>JAYKKI010000034.1:20150000-20507500 GCA_039881145.1 Druceiella hillmani | reverse complement strand
TACTTGAGTACATATTACAAATATTTGACAAAAACCACTGATTCGCAATATACGATAAAACAAACCACAAATGTAATTTTAAAAACAATAACAATCTCATTAGAAATTTGTTCTGATTGGTTGTAGACATACGTTCTGATTGATTGTAGACATATGTGATTGTTGTCATATCGAATAATAGATAAACCATGGAGATTTATTCTGAAATCGCAGTTCAAATTAGCATAATGGTATTAAGTAGTGAATAATAATTATATTCTATTAGGTTTATTTTAAAAATCAATTATGGTATTTTTTATATTCGTAGATATTTGGGGGAATTATGGATGTTAAAGATCAAATGACATTCAAATAAAAGACATGGGTTGATACATTTCTAGTTACGACAATTTTTAAATTTCAGAAAAAATGGTATAATTTAAAAAAAAATAGGTTTATTGGAACCTATACATGATGCACTATTATGGATAAGTACCGCTATTTAGTGATGATACATATTGTATAGCATATTTTCTATGTATGTGGAAATCTTTAGCATATTGTAGCAGTTGTAAACAGTTTATTTTTATATTTGATCAATTGAATACCACTTAACTTCGAAAGATTTTATTACACAAAATTGATATGTGTTTCCTCCCTTATTTCTTTTTTAGAAATGATGCTGGCTGTTGTTAACTTTTATATGTTCATTAGCATTAACAAATTGCAGAGTAACAACATCAGGCAGCGTGGCAAGTGTGGTGCGTGTGCGGCCGCGGCCACGAGTCAACGTAGCCGGCGCGGCCAATTCTGCTTTGCTGCTGCGAGCAGTGGCCGATGCACATAAGTCTCTACTTAATGTAAGTTTTATTTAAATTACAGAATGTTAACTTTTTGTGACTGTTCTTCCATAGATACCATCATAATAATAAGTAGAAATTATGCACAAATGTAGATGCAATTTGCACTCCAAGTGTCATGAGTGTACTTTTTTTTCTTTTAACACCTTATGTTTAAGTTAATTTATGAAAATGGTTGCTAACCTAAATGTTCAATTTTGAAAACTGACCAGGTTTTCCTTTTTAATTAGTAATGCCTAGTTGATATTGGAAAAATGGCCTTTGTGGTATTTTGAAACAAAAACCAACAGACATTATTCAGAAACAGTCATTTAATATTCCAATTTTGTTGTTAAATTTTCTATTGACAAATAATAAATCACAGCATTATAACAGTCGTTTTTGACGACTTTTTTTAAGAATGATGTTTGCAGAAATTTGACTCACGTCAAGTTGACATCACAACGAAACAAGAAAATACTGCTGAATGTGTTCTATTCAGAATTCTGAATTCTATTGTTAAATGCTGAAATCTATTGTTACTCGCAAGGCTGTTTTGAAAAATTTTGATTGAACCGAAAATGACAGTAAAAAAATGATTTAGTTAATAAAAAAGTGTAGACAGAAAAAGAATATTGTCAGTCACAAAATGAGTTTATGTATTTTAACCGGTAGGCAGGCTGAGCGCCCGGATCTTGCCCAACTTTTCGAACGAAAAAACAAAACAATTTGAATGGTAGATACCATGAAATGTTTTTTGCGCAGTATTGGATATATGTATATAGTACCATATTAGTTCGCTTCACTATGTTGTTATGACAGATAAATGGTAAAAATAAATTATTGATATACCCTTGTCGACCATTTTCAAATTGCACTTTTCATTCTGTAAACTGACCGTAGTAAATGGAACAATAAGTGCACTGAGATTTGCTTTTTATTGAAGATTATCCTTGTTTCATTTGTTTTATGAAACATCTAACAATTCACTCAATTTTTTTACATTATACACACATGTTCAAGTATGCTGAGAAAAGAGGGTAGTATTCATTTCCAAAGTAATTATAACGCTATATATTCTAAGTGGAAAATCATTTTTTCTAGAATTAGAATATTGCGTATTTTGTGATAAAGTAATAAAAAAATATGTTTCCAACCAAAAATTTAAAGATATTTTACGACGTTTGCAGCAGATTATTTTGTTTGCAATAATTAGTTTATTTAATTTGTTTTTCGATAAATGTGATTTTATTGTGTGTATTTATAATTATAGATATATTGTCAATATTTTCATGATAGCATAAAAACATGAAGTATACATTTACGAAAAATTAAAAAAATATTTCCACAAAGAAAGTTTGGTTACGAGCATATTTATAATTTGGAAAAGAACTTAGCTTGATAAGGATGAGACATATTTTTAAATGTATTAGTCTTCAAAATTTCATTAGCTAAAATTTGACCTTATATCTTGTTTGTAAGTGGCATACCCAAAACTGATTAACAAATGCCGAGAAATACATTTTGATTTTGTAGATTAACAGTGTGTGATTAATTAATATACAAACGTATGAATGTATTTACAAAGGTGTTAGAAATTATGTTTACAAGTGCTACTTTATCGAACTATATTTATTCGTAAGAATCATTGTGTATATCTTATAGGTTTTGGAAGTTATTTTACAAGTGCTACTTTATTGAATAATATTTGTCTCCAAGAATCATTATGCATGTCTTATATACTCTTAATTATGAATAATCTCTGTTATGTTAATTGAAAATCTGTGAATAAACATAAGTGATTTTGGCCATTTTAAAATCGTAATTAAATATAGACTAATATTACTACTAAAAAGCAAATAATAATTTGTCTAAATGATAAATGAAACAATATTGTATTAATTTGGGCGAATTATGGATGTTAAAAATTTCAAATGGCAATACTTTTTGTAAACAACCTTGACATTGAAATAAAACACTTACCTGTTTTATCCGTTATCCTTTTCTTTTTTATAACTTTCTTTTGTAAAACTATGCAAATGAAAGGAATAGTTACAAAAGCCAAATTTATCATTGTATCCCGAAGAAGGATATTTATGCAATATTACCGTATTCTTAAGTTTTGTCAAAATAAAAGATATAGGTTGATCCAACATATTATATATATATATATAGGTTGATATAGTTGAGCATTTCCACGTTAATGAATTGTAACAATTTTTAAATTTCAGAAAAAAAAGTGGTATGATTTTTAAAATAAATTAATGCAATTATTATAAAGTATTGCAATTTACCCACACCACATACTGTATAAAAGTGCCAGACATACTGTATAAAAGTGCCAGTCAGCCATCATTTAGTGAGTATTTTTGCATTACTTTCAGATACCCCCGAAAGTGGATATTGAAAGCAGTAGCAACGTCAAGAAGGCTCTAGTCATGCCCATGAGACGACACGCATCCGTAGACGCTCAGAAGATTGTCATTCAGGTTGACTTAAATTTTTTGGACATATATCTTCATCAGTCTGCTATATTTCTTTCGTCACTCTCTTTAATAAGTCATTCATTTTATCTTTTCGTTTATATCATTATACTTTATTAGATTCCTTTTAACCCATTAAAATCTGTAATTTTTTGTCTATTTGGTCAAACTGTTTTGTTTCAAAATTTGACCGACCAACATTAAATGAAAACTTAGTCTGTACTAGTTGTCATAAATACTTTAAAGTAAGTGAAGTAACAATTACGCCCAGAATGAAAAAATAATTTCAAACAAATTAAATAGCATTTTAATATAAACAAAATTCAAACATAGCTTTTTAATATAAACAAAATGCAATGTTTGTGTTAATAACCTTAGTAAAATGACAACGGTGCGGTGCGGGGATTCGAAGGGCTTACACGGTTCTTTTCGTATCTCTCTTGATGTTTGTGTAACTTCAGCTGCATTTCCATGACATTCGTCATAAATCAAAACCATATCAGTGTATTCTGAAGCTGTGAAATTTATGAGGCATTATGAATTTGAATACTACCTAATTACAGTAAAAAAAAACACAATTCATTTATTTCACGTTACGTGTCCTATCGCATACGACCATATAAAAAAATAATTAAAATTACACATTCACAATTAAAACTAAGTTTCGTGTTCTGTTGATATCACAATATATTACAAACCATGAAAATGTAAAACAATGAAATGAAAAAATAAATCGATGTGATGGTTGTAGAGCGGATTTTATATATGTCCTTTCAGTGTGCCGGCTACCAGACTCTGACTGGCTGTGTGCCTGGGATTTTCCACTGTATCACCATGTAGCGCTCTTCATAACAAACAAATGAACT
Organism: Druceiella hillmani; assembly: GCA_039881145.1. NCBI lineage: Eukaryota > Metazoa > Arthropoda > Insecta > Lepidoptera > Hepialidae > Druceiella > Druceiella hillmani. The sequence continues at coordinate 20,503,333 of JAYKKI010000034.1, read as the reverse complement.
ATTTCTGTCTTTTTCACGCATGATATTAAATTTATTATTACAAGAATATGACAGTCTTCTGCTAGAATGTTACAGTCGCCGTATCGATTATAACTTATGACGTAGGCATAAGAATTATTTTACTATTTGCCTGTAGTTAAGAAATGAAATAACTTTATGGGAAGGTGTCGATATGGCAACGTATGGCCAAGCAAGTTCTTGGTTAAAATACATAGTGTTTAGAATTATAAACTACTTAAAATTAAATATTAAACTTTTTTAATTTCATTTTTGTTGCACTGCTTGATATCACCAGCCAGTATATGAGGGTTCATTTAACGTTAATGGTCAAATACACATTTTATTGTATGCTAATATATAGCAATAAATGAGTTAGATTTTACATTTCTTATAAAAACTCATTCACTTGTTTTGTGATTGCAATTATATACTGTGTCATAATTTGCCAGTGTCCCATTTTACAGCATATTCACATTAGTGAATTAGTTTTATTTTTAATGTAGCCCTGTTGCTCGGACTCCATTATAATACTGAATTTATATCACGATGAAAGAACTTATTATCTGATTGCGATATATTGTATTAATGTTATGAAGATAAAATGTTTATACAAATAAGAATTTTTTCTTTTACAGCATATTCACATTAGTAAATATGCTGTAAAAAGATACATGCAAACGGTCATATGGTGTTGGGTTTGTGTGTTACAATAAAAATGGCACATATACATAAAATGAAAAAAACAACCTCTTAAAACTTTAATTTTAATCATCGATTGAACAATGAGAAAATTTGTATTTTTTTTTATGAGAAATGAAGATATTTTTAAAAAGAAAAATTTTCTATATACTATTTCTATGGAATTCTTTGAGGAATCAACATGAAACAAAGCACATATGTGACATATACCAAAAAATTGGCAGGAATAAATATGTCAAATTCGTAAACGCATTAATTTGTGTAAAAACGAGGAACAAATCTCATTGTCATTTGACAGTTAATTTTTAATTTATTTTTGTGATGTCTAAACACGTTTAAAAAGCGATAGTTATTATTTTTATTTCTTATAACAGTTCTAGATATGTTAAGAATATATAAGGTCATTTACGAGTTTTACCTGTTTTTGTATTGTCTTATGATCACAAATTGTATTTATTCAAAAATTCTAGTTCCTCATTGTAAATCACTGAATTATATGTTTTTTTTTATATTCATTCTATTTCTGTAACGAAAGGTCCATTCTTACCAGTCCTCCTTAATTGTTTTAAATACAAATATCTATAACTGTTGTGTCGATTCTGGATGTCATCATTAGCCATATAAAAGTTTAGTTCAGTTCTAGCTATTTATTATTTACTTTTTGAAGTAGCATTTTTATACAAATAAATATTTTCATAATATTAATGCAATATTTTCTTGAATATAAACATTCAATCAGATCAGTGAATTAATGTGACATCAATTTAGTATTCGGATGGAGTCTGAGCAACAAGGCTACATTTTAATGTGAGTAAATAAGCAATGGTGATGTACTCCCGCTTACATGTATTCTTTTTGCAAGTTTCTAAGATGCGTGGAAGTTTTGTTCTAAGATGCGTGGAACTTGAGAGTATTATCCAGTACCATGCGAAATTTCTGTATGATTATAGGTGGTCACCTTACATTTCACAATCAAATTAAAGGAACCTATTGGAATGCTTATAAGATGGTGGGGCTTGTTATGCAACATTTCTATTATTTTGATGATATAGAGTGTATTGTGACTTTGTTTACCTATATGATTATATACTTAAATAGCACATAATATTCTTGAAGCTAATACAGTCATGTTGAAGTAATAAAATAAAAAAGTTTAATAAATTTTTGTCACAAAATTTACATACAATACAAGCTTATATATTTTTCGGCAGATTTTATTGTGAACACGCTCAGATATGATTCCCTTAAATTTTGACGACAATTGATTTTAATCACAGATTTTTGAAACATCTACATCTGTATGTATAGGTGCAACATTAGGAGGATGGTTATATTAAACATGCACCCCAAAATATTGGAACCTTGGAGGATGTTTATACTAGACGTGCGCTCTTAAAATGTGGCAATGTTTGGAGGACGATTATACTAAACATGCATACTGAAAACGTTGCAAATTTTGGAAAATGATTATATTAGACATCCACTCTCAGAGTGATGCAACATTTGGAGGATGATTATGCAAGACATACACTCTTAAAAGGTTGCAATGTTTGAAGGAGGATTATACTCGACATGCACTCTCAAAACGTTGCAACGTTTGGAGGATAACCATTTCGGGTACAAAGTTTCTAGGTCTATGGAAGCAGAGGACATGCAAGGAGGTAGATTGTATAAAACATTGAGGAAGATTGTATAATACGTGGGTTCTCTAGCCTGGCATGTCAGTACTCTAGAATGCAACATGTGTAGGATGGTCATATTAGGCACAAAGTTTCTAGACTTGTGGAAAGGAGAAAGCATGAAAACGAACATTGAAAGTGAAATCCAAAAATTTTGTTGTGCAGTTCAATGTGTGTGACATCATGCTGGTGTTAAAATCCATTGTACAAGTACAGGCAGAGATACGAGATTGATCTTAAGGAGTATTGACAATGTTTCCGATGCCTATCTGACACAACTGAATGCTGACCAAATACGAAAACGTAACTGACGTAATATAGCATGATGTGAAGCACATAGTAGTGATTTTAATTATAATTGTCACATTAACTATACCACACCATCAAATATTGGGACTATGAGTGCAGTTTGCAATTATCATAGAGCATTAAAGGGGGAGGAGGAATAGTGAATTATATGTTTTTTTTTATATTCATTCTATTTCTGTAACGAAAGGTCCATTCTTACCAGTCCTCCTTAATTGTTTTAAATACAAATATCTATAACTGTTGTGTCGATTCTGGATGTCATCATTAGCCATATAAAAGTTTAGTTCAGTTCTAGCTATTTATTATTTACTTTTTGAAGTAGCATTTTTATACAAATAAATATTTTCATAATATTAATGCAATATTTTCTTGAATATAAACATTCAATCAGATCAGTGAATTAATGTGACATCAATTTAGTATTCGGATGGAGTCTGAGCAACAAGGCTACATTTTAATGTGAGTAAATAAGCAATGGTGATGTACTCCCGCTTACATGTATTCTTTTTGCAAGTTTCTAAGATGCGTGGAAGTTTTGTTCTAAGATGCGTGGAACTTGAGAGTATTATCCAGTACCATGCGAAATTTCTTTATGATTATAGGTGGTCACCTTACATTTCACAATCAAATTAAAGGAACCTATTGGAATGCTTATAAGATGGTGGGGCTTGTTATGCAACATTTCTATTATTTTGATGATATAGAGTGTATTGTGACTTTGTTTACCTATATGATTATATACTTAAATAGCACATAATATTCTTGAAGCTAATACAGTCATGTTGAAGTAATAAAATAAAAAAGTTTAATAAATTTTTGTCACAAAATTTACATACAATACAAGCTTATATATTTTTCGGCAGATTTTATTGTGAACACGCTCAGATATGATTCCCTTAAATTTTGACGACAATTGATTTTAATCACAGATTTTTGAAACATCTACATCTGTATGTATAGGTGCAACATTAGGAGGATGGTTATATTAAACATGCACCCCAAAATATTGGAACCTTGGAGGATGTTTATACTAGACGTGCGCTCTTAAAATGTGGCAATGTTTGGAGGACGATTATACTAAACATGCATACTGAAAACGTTGCAAATTTTGGAAAATGATTATATTAGACATCCACTCTCAGAGTGATGCAACATTTGGAGGATGATTATGCAAGACATACACTCTTAAAAGGTTGCAATGTTTGAAGTAGGATTATACTCGACATGCACTCTCAAAACGTTGCAACGTTTGGAGGATAACCATTTCGGGTACAAAGTTTCTAGGTCTATGGAAGCAGAGGACATGCAAGGAGGTAGATTGTATAAAACATTGAGGAAGATTGTATAATACGTGGGTTCTCTAGCCTGGCATGTCAGTACTCTAGAATGCAACATGTGTAGGATGGTCATATTAGGCACAAAGTTTCTAGACTTGTGGAAAGGAGAAAGCATGAAAACGAACATTGAAAGTGAAATCCAAAAATTGTTGTGCAGTTCAATGTGTGTGACATCATGCTGGTGTTAAAATCCATTGTACAAGTACAGGCAGAGATACGAGATTGATCTTAAGGAGTATCGACAATGTTTCCGATGCCTATCTGACACAACTGAATGCTGACCAAATACGAAAACGTAACAGACGTAATATAGCATGATGTGAAGCACATAGTAGTGATTTTAATTATAATTGTCACATTAACTATACCACACCATCAAATATTGGGACTATGAGTGCAGTTTGCAATTATCATAGAGCATTAAAAGGGGAGGAGGAATAGAGAAGTATATTGTTATTCAGGAAAAGCAGATCTAATTTTATAACTGCCATACCAATGTCAGACAATGAAATACGTGTATGTTTAAAGTGCAAGGTTAAGTGTATCATTTAAATGAGTTTACTCCCTCTTGAAGGCTTTTACAAGTGACTACACATGACAGAGAATTACGGGAATAGCACATTTATCTAATATTCAACGCATTTCTTATATTTACTTCATTTAAATATTACAATGGTTGTTTCATAATTAACAGAATAACATTTATTCATTTGCTATCTTTTACAATTTATTCATTTACTAAGTATCATTTCATTTCATGACATCTATATTTGTATTTTTTTTTTTTTTTATCTCCTTTAGACCTGCAATCTGCCTCGTCAGGGCATTTAGCTGGTGGTTATGCATTTCATGTAGCTTGCATGGTATTCGCCCAGTGGCAAATCCATATATAGGATATGATATTACGTATTATGGGAGGAGGTCCTGGGGAGCTCTCCTTTTTATACGCTTAAATTTGCAATTGGACTGCATCAGATTTTGAGCGAGCTCGTTGGGATGACTCTCCATACGACGAGAGTATGACTCTAGCTTTTTTATAATTTCCTCCTTTACTGCAGGTATCTTTAGATCTCGGTGGAGCTGAGAGTTTGTGATGAACCATGGAGCGTTCGTTATCATTCGGAGCATTTTAGATTAAAAACGTTGGAAAATTTTTAAATTTGAATTTGCGGCGGTTCCCCATAGTTCCGCTCTATAAGACCAAATTGGTTTTATAATAACTTTGTACAGGAGAAGTTTGTTTTCCAGGGAGAGGTTAGATTTCCGTGCCAGAAGCCAGTAGAGTTTGCGGAGATGTATAACCAGGGCTTTTCTTTTGGTGAGTATATGCTTCTTCCACGTAAGGCGTCTGTCCAAGTATATACCCAAGTAACGCACGTCTTCAGACTGGGGTATTGGTATGTTGTTAAGTTCGACTGCGGGACACGTATCGTGTCTAAGGGTGAATGTTACGTGCACCGACTTAGTTTCGTTTGCCTTTATGCGCCAGTCTTTGAGCCAGATTGAGACTTCATTTAGACTTTTCTGCAACATGTCCGATGCGGTCACTAGATTTCATGACTTGCAATCAGAGCAGTATCGTCAGCAAATGTTCCTATGAGAACCTCTTCTGTAGTTGGTAGGTCGAAGGTATATATTAAATACAGTATCGGGCCCATTACACTGCCCTGAGGAACACCTGCCTCAATCTCATAGAGACCCGTTCTGTTTTCTCCGTGCTTTACATAAAAATGCCGTTGTTGGAGATATGATTTTAAGATCAGGTAATAGTTTATAGGTAGAGCTTGCAGGATCTTATAGAGTAGACCTTCATGCCACACACGATCAAACGCTTGTGATATATCTAAAAATGCTGCCGAGCAATATCTCCTGTGTTCGTATGAGTCATTGATCTTCTCAACCAGACGGTGGACCTGTTCAATAGTTCCATGAGCTTCGTGGAAGCCAAACTGATGATTTGGGACTATTTTAGATTTAGTGAGTTCTGGAGTCAAGCGTTTCAGAATCAGGATTTCCAAGATCTTGGAGGCAACAGGCAGTAAACTAATAGGGCGGTAGGACGAGACACTTTCTGGATTCTTGCCAGGTTTAGGTATTAGGATAATTTCAGCTACTTTCCATTGGGGAGGCACAAATTCTCGTCGCAGAATAGCGTTATAGATCGCTGTTAGGAGTGCAATTGCTGCGTAGGGAAGCTCTTTCATGACTTTCGCTGTAATTAGGTCGTAACCAGGTGCCTTGTTTACACAAAGTTTTCGGATTGTGGAGCAAACTTCTCCAATAGTGAACTTTTTAATTGGAGGGGAAAGCTGGTGAGGTGCAGAGAGAGCCTCCATCACTTGGTCTATCTTGGTCGAGCCAGAAGCAGAGTTTGGAGTAAACACTCGGAACAGATGCTCAGCGAACAGTAGAGATTTTTCAGTGTCACTTTTTGCCCAAGTCCCGTCATTCCGGCGTAGTGGTGGTTGAAGTGCAATTGGTCTTTTCAGGGATTTGGTTATTTTCCACAGGGAGTAATCCGTTGCAGATGTTGCATCCAAGCTAGATTGGCAAGTTTGTTGAACTGTTTTCTATCTTCGGGGAGTCGGGTAAGTTGCCACTGCTTTCTGGCTTGTCGCTTTTTTTGTATTAAATTAGTTGCGATTTGTGGATACATAGGGATTATTTCGGTAGCCCTATGATGGGGTGTTGCGCCCCAGGCAGCCGACTGAATGCAACTGTTAAAGGTTTCGATAGCAGTGGTGATGTCATCATTAGATTTGAGCACAATATGCCTGTCCAGTGTATTTTCCATAATTTCGCGAAAGTATTCCCAATTGGTTTTTTTCGAATGGATTTTACAGGGTTTGATCACTTCTACGAATTTGTTATGCAGTTCGGCTACAACGGGTGAGTGGTCTGAGGATAGATCATAGCTAGATTGACAGTATAAAGCCGATATTGGAATGCCTTTAGTGACGAAGAAGTCCACCAGATCTGGGTTTTTTTTTGGATCGGTTGGCCAGTAGGTTCCCAGTGGAGTTCACAGTGAGGTTAAGCTCCTGGACGGTTTTCAAGAGTTCGCGGCCCTTGGTAGAAGTGGTTCTCGAGCCCCAGTTCGTATGTTTGGCGTTGTAGTCTCCTCCAGCAATAAATTTGTTGCCGAATTGTTTAAAGAACGACGTGTATTGCTCAGTCTTCAAGTTGTGCTTGTATTTGATATTGTATTTGAAAATTAATTTGTGCATGCATACACAATAATTAAAATTAAAATTATTTTGTTTTGGTGTATATTTAACATACCAAAATTTTATGGTCAAAGTGTCGCTTCGTACCTCAACGTATTGCATTCGGCATACACTAAATAATTAGAAGATTAGATGATAAAAATACGAAGATAGAAGATACGTACTATACATACTAGAAATAAATTGATTACATAACCTATTACCATAAACATCAGGATTTACAAACAGGTTCTGTTCTATACTAAGTTTAAGGTGGTGTTCTTGAAATGTTAGTTTAAAGCATATGCCGATCAGAAATATAATGGGAGTGTGAGGAATATGGAGAAAAAAAACTGGTACTATAATGTCAAGACAAAAAGTAATAAAATATGTAAAGAAACTCATTATTTATTTTCGTTACACTTTTTCTAGGTCTCAACAAGCAAAACTCCAGCCACGGACTCGAATTCAGCCTCATCTTTAGAACTAGACACGGAGAGTTTGGACAGCTGCGGTTCAGGTTACTTACCAACGCCGCTTGCTGCGCCTCCAGGGACCCATCAGGACTATGTCCCCACCATTATTGAGGGGGCAGATGAAGAAAGGGGCATCGTCGCTAAGTTACTGTGAGTATTTTTTCATTCGTTTATAGGTAGCAGTATAATGACATAAAGAAATCGGTTGAGCTAGCAACTAATGAAAAATGGGGTATAATTGTTTAAAATTCTGGTGAGATACTTGAAAAATTTAAATAGTGTTTTCATAAGTTTATAATTTTTTTGAATTTTTTTTCAAGTTCTTTATGGAATATCATGGTTAATTCTCGGTTTTTCTTGATCATGTTTCTTGTCTGACCATTTCTATGTTGATCTAAATATCTTCATTGTGTAGGCAAGCAATATGTGTTAGAGAATTGGACATTTTTATATGGAAGCAGTCTATACTTTTATATGTCTGATAACAGATGTGTTTTAGTATAGCAATGTTCTCCATTTGCTTTAACAGTAAGCGAAATGGATTACTTTTGAGTACAGTGACATTTATTACTAGTGTATGACATAAAGTTGTTTACAATGATTCCTACTAATATTACTTATGCAAAAGTATGTCTGTTAGTTATTAATAACTACAATCTAGCAACAAGTCCCTGGCACATTTGACATGCATATAAATTGTGAACTTTTTGTTCAACTAATTTATCCATAATAAAATTCGCAGTGTAACTTTGGGGTTGACTTGTTATGACAGCTGCTGTAAACACACTAGTTCACAGATCATACTCAAGTTTAATTTATTAAATATTTAAAAAAAAAACAATAATTTTAAAAAAAAATTTTGAGCGGTTCATTTTTTTTAACGATTCCGGGTAGTTTTTATACAGAAGGTATATTAAATTTCATTATTTTTTTATTTTAATTATATATGTGAATTTATGGAATAAAAATTCATTTTGTGACTGTAATAGGCTTTTTGACTTGAATTTTTAAATTGTTCTATTCTATATTATAAGTACACTACATTTGTATTTCCAGGATATAGGCCGTATTTTTTACATAAATCACTTTTAAAGTTTGAATTTTCGAACTCGCGCTAAAAACGCAATTTCTGTAATGGCGGCTAATGTGACGTCAAACACAATGTAAACAAATAGTCCTGTCCGCTGAAGGGGATTATTATTCATTTTTATATTAAAATGGTGTATAAATGGTGTGTAGTGACACAATGTACAATACATCTAAAAAGTCAACATAAAGTGTTCGTTTCAGTGTCAACAAACCTTAAAAGACGAAAAAAGTGGCTGCAATTAGCCACAGCATTGTAGCTCACTCAAATGATTTTATGTTTGAAGATCATTTAGATATAAGTTTTTATTTATCACATGTTGCAATACGGTTAGCTTTAAGAGATTGCTCTTTTAGCAATAAATCCGCTAGCTTTTTAAGTTTCAGTAAAGTTAATAAAATAAACAAAAGTTATTATCTATTTGTTTCAGAAATAACAGAGATATCAAGACTGAAGATGAGAAAGGTCCACAGTTTGTGGTAACCCTTGACGGGCTCGATCCTAATGTATTCCTTAGCAAAAAATTACAAACAGAAGGTATATTAATGGACTCGGAGCCTCATGAGAAAGAACAGAAAAAGTCTGTAAATGACGTTTCGGACAATAATAATACTGTCAAAGAAGTTATTAGTGATGTCTCGGTGAAAAGTATTAAGGAACTTAAGGACAATAAAGAGGATAAGCTGGAAAAGAACACACAGAAAGCTGCTACGATGAAAAATGAATTGGTATCAGAGAAGGGGGAACACATTTCTCTAGTCGAGAAGGCGAAGGTCGAGGTGCCGGCACAGCCTAGAAAGAGGAAGGCGTCGCCTATTATATTTGACGTAAAAGAGACTAAGGTAAAGCCCGTAAAAGAGAAAGTATCTACCAAGGATGATGCTGCTAAGAAATATGATTCTTTGCCATCATGTAAGTTTAAATTTGATTAGTTAATAAGTAAGTGGGTCAAAGTAACCACAGCAAAACCTCAATGAAATTCTATTTGGATAGTAGATCCAACTGTAATTAGAAAGGCAAAAGCCGTTACGAATGATTTTGATTATTATGGTGCAGGTTATTTATGGAAACTCTAAACTCAGTTTTTAACGTCACTGCCTCTCTGATTTAGTCACAAGTCGTTTATCACAAAAGCTAAACGACTTTTGTCTATATACGTTATAACAAAATCCAAGATACTCATTCAAATGTAATGTGATTGTCTTAGTACGAATCTAATGAAAGTAAAAAGAAAGTGACCATTAAATGCCTTTAGTTGACAGAAATATTAGTTACATTATACTCGATTGCCGCTTGACAAGGATAGATTAGAATTTGGTTATAACAACATCGGTTATAACAACGTCCTGGTTGTAACAACGAAAGTTAGTGGTCTCGTCTGGATTCCATGCAGTTGTCTTATCTGAAACACTGCTTATAACAACAGTCTGCATATAGCGATACATTTTCAAAGGTTTTTTTGGAGAATCATATCGGTATTAACAACTCAATATTATGTGTTGGTTTTCATTTAGTACAAAGAATATTAATATTGCGCATCCGTCACTTGAGAACATATTTCGGCAATGGTTAATTTACAAACAAAAGCATTATTAGCATCCATTCTAAGAAATGTAATAATGATTCGCTACAGCCATCAACTATAGTTTATCAATTTAATACAATGTCACATTTCTGCTTTTATATTTAACGAGTTAGAGAGAGACAACTGTATAAAAATCAGTGTAGCCACTTACATTAGTTCATTGACTAAAGGACTACTGGCGTTTAAACATAAAAACATGAACAGATTTATTAAGAAAAGTCCCTTGTGATCTTTACTGTGAGTTGATCAAGACATCAAGACACCAAACCACTATGTTCTAAGGGCAACCATTGATTAAAGACGATCATGATGGCAATCATAACCATTGTGAGGTTCGTACGCACACGTAAGTGATGACGAGCCGACATATGTTTGATTTCATTTGTTTATTGTGGGATTGTATTAAATATTGATATATTAAGGTACATCCTACTAACCTTAACATAGTAATAATTATATCCCAAAAACAGATTTAATTATAACAAATGTTACAGTTTCTAATACTCAGTGCCAAAAAGACTTCTTTCAATCGCAGTTTCAAATCATAAACGATCTATTAAATGTTACTCATAACACCAACTGCACTCAGACATGTAATGCCAAAACTTCTACTTGGTTTGCAACAAGAAAAACACAATCTGGAATGAATCCTTTGATATCAGAGACCAATTTATTGTATAACCCACTGCAGCAAAGTATACGAAAAACATACCACACCTGTAAATGAGCAGTCCCGGCAGGTTTTCAGAAGCCATATACTACTCGTAATCCTAAAATCCGATATTAAGGCAATATATAATCTATTGAGACCCTTTAATATGATCAGAAGGACAGATCACATATCTCCTCTCAATTGAGTCGCATCATCTAGTTTTCAAATCATAGTTTCCGAAGCTGTAGGGTTCTATATGTCTTCATGTAACTTTTTTATAACTTTCAAAGACGATTAGTGACGTGTCAAGATACAGTAAATACTTTGTGGTTTATTCGCACTAAATAATCGTAATTAAGGAATAAAAAGCATGCTGTATGGCAAGACATGCAAACAAGACTATATTGTGATAAAAAGGTTGATATCGGTACAAGTGCAACACAGTCGAAAAAATAGAATCAGTCAGTTCGGGGCTGACTGTTATTCCGTGGCTTATTTAATTTTATCGAATTGTATCATGACACAAAAAAAATTTCATATCGAAGACAAGTCACTTATAATATTAATAGAAAGAGTATGAATTTGCACATTCAGAGACTCTGAGAAAGAAAAGATAAAATTCCTGTAGTTTATGGAAAAGTTAAGTGGCAATTGGAGAAGCTTTGTTGAAATGGTCTGAATTATTTGAAACGAAAGAAAATTACAGTTTGTATTAAAAATATATAAGTAGGTCAGTGTTTTATTTTAATAAAAATGAACTTGTACGTACTTGTGTTAACTGTATATAAGTTCATTAAAACAATAATAGAAAAAATTCAAAGAATGTGTATATAAGTTCATTAAAAGAACAATAGAAAAAAATAAAAAAATGTATATACAAGTTCATTAAAAGAACAATTGAAAAAATTTAAAGAACATGTATATAAGTTCATTGAAAGAACAATAGAAAAAATTAAAAGAATATGTATACAAGTTCATTAAAAGAACAATAGAAAAAATTAAAAGAATATGTATACAAGTTCATTAAAACAACAATAGAAAAAATTAAAAGAATATGTATACAAGTTCATTAAAACAACAATAGAAAAAATTAAAAGAATATGTATACAAGTCATTAAAACAACAATAGAAAAAATTAAAAGAATGTGGGCTTTTACAATAATATTTTTTAATAAATTTATATGTCTAGTTCTTTCAATATCTTTATAACAAATTTCGACTCAATTTTTTTTGTTAGTTTATGTAAGTACGTGGTTGCAGATAAGCCGATTTGGGCAAATGAGGCGTCATTAGGATCACACTAATCTTCTGGGTGTGTTTATGTAGATCACGATCCATGCAACATGACAGTTAAGAGATTTTACCTTATGTGAAAAAAGCAAATCCTACTAGTCACAAGAAAGTAAAACTTGTTAAAACCATGAGAAAACTGTTTTTCAAAGTTAAATATCGCTAATAAGATCGGCTGATGATTGGCAAAATGTTGTCATGACTTTTTTTTATAATTGTTATAATAAGTGGTATTTATCACATTATTCTGAATAGGAAAAAAGAAATTACTTTCAAAAAAATTGTCAAAATATTAATTTCCTTTTATTATTGTTCAAAATAAGGAGTTAAATCATCTTTGCAAAAACACTTTGTAATGAATAATATACCCCTGCATAGGAGGTATTGGTTCATTAGTATGGCAAGAATGTTTTTTGGATTCCCATCGAAAATATGAATAATTTATGACATTTTTAGATATCGGCCTTTATTATCAAGAAATAATGTACTTTTTAATAACAAAATATTTCTTATCTTCAGTATTTTCTCAATCATAATTTCATTTAACATTTCCACTATAATAAACAGAAAAAAAATTAAGATTAACGTTTAATTACCGACAATTCACAATTAAATGAAACTACGTGATGTAGTATTATTTCTACTTTCTTTACTACATCATGTAGTTTATTTATACTTTCTTTACTACATCACGTTTAATATTATTTCTATTTTCTACTTTGTAGTATTACATAGTTTCATTTAATTGTGAATTTCTACAAAATGTTGAATGAATGAATTTCTATAAAATTAACGCTAAATATATTCAATGTTTAATTACCGATATAATCTATTTTCCTTTCTGTTAAATAATAATCATGTTGGTCATAATTCAAGGTCAAATAAAGTGTTAAGTCCTTCACTTCATATATTGATTTCATAATGCCACACTGCACCCGGTGTACGTGCACTGCAAGACGTTTAATCCTTGCTTAACTTTGAAATAGTATATCTCGAGGATGGGATAAGATATGAAAAAATTAATTGAAACGCATAGAAGTCTGCTTGCTAAAACAATTTATCATCAATCATTATAAGTACTGTACATAATATTTCCTCCTTCATATATAATTTGCGTCGAATTTTGTGTTTAAGATGTATAATAATATTTATTTAACATTGAATTAAATCAAATGTGAATTTCACATTACTGTTTTCGTTTAATTCTCCAGTGACTGCATTTTCAGTATCACCCGATACGCGTGCTCCTTGCAAGTCGTTCCCGGCTTGTGCGTTTGGCGCGGCCTGCGTCTTTGCACATCCGCCCTGCCGCTTCGGTGCTGCTTGCACACGCCGCTCTTGTCCCTATTTGCATGGACCACCAACTGCACCCCTGACTGTCGCCGCACCTTCTGTCGGTCAGTGATGTTATTAATTTTTTAATGAAATATAATTTAGTCAATGTGTGTTACATGTAGTATGTTGAGTCATTATGCCTATGCAGTCTACTGAGTCAGGATTTACAAGTCATATCTGTATACAAACTTTTAAACTTTTTATATGTAGTCAATAAAATACATAAAGCACCATTGGTATCTAACATTTTCCGCCAACTTGTAGGCAGAGCTAAAGTTCCGTCTTTGTAGAAATCTTTGGGCCTTTGACTGAAAAACTGGTGAAGTTCGATTTTGATATGACTTTCCTCTTTAAATTTCCTATCACTTAAATTATTAGACAGAGAGCGAAACAGATGGTAATTAGATGGCGAAAGATCTGGACCGTACGGGCTGGGAGTACGGTGAAAGTAGTTTTTCATGCATTACTTTTGCTACATGGGGTCGAGCATTGTCATGTTAAAAATAAACTTTGCTTTAATTTGAAGGATGTTTAGCTGTGACTATTCAATTGTTCACAATAAATCTTAGCTCTAATTGTAATGTTAGCTTTTAAGAGTTCGCAATGAATAACTCCATTTATACCCCACTATGCATTCAAATGTATCTTATGTCCTATATTAAATTTTGGTCTAGGTACACCTTTTTCTCCAGCTCCTAGTCACTGGCGTTTACGCAGAAAATTAACATAAGCCACCTTCTTATTATTTTCTGTAACCAGATACTTTAGCTTCTCGTTGATACGAAGGGAACCCAGTAGCTCCAAACACACATTAGCTCTATCAAGTTGAAAGGATGTTAGCTCATGTGGTAGCCAAATGGAATATTTCCACTTCTTTCTCAAAGCATGAAGTTGCTTTTTCCATTGCAGTATAAGAGCATGGAAATAAGTTTGCAAAACCACGTGAATTTAATTTGGGATTGAAACAGATGTTTCAACAAGGCTTTTAAATTTTTCTCAATCAATTGTAGGAGGTCGCTTTGGATGAGTTTTATTGGACAAGTCAAAATTCCCTTCTTTAAATCTTTGGAACCAGAGCTTGGCTGTGTCATAAGAGGGCATATCTTCATCCATCGTTGTGTATATATTTGTAACGATTTTTACAAATTGCCCACCTGAGGTCTTTACAAATTGCCCACCTGAAGATGTTGTAAATACAACGAAACGTAGCTCGTGGTAAAGAATTTAAAAAAAATAGGAATAATACTACATCACGTAGTTTCATTTAGTTGAGAAAAATTAAATTATTAAGAATTTCTACAAAATTTACTCTAAATAATATATTTGGAGTTAATTTTGATAGTGTAAATAAAATTTGTACGTGGCTGAATTGAATGATTCTAGAGAACCAACAAGCCAGAGTATTTGTTATAAAGACACATCTAATTTGGGAACTAATTTGTACAACTAGGTATGTGCACAACAATATAATCAAACATGTTCATTTACATTTATTGAGTACCATTGGTAATGTACTTCAAATTTAGTTTCCTCGAGTCGTAGCCTTCAATCGTACAAATCCACCAGCTCTAAAGTCATACTAACTGATAATAATTATAGACTATTGGAGATTTACACTATTGGTTGAGAAAAAAAAATAACTGATGTTAAAAATCTGTCAGATTGTCTGCTTGTAGCAGCAACATGTAAATATGGTAGTTGACTCATTCTAAATTTTGATATTTTTCGTACAATATTGTGAAATATTAGTTAATTAAAAACCAGTCTTGAAAAAAATTCAAAAATTGATTGAAAAATAAGCCAGTTATAGGCTTCTAAATTTGAAGATATGGATAGGGTTGGGTATATCCCTGTCTCTTTTCCTCTTGTGGAATATAATGTACAATATTAAAAATGACCTCACAACACAGTATTCCCGTCCTTGTCTAAAGATTAAATTTAAACTTTTATAACTCAGTCAATTTTTAAGATTATTAAAAAAAATTTTCACTGTTCATCAGCTTGTACCTTGAAACTGATTGATGAAATAAAAAAAATTTAGTCAAATTGTATTATAAAAATATTGATAACTTAGAGTTTAATGAAGAAACTAATCTGGTGGTGGAGCTTAATGGAACATCTTCATAACTCAGCTCCAGGAAATGCTGGAAGTTTAATATTGGGAGAGAAATATGGGATTATAATGTATTCCAAAGTTAAAATTTGTACCTGTAGTAGTTTCCGATACATTCTATGTCAAATTCGTAAATTTTCTAGCTCTTTCACTCACTGACAGATCATTATAGCTACTTCCAGAAGAGCTAGAAATTTGAAATTTGATACATTGTAGTATTTAGCACAGAAATCTGCCGATTAATTTATTAAACTCAACATTTACATTATGGTTTAAGTAATTCATAATCTTTATAGTAAAAAAATATCAATTTTCAATACCATAGTGACACAAAATTATTATACCCATATTTTTGTTGTTGTTGACGTATCCTCATCGCTTGTTGATATTTTTGGATCGCTCTTGCAATCTCAGCAGCCGAGTCTGAGTACAAGTCTTCTTCTGTTGGGTAGTCTTAGCAGTGTAGAGCTGCAGCTACAGACATCTGAACAATTACTGCATCCATCATTGTACGCTGTTACGTGAGGTACTGATGCAAGAGAATTGATTGTATTGATCTCTAATTCCTTTAGCTTCTCTCTAGGGTCTATTTGGAGATTGTCGTGTTCCCCGGCACTTTTCCCTGGGAAAGGAGGTTCTCTGCCTATTTTAATATCTTCAGTTCTTAGGTGAATTTTTTCTCTGATTTCCCTATCAAAAAGAAGTGGGGATGTTCTTTTAATCTGGATTTACGATTCCAGCCCGTAATGATTCGATGGGATACATGTTCTTCGAGGAGGCGTTGGATCTTACTTTGTCCAACTTATTTTTTGAAGTCGAGCTTGAGTGTGACCGTATTGGAATAGCATATTCCATGCCTGGTCTGATGAGCTTTGGGTGAGGCACCTCATTTTGTTTCACAGAGTCTTCTTAGGATGTTATTACCCTTTCTACTTATAATTTTGAATTTAGCCATTAATCTAGTGAAATTGATTGAAATGTAATTTCTTTGGTAATTATACTTTACGAAGAAGGAAAAAATTGCTGTTGTTATGTAATTTTACTTCAGTTTTGTGCTACCAGATGTAAGAAAATGCTAAACCAGGAGATAATTTAAATTTTTTTAACCTACTTCTAAGAAATTGAAACTATCTTCTGAACATATATTTTCAGTTTTAAAGATTTTTTGCACTCGTTATAGACTAATTTCCGTATCCTGCTTAACCTATCATATACATTCTGTATAATATCCCCAATGTTAATTATCGGAACCACATAATAAAGAATCAAATACAAAAAGTTGAAACTAAGAATATCATAATGATTTCTAATCAAAAGCTTACACGCAATCCAATTCAATACTTATGCAGTATTTGCTATATCGATCACATCTATATAAATTAATCATAATATTTTTGCTTTACCATGTATTAAATTTGTATTTGGGAAACTGATTTTGTTATTTAACCGTTTTAGTGCCATGGTTTAGTCATATATACTTAAAAATGCCAAAGAAATCTTTTGTTTTTGATGTCATTTACCCTTTGTCTCGAAAAAAAAACTGTGTCTTTTCCAAAAATTATCCAATTTTAATAATTTTTTTAGTATTTTCTTAATAAAAACTTGTACAAGGATAATAAAATACAAAGAAAATTATGGAAATATATATTGTGAACAAAAATTATAACAAAAACTGAAATCAAGGTCACATCGTATTTTCGCAGTCCGGTACATCCTCCGTATCAGCAATATAACTGTTATCGTCACTATTATCACTATCAATCAAAATTTACATTACGCCAAATTGTGAGCGCATGTCACTTCTATCATCAATTTCTTCATAACTTGAAAAACGTTCATTTTCACTCAAATTATTTTCGTATTCCGACATTATGGGTTAAAAATTTTCTTTTCCTGGATCCTTTTTATATTGTAATTGCTAATAATATTATAATTTGTACTTTATATAACACGTAGAAAGATAAATAATTAGCGATGTGTGCGAGCAACCTCCCCTACCGCACGCTTAACAACAGCTGATTTCACGAGCGCAATCGCACTCTTGGAAAATGTAATTATTACACGCACGAGCGCGATGGCGCTCGTCGGCACTCAAACGGTTAAATCACATGAACTATTGGGTATGGCAGAAATAAATTTAGTAAATAATAAAATTTTATAACTTTGTATCATCAGTTGGGTTGTATGTTAAACAATGCCATAACTTTTTTAAATCCTTTAATATTTTTTGAGAAATCTATTTCATAATTGGTAAGTCTAGATGTTTCCTAGGATCATTTCAATTAGAAATCTCCAAACCTTCAGTTCCCTCCTAAACTTAGGTTTTTGACAGCTTAAACAAGAAATGATTTTGCCATATCTTCATACTCCATGGTCCTCTAATACCAATTCCAAAGTCATCTTTTAAAGAGAAACTTTGTCCTTTTTACAGTAATATTTTAGATTGGATATATTTATCATCTTGATTCGACGTTAGAAATCGAGAAATAATGGAAAATGTTAGATTTCCAGTGGTTTAACATGGTTACATAATAAGTACAAATCTCATTGTCATTTATAACTAGATAATAGTTCATTTGAACAAAGTTGCAAGTAATAGACTATTGTACACATTGTAGATGAGTTAAATGATAGACATTCCAGAGATGTAAAAAGATATTCCAAGTGAGACGTATTCAGGAAAAGATGTAACAGTTAATACACATATTTTAACTCTACATATCTTAAAATAAAGTAGTGATTTTGTTATATTTAACAGCCTCTCGTGTAGTACCGGTTTCCAACTTTAAGACGATAACTTCAAGCACTGTGACTACCCTCTGCAAGTTCTACCCGAACTGCAGCAATCCAGCCTGTCACTTCCTCCATCCGAAACTATGTTGGTATGGCCGTGCCTGCCTGAACAAGCTGCAGTGCAATTTCTACCACCACGAGCTTCCAAAGCCAAACAAGTGGAAGAGTCCGTTCAAAGTGTAACATTTAACAAAACGAGTTACATCGAACTGTAACGTTTAGTTTATTGCTCTAGTGAGTATGAATTAGTGCATTATTAGATGAAATCTAAAATTATAAGAATTTAGTCACTTTTTAAATCCCTAAATATGCTGAAACCATACATAGAAAAGTTTGTTCAAACTGTAACGTTCAATAAACTAGGGATTGTGGATTGTATTATTACATGTTATGTTACATATTATGTTGTCTTTATTATTATACTTTTGATGTTTTTTCATGTAAACTTGGATAGATCAGTTTAATTTTTCTGTTACACCTTAACCTGTTATAGTAAATAAGTCAAAGTTCTGAAGTTATAGCAGGTGCCCTGTATGTTTGAGTAATTCAGCCGTGTACTGTTTTGTTTCATTATAAATTAAGTATAATATTATGGAAGAAGAAACGAAGTCCATGGTTAAATAATATTGAAAATTTGCTGGACCAATATATAAATGCAATAATAAATTTTTCTCAGCCTGTGGGTACAATAATACTTTCAGAACTCAGAATAAAAATTTGAAGTCTTTATTTTTTCTGTAAGCTCTGGAAAACTCTGTAAATGTGTTGGTTGTCCTAGAGAAGTTATTCAGAGTTGTTGTCGAGTTATTATTAACTCTCAATATTTTTTCTAGAAAAGTCTGAAATCGTTAAAAAATAATTCTTTTAATGATTTGCTAATAGTTTTTCTGAATAACTAACACTTTTTCAGAGAAATATTTCCAACACGGATGTTGTTATATATACAAATCTTTGGGGTTGTGACGTAGTACTTCATTGTCTTAATTTTGTGCGTAAGATTCTTGAGACGTTAACGAATTTACATAATGTAATGTTAGCCATAAACTGAGGACTTTATCGTTGTTTTTTTAATTTAATATTATTGTTACAGTTTTGCTCATTCGATTTTTAAATGTAAAATTTGGAACATATTGTAATAAGGCTATATGTTATTGTAATAGTGCAAATTCTCAGGATTATTTCTTGCTATATATTTGTATTCTTGCTTATTTCTTTATTATTGTGGTCTGTTGCATTGCAAGATATAAGTTGCATGCAAGATGCTATCAGTACCAACTGGTGATAAATTAATTAGCTTTTGGTTACCCTACTGTGTCATGATTTCATAAGAACGCCCCACAACATATATATTGTAATCAAACTTTTTTATAGTGCCTAAATATAAAGTAGCGTGTTGTATAGAGTAGTGTATAGCACAAGGTATTTAAATAATTGATTAAAACGATATAGTGTTTAATTTTTAAAACTGTAATCTCATTCACTCGTAACGTAACCTGTCTTACGTTCATTGACGTTTACCACTTTCTGTTGTGTACACATCAGGTATATTGGTACAACTCAGGTATATTGGTAAATATTGATGTTTTCTTTCAGGGTAAAACCATTTTGTGAAATATTAAGTAATTAACATTTTTATTTTGTAATATTCATAATTTATGGCTTTGTTTCGGCATTTATTTTCCAAAAGGTGTATAGGCGAAAATACACCTGACATTACAGAAATATAATACATTTTTAAAGAAGGTGATATTCTTTAGAACATATCTTAGAAAGCAAATAATTCAGTTATTAATAACCAGAAAAGAGCAAAAAATATAATTTGTAATCATAATACAAAATAAAAATGAGCTACCCTCATAAATACAAGTATATTATATTTCTAAAAATGACAAATAAAAATCTAACAAAATGCTTAATAATTTTTTAGAAACTGTTACAAAAGATAATTAATATCACCGATTGCTTTTATTTAATGTGTAGTCTTCGCCTAAATGAATTAAACATGATCTGTTAACTGACAGAACGAATGTCAATATGTTCATTCTGTGTTGTTAAAATGAATGTCTCTTTCGGTCTTTTCAAGTTTTAAGTGCACTTGCATGTTTGTAGAGTTCCGTAGAGCACTTACAAACTATTATTAAAAATAATCTAACTTTTCAAAAAAAATACCATTCCTCCTTTGTCTCATTGACGATTGCAATAAAACTTTAATGGGGCTTATTATTGTCATTTTGTCTGTATAAGAGTATCATTTTTATTTCTGTAATATCTGGGCGCCACGTTATGTAGAGTTTTGCTGATCTCCTTTTAATTTTATTTAATTACAATTATTTAGACCGAATATACCACAAAGTATTTACTGTATCTTAATAGTATCATAAATTTATTTTAAATGTACACCTATCTTAATATATAAATATTTAAGACAATCTCACAATAAACAAATGAAACCAAACATACCTGGATCTACTAGTACAAACAAACAACAATCTACTAATACAAAAAACACTTGCTTGTCCTATGAATGTCACCTTAGTACAATATTTATGATTATGGCACTGCGGCATTGAATCATCTTTTGTCTATGGCTGTGCTGAGTACACTGAAAGTTTGGTGATCAAATCGACATGATGATCGCAAGGGACTTTTCTTAATAAATCTGTTCGTGTTTTTATTTTTAAACACAGTGGTCCTTTAGTCAATGAACTAATGCATGTGGCTACACCGATTTTTACATAGTTGTCTCTCTCTAACTCGTTAAGTTTAAATGCAGTAATATGACATTGTGTTAAGTTTAATGCCACTTCAAAGTTTTGTCCACTTTAGCTGATTACCACGGCGAAAGGGTTAAAAATAAAATTCTGTTATATTTATGATGTGGCATGTACTGTAATGTAATTAAAACATTGTACTGATATTGATAAACACGTAACCAAAAGTTCTTTTTTTTATCACTTATGGCACTGTAAACATTTTCAAGCGACTATTGTCTGTTGCAGCCTTATGAAACATGAACTGTGTAATTTAAAAAATATAGATTTAGTGTAACTGTTGAGTTTGATGACCAAGAACCATTTCTGTGAATGCAAAAAAAATATAAATATATGTATATATACATACACATGGTGTCCGGGAATAAGTGTTGGACAAAGAAAGACATTATTCCTTGACTGAAAAATAGTTGTCTGTTGTTAAAGTAAAACTGGAAAGATAAATTTTTTCAGAAAATTTAAAATAATATTCATAATTATTTGTTATCTTTTTCGTACACATGAAACTTGCCCGACGTTCAAGGGAATAACCTGTGAACAGCTGTGAAGACACCACCACTACGGGCTAACACCGCACTTTAGGAAAATATTGGATTTGTTAGTCATGTATAATTTTTTTTGCATTCAATTAGAAAAAGGGCGAGTTTTACTTTTAATTAAACAACAATTTATTCCTTTATAGCCAATGAATAGCGTTCGACATCTATTCCTGGACATCACATATTTTTCATGATGTATATTTTTATTTCATTGTTACCAAAAGTCTTTTTCTCAAAGTTCTTACCAATCTTATCATGTCAATTTTCATTTTCTGTCTTATTCTTCATTTTCAATTATCAAAAATGAAACCAAAACCACAGCACCAACTAAAATGAAAAAAAAAACAAATAAGCATATATATTAATGCAAATGATGTTAAATTCTGAACCAAACAAACACACAAACAATCATTACATCATATTATTTTTCTTAATATCCTAATGCTATAATTCCTTTTATCAGAATTTGTCAAATTACTTAAATTGTAAAAAAATTAGTTTAACACCAAAGAAAATTTCACTGTTTATTGGTTGTTAAATGAAACAGTTACATTAAAAACAATATATTTGACAAAAATAATGTTCACATAATAATAACAAAAAATTGATTTGAAAAATATTTCCCATACAAACTGCTTGTTTGTATTATACTGCTTGTTAAATTTTTTTTCCATTTCATTCCCAATCTTGGTGACACTAAACACTGAATAAGCAAATAAAAACACAAATTTATACAAAAAAATCAAATTCAAAAACGTAAATGAAGATTATTGCGTTAAGACAGCTTATAAATTTAATTTTTAATGGCTTTTATGAAAAGTACATAATTTTTTAAATTAAAATCATCACAAGTGGACATTTTTTTATTAAGTATGTTATTTTTTTATAAATATTCTTTCAAGTACAGAAAGAAATTGTCATTAAGGCCAGCACAACATTTTATTCAAAACACAACACCCAGCTAACAAAAACATATAGCACTTGGAAATGGCTTATAATTCATTTAATAGGAACTTATAGTTTCAAAACTGGGTTTGGCCTACCATTCATAATTGTATTATTTTGTCAATAAAAGATAAATTGAGAAATCTGACCTAAATCTACAGAGCAACAAACATGCATAGCCGTTTTAACCTTTCATAATGAAAATGCACATTGACAATAATATATTAAGTTAAATTCACTGGTAAATACAATAGATGTATTTATAAATTGGGAAACTAGATATTATTACTCTGTTTTTAGTTTATTTATACTGAATGAGAGGGACTCTGTGTGTGTGTGATTCACCAATTAGTCGAAACAGTGCACTGGAGTTCATCATTCTGAATATAGCCAAAGGGAAGCTATGCAATGTCAGCTTGCTTGATTGCTTGAAATGACATAACTAATTTTAGTTTCTCATAGTAAACTTTCATCACAATGAAGTTTACTTGTAATTTCATACTTCACATAGGAATGAAGTTTGTATGTTTTAAATGAAATGTATTTATAAAACTTTACGATTGTATGCACTGATCGTGTTCGATTTGACTATGTTATAATTGTATACACTGATAATGTTCGGTTTGAGTACGAATCATTTTCTAAATTGTGGACTTCGTTTACCATAAATTAAATATATTTAAATATTCGTAAATAAGCCATGTGTATATATCAGATGTTCAAGGTAAGATATATATAATTGCTAATAAGTCACCGTGTGTCACTGAGTAATAGGGCTTTAAACAAAATTTTGTTTTTCCAGGCGTGTAACATATTAATTTAAAGTTAATATAATATATACATAATCTGTATGTGAAAAGTAAAAACAAAAATAAACATTTAACAAAATCTTACAGAAATAAAATTATTACAAATGTGTAATGAATGAAATCAACATTGATGGAATACTAGACAACTTTCCAAATCCTTCACCGTATGTATTTTATGGGAAATTTAATTATTCCTATCGAAATTGCAGATAATAATATTTAGAAAATAATGGTCAATGTAAATTCTTCATATTCAGATACATAAAAAATGATTTGTTAGTTTTTTCAAATATTAATTATTTATTAAATTGTTACAGCACTAAGGTGAAATGGATAATTTGAGATTTGTGTTCCCAAAGTTGCACGTGTGTCAAGTGCTATCGGAGAAAATTTAATAACGAGCAGTTTTAGTAAGTAAAAATTTTACGATTGTGTAGCTTGGTGTGGAACACTTGTAACATGTGGTTTGACACACTTGACTCGATTTTGGTAGTGTCTAAAACGTATTGATATGCTCAACTACGCCTAGAAATTTCTAAGACTACGGTAAAAGGAACATGTAGTCCAAGATATTTTCTAATAGTTTTCCTATTGATAATAATTAAGGTTTGCCATTAAGTCAAATTGTGAGCGACACAAGTTTTAAGGTAACTGAAAGGCAGTAAAAGTCGGGACCTATAAATAATGATAGGTAGATTTTACACAATATCCAGTGGGTTTTGAATCCACATTCTATCTGTCTACTTGGAATGTGGAACCACAACAGACTATTGTGAGCTCTCTTGCTAATGATTTTGAGATTGAACACACCAGTTACTTCTGTAGCACTATCTTAAATACTTACAACGCTCTTGGCTGATACTGGCTTGTGTCATCGATGAGATCCGGGTAACTGTCATTTGTATATTTGTGAACATCAATAAAAAAATGGAAAGTATAATTTCGTGCATGACAAGACAAGCGACTGTAATTTCCCATATAACATATGTACACATGAATTTATGCATTAATATGTTTTCATAAATTTGAGGTTTGTTTTTTTTTAAATTTAGAGCTAGATTATTAAAAATAAATTGTAAATGGGAAAATGTAGCACATATATGTAATGATACATATTATATAATGTATTGTATTGTATATGATAGTGACCAAAATAAACGAACAGGAAAAAATAAGAAAAACTGAAATTTGAATATATGTTTTGATACTGCTCACACTTGAAACTTATTGACAGCTGCCACAGATAGTGTCAGCTGTCAATAACTTTCTAGGATTTTTAAAAATTCTATACCGTCATAATTAAAAAAAAACAGATTTTGTATATTTATATTTAAAGCAATTATCAATCATCAAAATAAAACTGAGTTTTTGTTGTTCGTTATATATTATTTTTTGCTAACCTGAAACTCTATCTTTCTACAAACAAAATTAATTCTAAGACATGAAAAATTTAATAATATTCGACAAATACATCATAAATTGAATTGACTTTATAAATGATAATTTTATTATAATTTATTTGGAAGAAAATAAAATTTGTTGAAAAATTTTCTGTGCGTATTTTTAGAAAAAGGTTTTCGTGAAAAGTTGATCTATTTTCTTTATACAATACAAGACGTACTTAGATCAGTTAGCACTCATTTTCCTAATTGCGTTAATAGAAACAGTGCAAAATGTTATCAGTGCCACCTAGTGATAAGTTAATAAACTTGGTTAGACTACCATCATTATTTTATATCAAATCCCTGTAGCAAAGAGATCAGACAAAGTTAGTTATAATACCTAAACATGGTGTAGCGTGTTGCATAAAAATATATAAATATAACGCATTTTGATAATTCATAAAAACAATACATTGTTCTATTTTTCAAAAATATAGTGTTATGTTCACTTATAACATAACCTCTTTACATTCAGTGAAGTTTACAAATTCCTGTCATGTACATATTATACAGCGATGTTTACATATTATACAGCGATTTTTTTATAAAAAGTTAATTTTTCATCAAATTTTTAATAATTAAGACTTGACATTTCCAGAATTTATAATTTGTTTTGAAATTTTATTTCAACAAGGTTTTTGTCATCGACAGTAGCGACTAGCTAAAAACGTTCATTTCTATTTGGGAATTAAATTCTATCACAATAATAATACAGCTGACTTTAAGTAGTGTCTTTCATTTCACTTGTACTTTTCATATTTGGCTGAAAACTAAATTACCCATGTATTAAAAATGAAAATACTCAACTGAAGTTGACGAATGAGTAACCACAAGTTCTTATTTTTATCACTTACAGCGCTGTGAACATTTTCAAGTGACTTCTATGTTTCTATTCTGGAGATTACCATACACGACCAGGCCCTATATGATAAAAGTAGAGAATATATTTTTGTTTCCAGACTTTACATATATTTACTCGCTAATCTGTCTTATTTTTCTTAACTATGATCTCAGTATTTTTTTAAAAATAATAACGTTGGGTGCGCTGACAAAATGTTGTAAAATAATTTTTGTAACTTGCAATACCATATCCTTATTGCACAACTGTTTTACAGTTTATTATCTTATAACAAGGAATTATATTTTTATGTATATGATATTGAATATATTGTTTAACAGTACATAACAATTTAAAGTAACCAATTTTGACAATGTTATATTTAACATGTCAGTTAGTTTATTATTATTTTATATTCCAGCCACATTGAAATCTATGAAAAATACAATATTAGAAGGACTGTATATATTAGAGGGACTGTATGGATTGAATCATTAGAATAAATTGTTTGTGGGGTTTATTTTAAAGCACTACCTGAAAAACTTATTTTCAGGAGTTTTGACTTTGTCCGGAACTATCATTGATTGTTGAGTTAGAGCTGAAGGTAACATATAGAACAGGTACATACTATCATTTTACACCAACAGAGGATGTTGTTTGTCTTATAATTACCTCTTCATTTGAAACCGAATATGCTTTAATTAAACCGAGTATTTTTGAATGCCGAGTATGTTTTAATTAAACTTAGATTAATTTTGTTTAGAATTCAAGATAATATTCAGTTATCTGTTAACAACAATTGAGCAAATTACACAGTCCCTATTGATACAGTCATGCAAACGGGCGCAAGAAATTTTAAATTGGTAATGTACAAATAAAGGATCATAGACAAATTGGCTTAGCTATGTATACAAACAAAACCTATATATACCATTTGAAACATCTTCACACAAGCTTCGCTTTTTACTATAACATCACGGTTCTTAAGTCCCAGAGCAGTAAGATGTTTTCAGTATTGGGGTCCTCAAAAGGCCATCATGTTAGCGTTCACATATATGAAAAAAACTGTTAAGTACGAGTGGAACTTCCATTATGAGGGTTCTGTACACGTTTAGGCATTTATAAACATTTGTGAGTATATACTATTTCTTTTAAACTATTTAATAATATTAATTTTTCGCAAAGTAAATATATTGCCTACTATATTTTTCATAGGCTTCAAAGTGTAGTGCAAAATTATAAGATCTAAGATTTATATAGTTTTCCTAGAACCTCTGCTTGGGCTTCTAAAAAGACTAAGTTCTTTCACAATTTTAGGTTGATTAGTTTTGAAAATAAGGAGGAAAACATATTTTTCAGCATATCTTTGAAGATTATTATATACCTAAAATTGTAGAAAACTTATAAAAAGCCCTTTTAAATGAAACCCTACACTCTAAATGTAATTAAAGAAAATGTTTTGTGTACTTAATTTACCTCCACTAAAATATATATTTATGAGTCGGGACAATATATTTTATCACGAACCGTTACATCCACCGGCACTATATTTAAAAAATATTATGGTTGACGAGTGTTTGTGTCAAGATTTGATCAATCACTAGACAAAACCGATTAGTAAAAATAAAAAAAATATATTTTGAAAAACAGAGAAGGATAGCTTTACGATGGATTCATTAGTTTGTAATCGGTCGAGAAAATAATTAAAATAATATACTTTTTTACCTGTCGTCACATTATTGTGATGTGACCTTGCAAGCTCATCATCATCATTATTAGCAGGTTGGCAGTTCTCGGTGGACCCTGACCCTCTCAAGCAGACTGCTCCAAGCCCTCCTTTTGGGCCCCACGGTTTTCCAGTTATGTTGAGAGCGTCGAAAACACTTTGTAGGCAATCCGCCCAGCTTAAGGAAATCAACTTAACCAGTAAGAATAAGGAATAATAAATTCAACATTCCTGAGGAGGGAAATCAACTTAACCAGTAAGGAATGTTGAATTCATTCAGAGCCTCGATTAGGCATTCTCTATTAATACAGTCATAGGCCGTTTTGATATTGATAAAGAGCTGATAAGTATTAATTTGGAATTCTCTTGTTTTCCCTAAGATTTGTCGGAGGTTAAAAATTTGCTCAATTTTGGATCTATCTCTTCTGAATCCACATTGGTAATCACCAATGATGTTTTTGGCATAAGAGGAAAGTCTGTTGAAGAGTATGTTTGAAAGTATTTTGTAAGTGGTACACAGAAGACTGATTCCTCTGTAGTTGAAGCATTTATGGACATCTCCTTTTTTATGTATGGGACAGACTGTACTGAGCTTCCAATCTCGGGGAAGTGTCTTGGAGTTCCACATTGATAGAATTAAGTGATGGATCATTTCCTAAGCGTCTATTTCTGAATTTTTTAAAAATTCTGATGGAATAGTGTCTAGACCTTGTGGTTTTTCTATTTTTTAATTCCTTCCACAACTTCATCCAGCAATGGTACTGCAATGAGGTCTTAAGTGCTCATTCCATCTTATAAGGATTTTACCTTCTCACTGAGGATCTCCCCATTCTTATTTTTGCTGTTCCTGGTTTGAAGTCCCTGCGTCCAAAGTTTATATCACGAAAGAAAGCTATACTTTCATTTGATCCTTTAAGATGTTAACATCTCTGAGTAGATCATCGTAGAATTTCCTTTTCTTCCCCCTGTGTATTCTTTTTTCTTCTCTTCTGGCTGCTTTATAATCTTCTACTGAGTGCTTTCTGCTAAGCATTTTTGGATAGGCAGCATTTTTCTTTTGGGTGGCTGCATAGCATTCAGCGTCAAACCACTCCTTCCTTTCTGGTCTTTTGACACTGCCTACGATATTTTTTCCTGTTTCAACAACACCTTTTGAAAACACGCTCCACTTATCATCAATATCTTCAATCGTTTCAAATTTTTTTGATCTTTAATGTCTCTGATAGATGCATCCATTTAGTTGCATCATTTTTAAAACTTTCACAGTTGAACTTTTCAGAGCTTTCTCTATCAAATTTACGTGCATTAGAGACTAGCCCTTAGTTTAGCTTTAATCAAATAGTGGTCTGAGTCGAAGCAGACTCCTCGATATGTCCTGACATCTAGAACGTCAGACATGTGTCTTGGGTCGATCAGTCGATTTGATTAAATGTTTCTTCATCTGACGATTTCCATATCATGTTGTGAATTTTTTTGTGTGGAAAGAATGAGCTAGATACACATTGTGATCAGCGGCAAAGTCGATAAGTCTGTGTCCATTGTCGTTTGATGTGTCATGTAGACTACCTTCCTATGGTAGGTCTGAATTCAGTCTATTTGCCGATTTTTGCATTCATGTCCCCAAGGACTATTTTAATATTACTTTTAGGACAGGAAAAGTAGAAGTCATCTAAATCCTCGAAGAATGTCATCTAAATCCTCGAAGAAATCTTTTTCCTCTGTGGGTGCATGGACATTTATTAGACTATAATTGAAGAAAGCACCACGTAGTCTAGTTTTCAAAACCTTGGAGATTTGGCCACAAAATCAATTATTAAGTGTCTGACACGTTTCCTGACAATAAAGCCAGTTCCAATTATGTGTTTCTTCGGATCGCAGCTTTAAAAGATTGTGTGCTTCTTTTTTCCATAATGCCATCTCCAGTCCATCTGATCTCTTGTATAGCTATTATATCAATATCATAGCCATCCATCTCGTCTACTAGCATTTGAAGTTCTTTGGTTTTATACAGAGTTCGAATGTTCCAAGTTCCAAAAATCAAGTCCTTAAGCCGTTTTCTAGCTCGTTGACAGAATTTGATGTTCGGATTTTTCTTACTTGAGATTTCGTAACGAGAGGTTTTTTACGGGGTGGGATTGTTAGCCCCACGCCCAACCCCCAACTTGGAAGACCAGTCCCCTGATATAATCCTCAGGGGCAGGGTACCCGGCTATCCTCCCATGCACTGAGCACCTATTTTAAGCTCAGGGGTGGTTAAAATTGGGTTATAAAATATTAACAATTGCGTTTTTGTTTTTATGAGTACTTATAAAATAACAAAAAAATAAGTAAATTGGAAACAAAAATTTTGTAAACCCTGAGGTATTTTTTGATAATTGTATGTAGGAATAATATATTGTCGCTACCATATACCCAGCAAACTACAGGTGGTCAGAGGTCTTGAGTCACCTGCATTTTAATATACGTCAGCTCCTGTTAATACTTACTTTTAGCTAATAGACATGGATTAATATTCGTAAAAAATTAACGCCATCTGTTCCTAATTCGATAAACTTTTTTATATGCGAAACAAATAAGACGCTTCAATTACGAATATTATATAACACTACAAATTTAGAAAAAAACACCGAAATTTTAAGAAGCAGCTAGAAAGTTTAGGATTTAGTAAAGATTTGTTAAGGTCGGTCGAACTCTCATGGAGTTCCAGGAATAAATCAAACGTCTAAACTACATTCATCAAGAAATCTCATATAAAAGTTCATCGCTAAAAACACAAACATTTATTTGAACTATACAAATTAGCCATAAATTATATGTCCGATTGGAGACTAATGACAGATTCAAATTTGAATTTAGAGTATTCTTGGCTTGATACAGCACTGGCGTAGAGCTACGCCGCTAGAACTACGGCGTAGAACTACATTGAAAGTTGCCAAAATTCCACTCCCTTAAACTAAATGTCGCAAAAATTGGGCAAAATTAACGTAAATCGATGCACTGGTTACTTCCTATTTAGTTTCCGCCAGTTTGAGCGATTATATATTAATTTGTTTTTAATAAAAGTGATTGAGATTTCGATAGAGTTTAAATAATAATTGAAATTTCTAAACTTTATTAAATTTTCTTATTTTTGGTTAATCAGTAATAAATATGTTAAATTATAATTAGTTTTCCCACAACATTCTTCGTATTTTAAAAACATTTTTGTCACGTTCCTTCTTCCGCGCAATTGTTAATAATTAGTTGAATTTTTAAACTTTCCGCCTCTTTTCTACGTGTTTAGCCTGCAAACTCAAATTCATCGCTATTATCCGAAACTTCTTTTAAAATCGAGCGCGAATATAGGTGCGTGTAAGTGTAACATGAAATAATGGGTATATTCTATTTTTTTTAAAGAAAATAATATAAATACTAAAACATATGAGCTATTAATATAATCAAATAACATTTTGAATAAACCCAATACCAGGTGAAATTCTCTTCAATTGCTGAAAAATGTATACGGATATGCGCAAAATGTAGAGCGAAGAAA
The DNA here is from genome assembly GCA_039881145.1 of Druceiella hillmani. Lineage (NCBI taxonomy): Eukaryota > Metazoa > Arthropoda > Insecta > Lepidoptera > Hepialidae > Druceiella > Druceiella hillmani. The sequence continues at coordinate 20,472,170 of JAYKKI010000034.1, read as the reverse complement.
ATGTAAAAATGAAGTCCGTAAATTTCAAATCGGGAAAATCGAATGAATAATTTCTATATTTTCTTCAAGACGAGAAAAAACTGAAAAATCACATTTGCAATTTATTGCGACCAAGAGTCTTAAGAAAGTTGATATCGTGAAAAACGGCAATATTCTGAATTAAATTTTAGAGATGTTCCTAAAGTAATTAGAAACGGAAGGCATTTTACCTTCCGTTTCTAATTACTTTAGAAATATCCCTAAAATTTAATTTCCCTAACAATACTGCGAACAAGAGTCGTCATAAAGTTGATATCGAGAAAGGTAATGCGCCGAAAGGCATTTTTCCCTAACAATATTTTTAAACGGAATTTTTCCCTAACATAGTAATGAACAATGAAACGAAAGGCATTTTTGCCTAAAAATACTGTGAACAAGAGTCGTAATAAAGTTGATATCGGGAAAGCTAATGTGCCGAAAGACAAATTGTAATGTTCTGAATTCAAACTTAGGGATGTTTATAAAGTAATAAGAAAGGAAAGTCATTTTCTCCTAACAAAACAAATATTCATAACGAACTAAAAGCGGCGTATCACTTTATTCAGTAGTACTATTGATCCAAAAGCCCTGAGTACAGAATGAAGTGCGGAATATTTTCACACAGTCGAGATACAAATACGACTCATAAACACTCCCGCATCTGATTGAGTAATTCAACATCCATTACTAAACCGCACGTCAATGTCGTAGTCAATATTGCGGAGGGAATGAAAAACACTTGAGTACAGTGGCGGTGTCATCTAATACTCATCATTACATCTTAATTTTTAAAATTTCGTATAAATAACGTAATTTGCTTGCGTATTTGTTAAATGTTTAACTAAATTTATGGCATTATTCCCGTAACGTCCCATACGTAACTGTTATTAAAATTCCAATAAACAAACGTCATCTTCATTAATTGGTGACATTTTGTGAAATAATTATTAAAAATATGTCTATTTGTTGATTACTGTAGTGTTTATTTCAAGGTCCTATTTAAGAACAATCGTAATATAATATTTTAGACATTATTTATTAATAAATGGCATTTAGATGTGAAATTTATGGTTGCTCTTCATTCATTTGTTCTAATAAAGTGCTTTCAAAACTTATATTTATGCTAAATTAGCGAATCAACCCGTCTTCGTAAGTGTAAGCAAAGACTTGAAAGAAAGTCCACGCACATAGTCTTGCTTGCATCAAGTAAGTAACACTGTTTTACTTTTAAACTATTTGCTAGATAACTATGGGGTTAAAGGAAAATGTTATCTATGTAAGTGGAAGAAGATCAGCATAAAATTTAACTTGGCAAGAAGAAAAACAGTTTGGCAAAATAATCATATGACTATTGCCATGCCAAGTCGGAAAAAAGCATTCGTTGCGGAGACAGCGTGCGCTGCTTGAATCGTCAGAGATATGTAGAAATAATCTACAACACTGTTGTACATTATTTGTATAGACTTAATCGATATTCGTTGTACAGACTTAATTGACATTCATCATTACAAGTCGAGTAATTTGCACAAAATATCAATAAATTATTATTATTCTATCGTAAATAAATTTTCCCATAATGAAAACCAGAATAAAATCCGTTCAGCAGTTATTTGGAAAAATTTTACTTTCCTTTATCTATATGTATAATAAAATTGTAACCGAGTAAATTCTGTTCACGGCAAATATTTTAAAATAGTGATTTATTTAGCGTATAGAATGATAATAGAAGTCGGAACACCTTTTTTTAGAATTGTTGCTGTCTGTCTGTATGTTACTTTGTGCGTCGATAACGCAAGATTTACTGGACAGATTTTGATGAAATTAGTATGGCAATAGTCTATAAACAAGAGGAACATGTGAGAAAAATTCTTATTCCGAATTTCACGCTAGTGATACAGTGGGACACAGCTAGTTATATTCTATTTACAAATATTAACAATATTTATCACCATATAAATATATTGTCTAGTATATCCTTCAAAGGCATCAAAATATCAGGAATAACTTAAAAATACTTAGGTTTGTTCGTTCATAAGTTTTTTATTATGAAATATTTAGCTATTTTTATTATCTATTTGAAGGACGACTTGGACAAAACCAATGTTATGACCAACTGTTCAAATAGGACGAAGAGTACTATTTGAACAGTTGGGTTGAGAACTAGTACGTTAGAATTAAGATAAACTAAACAGTAATAGAAAGAGTAGGAAAATACGTACATCTTGGTCAAAAGAAAGCCAGAAAGCATGACTTGTGGTATAACGTGTTCGTGAAATGGAGACGGTGGGGCAAAATGTGTCCACAAGGAAAACCGAATATGCTTTGGTACGATGACATCAAATGAACAAGTGGAGTGAAACGGTTGGAAAAAGCATGAAAGTGAAAGGAGTGGTATAAAATGAAGGAGATCTACATTTCTGCACTAGAACAAGGCTAAAGAAGAAGAGAAGTATCATTTTTGTTAAATTTACAGTATGACAAATATTAGAACCAAGTTGCAGCTTGGTGGTTTTGAAAAAGAACGGGTAACAAATTAGTAGTAAATATGATAAATTGGATGGTCTATTAAATCGTTGTTGCTTAGTAGAAAAAGGTAAAAATTTAAAAACAGATTTGTGTTTTGTTCCAAGATCTATTTTCAATTATACCCGACATACCTACGTAGATTTTTTATTGCCCCTTTATATGCACGGAAACCCCCTCAAATTATAATTTTAAGCTATTTCTAGTTTGGAGTCAAGGAATCTTCGCAATCTTTAGCAATCTTTGCTAACAGCCCACTTGAAGATGTTGTAATACAACGAAACCTAGGTCATGGTAAAGAACTTAAAGAAAGTAGAAATAATACTACATCACGTAGTTTCATTTAAATGTGAATAATGAACTTCTACGAAATTAACGCCAAATATATTCAATATGCGATAAGTATGTTTTTGTGACAAGTGTTTATTGAATATATTTGGCGTTAATTTTGTAGAAATTCATTATTCGCAATTAAATGAAACTACGTGATGTAGTATTATTTCTACTATCTTTAATTTCTTTACCACGACCTAGGTTTCGTTGTATTACAACATCTTCAGGTGGGATATTAGCAAAGATTCTAGCAAAGATCTTTGCTAATATCCCACCTGAAGATGTTGTAATACAACGAAACCTAGGTCGTGGTAAAGAAATTAAAGATAGTAGAAATAATACTACATCACGTAGTTTCATTTAATTGCGGACAAGTGTTTATATAATATTTAGACATTTAGAATAAATATTTGTAGAATTCTCTTGTGTAATATAATTTTTTATAGCTAAATATGAACACAAATGAATATCCTAATCGAGCAAAGGCAGTCGTAACACCTTTATTGAAAGCAATTCTTTGTAGTATAGACTTTAAATGCTGAAATGACTAATTTGAAAAACATATAGTCCCTACGCCTACTGGGAATGAAGCGTTGATTTATTTATTTAAGTTTCAACCATCTTATATTATAAACCTCACGTAATAAATTATATAACAAACATAATAATTCTTAAATTTTATAATTAAACGAAACATGATGTAATTTTCCATGTAAGCTAATATTCAGAATACGCTTTTAAACTATCGGATAATTGTTTTTTTTAACGTAGGAATACTCCGTCGCTATACATGTTTAAAAGTTATATCAAAAATTATACATTTCATAGATCTTGATTACAGGTAAATGTAATCAAAATCCATTATTCATTATTCCGTTCATATTTTTCCACTATTCTGTTCATATTACAAATAATAACCTGTGTAAGGCTGTAAGGAAGAACGTGTCTATTATTCATATAGGTTATTCTCTGCACCACTCTGCGTAGAAAATGTTTTGTAAAGATATGACAAACCAAAACTTTAAAATAAATTACATTTTTCTACATAAACACGTTTCGCGTATACTCACTTTAACGCAAAGTGGTGTATGAATAATAGACACGGCCATACAAGCGATGTATTAATAATAGACACGTCCATTGTTACATTTTTTATACGGGTGTAACAATAACGGATCCGTAATTATTGCAGATGCTTCTGTGCATAACAAAATGTTAAGGAACTACATGACAATTCGAAATTGTGAAACATGTTTCAAATGTACGCAGTTTGACGCAAAAAATCGCTCGTATGAATGTTAGACACGTTCTATGCCACACCTGTTTACACAATGACTCCCACACATGTGTGTACACGTGTGCGAGAGTCACTGTGTGTAAGTGCGTGAACATTTATGTAGACATAATACCATACGTACTAAACGTATGGTGATACGAAAACTATCATAACAAAATTTTTAAATTTCGTTTCCACTGACGTTTGATGATAGGGTTTGACGTTTAAAATCATTGAGAGTAAGAAGACTGTAGACATTGTTGAGTTAAAACCATCAGGTTTTTGGATTTTTCTAAAACCAAACATTTAAGACCATTTTCAGGACTATATAAATTCAAACTGATTATTATTTTTAATCGTTAACACACTAAAAATATTAACTTTGATCGAAATGTTTCACACAAATTCATAATTTTTTCATTCTAACTTGAAAAGCTAATTAAAATTTTAACTCCCACTGAAAAAATCTTAACGATGAAATTATTTTGAAAGGGTATGCTGGTATTAAATATTTGTTTTATTTAAATATTAGTGTCTAACTCTTTCTAACGAATTTGGTCTCAAGATAAATCGCAGTAAGACTAAAATTATGAGTATCGATCGTGTAAACAGCCATTCGCCAGAGGTTACAGGAATAGCGAACTGTCAGGTAGTACAATCTTATATATATATATATATATATATATATATATATATATATATATATATATATCTGGGGGCGCTCATATCAAATATTGGCGGCTGTATCGACGAGATCAAACGGCGTATGGCGGTCTCCAGGTCAGCTATGGATAAACTGAGGAAAATATGGAGGGACCGAAACATCACCAAAGCCACCAAAACTAGACTTGTATTCCTGATATTCCTCTATGCTGAATAAGAGCATGCTCGGTATATTGTGGACTGAATTCGGAACCAATGAGTTTATTCTTCGAGAGCTGGGCATCAAACAAAGAATATCAAGTACAGTACAAGCTCGTATTCTCACTTTCTTTGGACAAATAACACTGCACGGCTGCGAATCCATAGAGGGCTTAGTAGTGCAGGGCAAAGTCGAAGGCATCAGACCACGCGGCAGATTACCATTGAGGTGGACAGATCAAATAAAGAAGACCTTCAATGGACCACTGCACGAATGTACAAGGAGAGCGAGAGTTCGCGAAGAGTGGCGTCGCATTGTGAAACAGGCCATTAAAAAAAGAATTCCTGTTTATATTGTACTGTAAGCTATTGTACGTTTAGCGCTTGAAAGTGTTCAGCGCTTTAGGGCAGCACGTAAGTTATACATATTTTTTTGACAAATAAATAATATAAACAAATAATTATAATTGTTTTAAGCTTAGAACTATTTTTGGCCACTCCTCCCCATGTAAATTTTTTTTTGCCATAGTACGTCGTGGATTAAGCGTAGGATATGTATGATTGTTGTGTAACGTTTTATTACAAAATATCTACCAAAATAAAATATACTGTAGTTATTTTCATTCTTACCTTAGTTTACATAGTTGTTTTGCCGTATGCCACGGACTGTTTACGTTTTATTAATATTATTACTGGCTGTAAGAAATTGTTCTTTTAGCAAAAACCAGCCAAGTGGAGTGGAAACCAGCTCGCGTGTCGTTTGAAGTGAAATTACTTTATATATAATTAAGAAATTACATTATATACTCGTCACCATGATGTGTTAGGTTGGTCACGAGGCATACGGCCTGTGACGACGCGGCGCACCACAGACCCGGGTTCAATTCCCGTCAGTTCATCGAGTGGGGCAGGACGGGTGTTATGGTTGGCTATAAGAGATTATTCTCGCAGCAATAAATCCACCATATGTATCAGTTAAATACATTGAAGTAGATAAATAAATAAATATATCATGTTATCACTAAGGGAATACTTAATAAATGTCGAAAAACTAGTAAAATTAAGTAGGCCACATATATATTATCGTGAATATTGTATATATCAAGATCTATTATATCTAAAAGCATACATCTTTCTATAGCTTTTACGCAAACTTCTAAAAATCTTTTTTTTCATAATTTTAGATTCTATAAGGTACTTGCGGCAAATATGGCCCGCGGTGTAATAAGGCCCACATTTGAAAACTTGTGCCTAAATGCTTTTAAACGGAAAATAAGTTTATGTACACATAGATCCATTTGACATAAATAGGTCTGCGTGGCGCTGCCATTGCTGGCGCCGCCATTTTAACAGTAACGAGCTAAATCTCACGAGGAGGAGTGCGTTTACGTCGATTTATAACTTTTGGTGATTTAAAACGGTAAATTTTTTGTTTAATTATTGTTTTGTATTTTAATTAATTAGTAAAATGTTAGAACTTATATATTCTTCAATATTTTGTAATTTAGTTCCTTCTCGAACTATTTTTAAATTAATTATTAGCAGTTTTCTGAAATTAGGTCACATGGGTAATAAGGCCCACGAGAACTGACTCTGGGTCTTATTACCCAACCAAACTAAATGTTATGGGGCATGTTTCAATGATTTTATTTTATAATATTTAGTCAAATCTGTTGACTTGTTGTTATTAACTTGATATTTGTATTGTTAGGAATATCGTATTTTGGGGATATCGTATTGACTAATAACATAGCATAGGTTTTGCTTGGTTTGAGTATAGGAAAATGATGTTATTGGTGGAATTTATTATTTTTACTTTCATCACGCAGTCAACATGCCTCAAAAACGAGCTAAGTGGTCGGAAGGAAGTTTATGTGCAGCTATGGCAGCTGTAGAATGAGGTCAATTAATGCTACGCGCTGCTGCAGATCGTTATGAGATACCGCGACGGAAACTAAGAAATCACTTGCAGTCGGGCAGCACTGTGAAACGTTTGGGACGTTCTTCAATCATGACCAAAGAACAGGAAGAAGACTTCAAAAGGAGGATTATTTTTTGTGAAACATATAATTTAAAACACAACTTTAATAAAGATTCCGATCTCGTCGGCAATGACTGGTTAAAAATGTTCTTGAAAAGGAATCCTGACATTGCTAAAAGGAAGGCGCAATTTATGAATCCTGCACGTGTTCAAAAATTAAATAGATTGATTGTCCAATAGCACTTTGAAGAGGTGAAAAAGTTATACGCAGAATTAGACATTGCTAAGCACCCAGAGCGTCTCTATAATATTGATGAAAAGGGCTGTCGCCTAACAGTTCACCATCAGCAAACTGTACTGGCACAAAGAGGAGCTAGACGTGTTCATTTGATAGCACATGAACACGCCGAACGCTATCGGTACTGCTATACCGCCGATGTTAACATTCAAAGGAAAGAGAAAAAAGCCTGAATATAGCGACAACTTGCCAGCCGGATATTTGATAAAAATGGCTCCGAAGGGCAGTATGACCACGGATTTATTTACTGAACCTCTAGATAAGTCCATATATAAATCGTTTGAACATTATTGGGATCAGGAAATCAGTTACATGTATCAAAATCCTGAGAGACGCATCACGAAAACCAGTTTTAATGTTATTTTTTCCAAAGTTTGGTCAAAAAGTATAAGTCATGAAAATATAGTAAATGGCTTCCGGGTTACAAGTTTATTCCCTTTCAATCCGGATATACTACAGGACGAAGCATTTGCGCCATCCGTTTTAACTGAAAGGCCACCTCCTGAACTACCTACAGCTGCTCCAAGCTACGAAGATGAACCGCACTGCAGATCTCAAGTACAACCCTTTATTACTGATATTTCAGATACTGATAATTCGGAAGATTAAAATACTAGGCGACCAACAGAATTTCAGCCAGAAAACATTGCTGTGTCACCACCAATTTTAAAAGAAAGCTGTCAGTGTACCTCTCAGGATCAGCTAGAACCGCAGATAGATGTTATATCTACTCCAATTTCTGAACAGGTTGTTAACTATGAAGTCCCTACTAATTCCTTAGGCAAAGAAACATCACAAATAGAATTGCGATTTGATCCAATTACCCCAATAAAATCTTCAAAACCTTCGACTTCTTCAGGAAACACTTTATTTCGATATTTTCGACGATTATTTACAGTTCTGATTAAGAGACAGATCCTGAGATGAATAATGAACAACAATTGCTGCTTTCGAGTAAGTTTGGAAACGAGTCACCGAATAGAATACATGTTTGTTTGTCCGAAGAGGAAAGAGATGTTTCTGGTCCAGATGATCATATAACTTTAGCTATATTTAAGAGTAAGCCACACAACACACACAAGTCTCCTTTTCAAGAGCTACTGCCAACACCCTATTATGCTAGTATAAAGATTAAACCAAAGAGAAAAGCAATAAATTACAAAGGTCAGCGGATTACCAGGGAACTTTTTAATGAAAAGGAAAAAGGAAAAGAAAGTAAGAGAATCCAGAAAAAAATGAAAGAAACTAAAAAAGGACAAAAATCTCAAACGAAAACTGGGACAAGTAAAGGGGAAAAGAAAAAAAACTATTAGAAGAAGGAAATTGCTTTTGCTGCGCTTGTGGAAAAGAACGTATTTCTGACATGCGGCAGTGTGTGGACAGTGCAAAACATGGTACCACGAAGAACGTGTGGAGCTGACAAAAGAAGATATGGAAATGTTTTATTGTGACTGTGACTGTGAATAAGTTCAAAAATATTTTTAAATTACTCCAAAGTTTCTAATTATAATTATTGTTTTTATATAGTTTATGAGAATGAAGACTAATTTTATTTTATTATATTTAGTTATTTTGAAAAGAGTATGGCTATTTACAATTGCTATGTCTTTATAAAGCCAGGCGGGCAATAAGACCCATAATAGTTTTTCTATGACGATTACTTCAGAAGATATTTTTTGTTGATTGTTTTATGTTAAATATATTTCCAGAGACATATTCCGTTGAATATTTTCAGAAAAAATGATTTTTTTTCGGGCTCTATTATACTGTGGCATTTTAAAAAGGCCTATTGAAGAAGTTTTTAAAAACTTTAATATTTCTTTTATTATTGATCTCTTATGGAAATTTATTTAAGTTTTACTTTATTTGATAAATAAATCATTCGTAGGACATAATTCCATGTGTTCTTATTATTAATTAAACCGAATATTCAATTTTTTAATTAGGTGGGCCTTATATGCCTCTTCTACCTTAGTTTCATTTATAAGGGGAAAAGCAAAGCTCCCTTGCATATTTTTCATTATGTATCTGAACTCATTACATCTGATTTCATTATATTTTTCACACTATTTGTATTCGTAATCTCATTTTTTTTCGAGTATTTAATAGGCTCCCAAAAAAATTCCGTTTGGATGTTAGTCATTGAAATATCTGTGAAATAATATGCTTTATGGCAAGCCTATTTTCAAGTTTCTTCACCAAGCGGCTTCTGAGATAAACGACTATGACAGACGCACGTGTGTATGATCTTGTAAGGATTATGTTTTTCCTTTTGAGGTACGATACCTTAACAAGTTTGTTTCTTATATTTTATAGCATGCATAAACATAGTTGTTGAAATATAACAATATACCGTGATTCAGATAAACCCGCAATCACATCTGTCAGCTACCAGTATCAATGTGCGAAACAAAATTCGTCAACGTAGCGTCTCAGTTTAGACGCCACGTTGCAAAAAAGAACAGTGCAAAACATTCTATTTGAGGGACATAAAACGATAGATACGAGGGCAACACTGAAAATTGTTTAGAACTTACCATTTGTAAAAATGGTAATTTAAAAATACAATTTAATTTTTGAAAATAAATTTAATTTTTGAAAGAGGTACGTTGTTTCAATTCGTCATTTGTATTTAAAATTTGGCGGCTATTTGAGAACCGTGTATTTAACGATAAGATGAATTTAACACGAGACAATATTCGTTGAATGATTATTTATCTCTTACGTTGTGGTCTTAATCACAATAAACTTATGATCGATTCGATTGGCATTTTATGATCAAGCCCCATCTCGTTTAATATTTACAACTAATTTAATGATTATAAGCATGGTCGTACTAATACAAGCGATGATTTGCGTAAGGGATGTCCCTCAATAGCGACATTTAATAAAATCAATGCTGTGCGCCTCACGATAAAAACTGATAGGAGGGTGACCTATCAGCAGACTAGAGCAAGTTTGGGTATTGACATGAATTAAGTGTAGACAATTCTAAGTCAAGAAGCTGTGTGCTAGATGGATAACCCATGATTTGACTGAAGCTCAAGAAGATCGTTGCGTTTACTGATACCGCGAATTATTAAAAAAATTCGACAGAAGTTTCGACGTCATTCCGCATTCGACGTCATAACCAGCAATTATTTGTGTGTTGTTTTGGAAAAACTTCGAAAACAACGTTCTCACATGGATCCTCCTCTATATCGACAACGCCTCTATTTGATTATGTCAGGTGTAGAAATTATAGGTCATACGCCTAACAGCCCCAACCTCGCATCTCTAGTTTCAATTTATTTCCAAGAATAAAAAATGAACTTCGAGAAACATGATTCATGGATGTAGAAGAAACGGTGACCGTTTTCGAAAAGGCCGTGGAAGAGATATCCAAGAAAGAGTGTACCGACTGCTTTCTTGAGTAGTCTATGGAACAAAACGGTGCATACCTATGCCACGGAAATCATTTAAAATAAAAAAGAATAGTGAATAAGTTCAAATTCACTGCTTGATTCAATTTTCGATAATCTAAAAGCATTAAATTTTACCTATCATATCTTCTGATCACATTATTGGGCAATTTGAATGTTTTAATTTTCAATGTAATGGCATAGATATAAATTAAGTTCGCGCAAATAATGCTAATGGAAATTCTAATCGTATAACTTCATTACATTAATTTCGATTTGTTTAAAAAAATTCATATTTGAAAAAATAAATGGCGTGCAACAGCCGTGCAGTTTTACAACTGCTTCTGCACAATAAAAACTGTGCAGCTTTTTAACCTCAAATGTATATTTCTATGACTTATCACATGTTATGCCCCTACATTAGCATTTGGCCGTAATTTTTAAAACTTTTCTAAAATCTCTATTGTTAAATATAAAAAATATATTAAGTGTAAGTCCATCGATTGTACTAAATTCGTATAAGAAGATTTTAGGGTTAAGCATTCAGAAAAAAATAATAAAATGTCATTACAAATCGATGTAACCATTTAATAAAATCTTCATGTAAGTTTACATAGACAAATGTCAATTAAAAAAATAGCTGCGATGTCAGTATCAGAATATGATTAAATGCAGCCGAAGGAAGTCGACTTGTATTGCTTCTGTTGTAAATTATATATACAACTATACAAATTAAGTACATATGTTGTTACTCTTGTAATGGATGAAGTACGTTTAAAAAAGTAATAAATCAATCATAAATCGACAAAATTTTGACAGTTTACTTTTGACATACATAACGTACAAAACAGCTGAGAGCAGTAGAGGACGCCATATTTTTTTTCGTTTTGGCGCACGTGTACACTTCTTGTCTTATTCTATCATGTTAATCTATCTCTCTCGATTGCTAGCTGAGTACCTGTCCCATATTTTCCGTTCTTCTTGCGATATATTCGTTACATTCAGACATTACCATTGTATTAAATTGTTCTCGATATTCTACCTTAACATTTTACTTTCATCGTGCTCAAAGAAGTTTTACTTCAAAAACTTTGAGAATATCACGTAAAAATCTATTTATTTAAAAAAAAATCGCTGTATATTTCTTTGAATATGATCATTTATCCAAGGCTACTAATTAATAGGTCATGATACTCAAATACAGTGAAGACGTATATCTTCACTGTATTTGAGTATCTACATACTTATATGTAGACGCCCTATCTTATGATATGGCAATAACGACGATCTCTTCATTTAATACCAGATATTGAGTACATTTAGTTATATCACATGCACTCTACGGCAATTATGACTACAGTATTGCGCAATTGATAGTCTAAATGCAATTTGCAATTTTATTTATTACAATAGTACAGCTTTAACGATCTTTGAACGCTTCAGTGCCCTTCCCCACCTGACTGCAGTTAGTAGGATGCAATAAATCTAATAGCGATTCGCTAATACGCCACTGGCTGAATTGAGGGTGTCAGGAGCGTGAACATCATTGAAATATCCTGGCCTAGAACAGCTGCGCTGATTGAAGTGATGTTACCGAGCGAATGCGGGATGTGCTGCATCATCCGTAATCTGTGTGATCGGAGTTACATCACATATCATTGGCACCCATTGAGAGCAATTTAAGATTTATTTGAAAAGGCATGGTTCATTATAAAATAAACCTAATAATAGAGGTGTGGTTATATGTGTGTCTCTCTGAATGTTTATCCTTTCGCAAATGTGCTCGTACCATAAAAAGCACTAGATGGATTTATTTTGATCCTTCATTGTCTTATTCCTTAAAGTTTGAGTCAATTTTGCCATGATGCGACATCTGAAAGTGTTGGTCTACTTTTTAAGTGTACACTGAAAGTGTTGGTCTGACTTTTTGAGTTTACACTTAAAAACTATGGAACGGTTTTAGATGATAGTTTCACTATATTTTTAAGGTCTTTTTATCATAGTACAGTGTAAGAAATTATTTGTTTGATTCTTATAATAATTTGTTTGACTGTTCATTTGTTACATTACAAAAATTACTGACCAAATTTACATTAAGTTTTCAGTATTAAATTGCTTAATATCTAAAATTATACATTTTCTTAAGACGATGCCACTCGGCTGAATTTTTTAATAGGTTAATCTGAAGGGAAAATCCTACCTTTGTAATTTTATGAAGGTATGCCAATATAAAGATGACGAACAATGTCTAAACATACGATATTCTAATCATAAATCAGAAAGAATTCCAAATTTTTTTATATAAATTTACGTATAGTTCGATATATTAAATATGTATATCAAAACAAGCATGTACAGTATCCATAGTTGGCGTGCAACCCGGACCGCGACATTGCCTCGCATAAAAGCAACATGGTTCCCGATTCATAGTTAGTTAACCCTCTAGTTAAGCTGCGTTAAAAGTCAAAACATGTGACCGCGGGGTCTTCTTGAAAATTAATTTCGTCAAGTGTATATTGTACACACTCTATAAGTTAAATCAAAATATCCGTGTGCACAAGTACAGGGTATCCAGTGGCAGATTTCAATGTTTGAAAAATTGTAAAAAAAAACTACACCTCTAATACAAAGTAGGTTTATTTTAACTTTATAACAACAAATGCGGATTTCATTTTTTAAAAACCACGTTTTCCAAATGGCGGCCATCGAGTCTGACACACTCTTCGAGTCTAGCACGCATGTTTTCAAAAACGCTCTGTTGAGTGCTATACAATGCAATAGTAGAATTATGAAAAAAAATATTAGGTGTGGCTCTCCTTTCATGTAACTGAAGCATGAAAAAATAAATCAAGTGCACATAGGCGTATGGTGTATGGTTAGATAGGTCTTAAAATAATATAGAGGTTCCAACATAACTTTTTCATTTAAGTCAGTAGTTGGTGATATATACGCTCCTAAAGTCTTAAAATGTATACTATATGTGCTATATATGTAAAATTTTGATCAAACTTAAGGTAGCTTTAAGTAGCATTCAAAATAAACTTTCGACGAATTTTTTTTGAATAAGGCATGTTGTGTAGTTTTTGAGATATGGGCTGTTTTCGCTATCAACCGCAGTAATAACTTCCTCTTTCACAATGTCTTCGAGAAATACAAACTTATAAGTTTAATATTGTTCGGTGCTCGAATGGTCCGCCATTTGGGCGTAAGTCCGACTCACACTTGGTCGGTCTTTGCAATTCAGAAAAGACATCGCGTTTATGAAATTTATTTTCCAAATGTTAAAAGGAAAAATTATATGCACCGTTTTATCGATTAAACTTTCATCCTTCGTTCTCGAAAACTCTTTGCACTCGTGTAACTGTCATCTTTTTGTTATATCGTCCTCTAAAACTGAATTATACTGTAATTCTCCGGTTTCAGCTGCTCAACTACCTGATCGCGGTCGCACCATGGTATGATTTGTTTATGATGAGCGAGAAGAAATTGGCGGAACTATGTCATCGTTATATCTTATAATTATGTCTTCAAATCTGATCGTGTACTTTCTTTTCTGTTAGATCCATAATTCGTTGTTTCGTTGGACAACGTAAAACTATTTAAATTCTGATAAGTTATTTCTTATTTATCGTTGCGAATGTCACCGTATCGATAAATGTTTGATGAGTAAATAAATCGATTAAAATATCTTTAAATCGAGGAAATTAAAAATTCTGACTATTGGAACATCTGAATTGTGGCTAGTAATGTAATGCATCATTCAAACTAGATCTTCATTGAAATTATAGAATTTTTGCAGTAAGTACTGTCTTCTGACTTCAACATTAATAATTTAAAACCGCCTTTATAAATGTAACATGGAACAAAATCAGTCTTTAATAAAAAAATAGTAACATTTATTCTTCAAAAATAAGAATAAGATAAAACAGCCAGTCATGAAACTTGATATGCAATGAAATATTTTATATAATCTATAATGACATATTTGTAAAAATTCCCATCTATATTAACAAGTATAGAATCGGCTTGCAAGAGAAAAATCGAATTTATTGGAACATTTACTTTTCCATAAGATAATTTTACAGCAGATTTTTGTTTTTTATTTGCCTAATTTTAAGATGGAAAATTACCTAAGGGGGAAAATGGTTTCTTCTGCACATTTTTCGTCATAGCTTAAAATGTTTTTAAATTATGACGAAATTGTGCAGAAAAAACCATTTTCACCCTTATTTCATAAATCTACAAGTCAAAAAATTGAAAATAATTCATAGAAAGAAAATTTTACATATGACATTTCCAGACATTTATAGGTTTGCAGAACAAACAAATAACAAAAATATAAGCGTAACGCAGATGACCGACAATAATCGGAGAAAATAGAAAATATTACATTCAAAATTTTAAAATATACGTCCCACCAAAATCCGTTTTACAAAATAATCGGAGCAATTCGGGCCAAGTTTCAGAAA
This sequence comes from Druceiella hillmani, assembly GCA_039881145.1. Taxonomy (NCBI): domain Eukaryota; kingdom Metazoa; phylum Arthropoda; class Insecta; order Lepidoptera; family Hepialidae; genus Druceiella; species Druceiella hillmani. Next base: position 20,457,010 of record JAYKKI010000034.1, on the reverse strand, counting down.
TTATTGATTTCAAAAAAATAATAATAGAACTAATACGAAAGACATAGGATAATAGAAGTTCACACTTAAACACACATGTCCAACGGAAATCGGTCTACAAACAAATCGGAGCGACCTTTGTCGATCCGAATACTACGGATTAAAATGTGCTAACGGAGTAAATATTATAACGTTAGATTGGCGACGCGCTGACGACGACGGCTGACATTTAATCATCTTAACTTGTGTTGGAAGTCGGTAGAAAGTCGGTCACTGCCTTTTCCCACAAAAGTCGGCGGTTTTCAGCCGCCGATTCACCAACGTAGACAGTTGGGTATTAATTCGTTCGCCTCTCATCCTCCTTAATTTCTATATGTTAATCGTGTAGATATGAATATGTATATATTGAAGAAATATAGTGAGTATAAAACAATAATTTGTAAGAAAATGTTATCATTATGTTAATGACAAACTGGTATGCAGTCGCTGTTCGCAAAACAAATGTCTAGGATCATCTCCAGAACAGTGGCAGAGCAGAGTCCTCTTTGCGCACCTTGTGCAAGGCGATAGCACAGCAGACGACCTACCTCCCTGCAGAGCTCTGGATGAAACTGATGAAAGCTTTCGAGGACAGTCGATATTTTATTTGAATACAATTTTCTATAGGCTTCTAATAGTCGAGGAACTATTGACGGGCGTCGGGTAAAAAAAAATAATACGTAAGACTACGCGCTACATTATAATGAGGAGTTTTATTTATTATCGTGGTGGAATAAAAAATGTTGCTTCTTGGACTCAGTCAATAATCAAACTAATATTTTTGTGTGATTTTATATTTACAGGTATCCTTGCTATGATGTGTCGCATACCACTGATATTGTAGTTACGAAAGTTCGGATAATTGTTACCTAATAACTCTACAACCAAACGACAAATCACTATCAAATTTGACGGACATGTGTTTCGTGTAGAAGAGTAACACATATGCTATTATGTGTTACTCTTATATATTGTGGAGGCACGGGTATTACCGTGCCTCCACAAATGTGGAATATTAATATCACGAAAAATATGTTTGGATCCTTGTTCAAGCCTAAATAGCACGAAAAAAACTAACATATTGGGCATTTTTAACCCGAGAAATAATATTATTCCTGCAGGATGGAACTTACTGTTTTTGTTCAATAATAAAAGTTTAGTATTGCGACATCAACAGATGGCGCAACCTTATGTACCAAGAATTTAGTAATATTTATAGGTAGATGAAAATGCAATTTGATGTATAGAAGCCAATATATTAAAATTATTTATTTTGACACATGTTCTTTAAACACAAACATGCCTGGCGAAAATTAGAAATAACACTAAATAAAGGAGACAAAACATAATATATGGTTAAAAACATAATATGTGTCTATAAATATCTCGCGTTGAATGCGCTGGCTCTTTTTGCTTCCGACTGCCGAGAGTAGTAAACGTCCTCTAGCTCCGTATTTGCGTACTTCGCAACTTGACGACGCCGTGTTGCTCATTATGGCCGCTCAATGTGACAAATACGATATTTCATTATAGCTTTTGTGTAGTCGTTATCCCAAATTTCTTATTATCACAAAACTTTACCTGGGTTCGTCTATATTTTGCAAATGTAGTCGACAGTTAAAAGTGAAAAGCTTTTCAACCCGCCAATGTCAAAGCTCGAAAGCTTTTGTGCCTCAGCCAGGTCGGCTCTCGTAGTAATTGTAGAGGCGAATAAACAACGCGTTCAGCGACTCTGCTTTTATTCATGTCCCCCTATCCACTGTTTGCAGAATATTGTTGGCATTGTGAAAACGGTGGATAGGCAAGCAGACAGCGCACTGAAAACGGTGCATAAACAGTACTGTCTTTGAATATGAGCATATACTATGCAATTTTTTTTTTCAAATTACACGTTTTATATTCTGGTTATTTGGTTACAAAATGGCATACGATTCTGATCTAATAAATGATTGTAGGATTCTTAATTTTCAATAAAGAGTCAGTTGAACTTGGTGGAATAATAATCGTAGGAACACAACTGACTTCGCATATTTCTGGTATCCTGGATCTCTAATGTTTCTGTTCTAAATGATTTCTACCTATCTATCCTTTATTAGTGAGTAAAAATTGTATTTTGCACCGCGGTTACAATAGTATTAAAACAGGTTATGGTCTGTAACATAAGTAAATTTAGACTATTTAATTAAAAAACTTTTAGTCTACATAGCATAATTAAAAGAATCAGGCAACATGTTTTTGACGTGAACACGCCTTTAAAGTTAACTAAAATTTTGTTCTCGTTGTAAAAAGAATAACTTTGACATCCGTAACGGCTAGACGTCACGAATTGCTTAGGCACCGAGTGAATCCCAATTTTTTTTATTTTAACGGGATTATACCTAAAAGGTAATTGTATACGATCGACGTTTTCATTAAAATAATGGCGATATCAAACACAATATTTCCTGTTTTTGCTGATAATGATAATAAAACAGATTTTTAAAAATATGTGAAAAATAAGTCAAGAGTGGAAGTCGAAAATTACACGCTAATATTTTTGAAGCAATAAAAATAAATCTAATTCCTAGATGCATAAACTAGCGTTTGAAAAAAAAAACTTATCTGAACAACATATTAAGAAAGCTTTTGAAGTGGCCAAGCTTTTAAAGTGTCCTTATCTTCTGAAGTGACGTAGCTTAAAAAGTCTCTTCAGTCTCCAAAGCGGTATGTTATTCTATGTACTAAAATGCTAAGCTAGAGACAAAAAAGTTTTTCCCCCAAAGAAATCAATTATTTAAGGACTTACGACTACCATTTTTCTCGACTATACGTCAGTTCAATCAGCATTATGGTGTGTATTTGCTATAAAAATACTGAATCATAGACATCGTTATTCCATTACTAACACAACTTAGTTTTCAATTTTGAAATTTTATTAAATCTTCAAGATATACTAACGTCCGAATATTTCATTTATTCACTCATAATGTTCACAGTAATACTTAAGTAGGATAGATTGAATATTATAATTGGTCTATCCTACCTAAATATTACTATCTTCAAATCTATCATAATCTTCAAGATATATTAACGTCCGAATATTTCATTTATTCACTCATAATGTTCACAGTAATACTTAAGTAGGATAGATTGAATATTATAATTGGTCTATCCTACCTAAATATTACTATAAACAAAAAAAATTAAAGAAAAACGTAAAACAATTTAAAAAATCTTTAATTTTTGATAATAATTATAATAAGATAGATGAAAATGAAATAAAAAGAGATGGTAATAATAGATTAATATAACCGGGCTTTAAGAGACGTTGGATTTTCATCAAGTTATATTACAAAAACCTATAAAAAAATATTTTTGAAATTTATAAATAGCCATTTAAGTGATACCATATGAATTTTGAAAGTACTGTACCAAATTTACGTTAAGTTCCTACATCAAAGGGGTTCTGTGAAAAGCGGCTATAACAGACAGGCAGACGGTCATGTGGGGGGTTTCAGCAGGGAATTCTAAAAATTAAACCGCAATACAAACTCAAGCAAACCAAATTTATTCTATTAGGGGAATCCTATACGAGTTTCACATTTCGTTACGATGATATTTATCAACTAAGAAAAAAAAAATTTACTCCAAAAATAAGCCAATTCGCAATAACTAGAAACTGCAAACCCAACTTCTAAAATAATCCAAAGAAATAAGAAGCCTGCAAAAATAGATGCATTTATTTTTCATAATAGGTTACTTTAATAGAGAACATAAAATGTTGTTTTTTACTTATGTACTAAGAAGATTTAAAAACGAGTACGAAAAATATGTCGTAAACTTTGCTGTAATCCCTTAGTAAGGCCTGACTGCTGAAATTCAGCAATTTCTGAATGCTAAATTTCATATATGATATTCCATCTCTTCACTGTCGCACTTCACACATCCAGAGCTCCTCTGCCAAACGCAGTGCTACGTTTCTATTTTAGTCACACCGTATCGCTGTCATCATTCCACGTAGCTCCTCCGTAGAGGGGACAGTGTAACAGACGCTCTCATCCGCCGCGACCTCCCAACTCGTCGTCTTCCTGTTGGGATAGTTTGCGCGAAATCGTAGCCGATCGAAATTCGAAGTATCCTGATTGTTTGCGTGAGTACAATATGTAAAATTTCATACTTTACTAAATTTATCATATACATAAATATTTGATGGATCTAAAAAATTAAGGATTGAAAGTTGATGCGACAAAGTTGATAGCTTTCTTGTCGGCGGGAGTTTATGAAAGGAGCTTTTATTTAAAAAAAATATTAGCTTGTTGAATTGTTCCAAGATATCTGTCCACATATCTATCAGTCCTTTTATATTATTCGAATGTAAATGTCAACATTTTCATTCTACGGGGGTGCTTGTTCCCAAAAAATGTCTTTAGCAATAGAAAATTTGTTATTCAATTTAATTAAAAGAAAATTTGAAAATCTTCTTTCCGATAGTTACGAAAGCCGTAATTTAATTGATCAAATTTAGTTTTTTTTACTAATCACTTATTCTAAAAATAAAGACAAATATTTACAAATTGTATACAAATTGTAAAATATTTAACATTAAAAAAAACTAAGAAATCTTATTAAGGTGGAATAGTCAAAAAATTGCTTAAAACGACAAATGATTTAACAAGTGTTTTCAACAGTCGTTAAATCTATTTTTTATTACGTTAATTATGGCCGATTTTTATTACGAATATATTTTGATTAACAAGTAGGTTACGATTACGGTGAAAAAGTAACTAAGCTTGTCATTAAGGGCTGATATCAGGAGGCTATATGTTAAACGTGGCTTTTCCAAAATGTTGTAGTTCATTTAACTTGTTCTCGTTTTTGATAGTCAATTTATAACGTGAATATTCATTATTTTATTAGATTCCCTCAGTCATTAACAAACATTATATAAACCAACTTATGCGACTAACTTTTTAATAGAATCCTTTTTATTGTTATTTATAAAAGCTAAATTTATAAGTTATTCTCTGTGATCAGCAGTTTGGAGATAACATAATATAAATATTTTCACGTTAACTTGATTTAAACACCCTGGTTGTTCATATCCTATTTTTTTATAATAATTTCACCAATAAAAACGATAGTGTTTTAAAGGAAAAGGTACGTAAGGAAGACAGAAGAAAGTCTTCATTGTTTTCTTTGATTTTGAGATACAACGAGAAAATATTAAGATTGTTCTCATTATTCTTTGGTAATAACTTAAAAATAGTCCTTTATGTTTGAAGAGCTTTCATTATTTAATTTCGGGATATGAGCGGAAATGTTGAGATTATTTTTATTGCCATCCTGGAGTAGTTAGGAATTACTCGTTCGTCTATGAATGATTTTAATTATAGTATTTGATACGGAAATGTTAAAATTATTTTTATTACCATCCAGGAGTTGTTAAGAAATTACAGGTTCAATTATAAATAGTTTTCATTATGTTACTTTAAGATATGATATGGAAATGTTGAGATCATTCTTATTACCTTCTACTAGTAGTTAAGAAGTTATTCGGTTAGCTGTGAAAACTTTTCCTTATTTAATATTGAGATATAGTGCGCAAATATCGAGTTTTTTTATTATCTTTCACTTGTTTTATAAATCCCATTTGTGATCAAAATTTGGCGTGTTCTAATTTAGTAAAATTGAGGACGAAAGCCTTCATTCTAAGTTCAATAAAACGCAACATATACTTAAATTCTTTATCATAATAGTTAAATGTATTTTTCATCGATACGGATACTAAAAACTTTTTAACTCACTGTTCTGCACTGCAAGTATGAGCTTTCTAATAGAAATTATTTTTAGCATGTTCTTTGAGAAACTTAACATTTTAATGGAAGTTAGCCGAAATAATTTTCCAGGAATGATGTAAGCCAACGTTAGTAAATATACATTTTTCAAACTTACAGTGGGAAAACAAACATTGCACATCGATTCAAAGCTAAGTTTCCCAAACGGCGCTTAATAACGAATAACCTGTTAAGCTTGAGTGGAACTCGCACTACGAGGGTTCCGTACATATTAAGGCGTTTATAAATATTTAATAGTACATAATATTCCTAAAAAATACTTTACAACATTTTAAATTTTTAGAATGAAAATATATTGCGGACTATTTCTTTCACAGGCGCAAATATTAACAATTTTTTTATTTGATATAACTACAAATTACCGATTTGTTTCCTTTACTTATTCTGTGCGACCTAGTTTCTTGCCAATTTGTATTATTCTAGGTGAACGGGAAAGTACCTACCCTATAGATTTTATTTATATGCCAGTGTCATAAATGGCCGTATTTTTAGATGCAACATAAATGACCGTATTTTTAGAGTTCTTCTTGAATACGTCGACTTAGAAGCTTGATTTTTTTACAGCTGCAAGGAACAGTAAACCATAGATATTAGTTTCAATTTGATAACTTCACGCGTTCCTTACAAAAAGGGGTTTGACAGACCGACAGCCTGACAGCGAGGTGATCTAATAAGGGTTCCTTTTTATTTTTTAAGTACGGAATTCGAAAAATGGTAAACGAAATTTCAGTTTCATTTTAAAAGACCTATCGTGTGATATCCGACCTAATGATATGCGCGAATAAAATAATTTCGCTCCCGCTTTGCACGCATAACAATTTCTTACAAATATTTTGCTACATGTTAATTGAGATCTCTACATGAAACACATACTTGCAAAAATTTATTTGCATAGGTCTAAGACTGCAAAACAGACCGATAGACGAAGAAACATGACGATAATGTAAGAATTCCGAAGGAACAAATTATTTGAAGAAGTATAGAAACAAGTAAAATACCTGAAATAATTTAAAGGATGGATTAAAACCGTGTCGAAATCGAATCCATAACTAAAAAATAATATTCAAACCCAATATGAGAATCTATCAGAAGTAACACTTGCCTTTCTGGTGCTTCATCGTCCCAATATGTAAACTTCATTCAAATGACCTCTTTAAGATTCTGTACCTTAAAAGGAAAAACGGAATTTTTATGAGATTATTCATGTGTCTGTTTATCCGTCTGTCAAAGTCATTTTCACCAAAAATTGCATGACGTAGAAACTTGGACACAGTATTAAATCATATTAACCTCTCAACAGATAACACACCGCATCTCAACAGATAACACACCGCATCTCAACTGATGACACTCAGAAATATTTATATGCAAATTTTAGGAAAAGTCAATTAAGTACTCGATATTTTAAAAATTTTATATATATTCTATCATTTGAAAAAGCTGGTTGTAAAGATGAAAAACTTTTTTGTCATGCTTTTAGGTAGCATATCTTCAGAGATATATTAAAAAAATAGGAAATCTATAAGGATGATTCTAGATGTTATAGTTTCTGAGATATTCATGGTAATACATACGTCCTACCTTAGTTAATTATATTGGATATTATTAACTATTTATTGCACGTAATACGGACTATACTGGATATAATTATTTATTGCGCATAATATAGACTACATTGGACATTATTAAATATTTATTGCGCATAAACGGACTATATTGGATATTATTAAATATTTATTGCGTATAATACGGACTATATTAGATATTATTAAATATATATTGCGCATAATACGGAATATATTGGATATTATTAAATATTTATAGCGAATAATGCGTATAATACGGATTTTCTAAGTCCGTACTAGTGATGGCTTATAACAATTTCATTGCAATGTTCACAAAAATCACAATGTTATAAAGTCACAAATTTATCCGTTTGAGTATCTGTTACAGGGTCAGACTGCAAATTTGACTCACAGATGAGTTTACGAACTCGGAAACTAAAATTAGAATAGCGAGGCAAATAATAAAGTTTATGGTTACAGATGAGCATAAAAGTTTTAAATATAGGTATACAGTTAAAGCTGAACACACGTTTGTTTTAAAACATCCCTGAATTTTGTTTGTATATCCACTTCATTGGACTACGGAAAAAACTTGTGCATCCTTTGAAAATATGTACGATTTTATTTATAAATCCACGCCATAAATACATCTCTAATAATAAATAATATCGATTAAGTGCTATCAATTTGAAGTTTAATTTTTTTTTAAACGACTCATGAGAAAAGACTGACTGCGTGTCGAAACAGGTTTAAAGTAAAAATTCGTAGCTACGAATATTTCAAGAAATTGTTGATGCGAAATAGTTGGAATAAGTTTCATTGAAATTTTTAATCAAATGCTCATACGTAGAATTTTTCAAACCACGGTTGAACAATTAAAGGGAACGCTGAAAACAATTTGTTTTATGTTGTTATTCAGTATCGTAGTGGAAGTCTTTGTCTCAAATATTGATTTGTCGATGAAAGATCGAGACGAAAAAAATGGTCGTTACAGAAATAAAACATAATTACTAATAACGCTGATATTTTTTAGAATATGAAAAAAAAACAAAATACAATTTATAAACTCAATACAAAACAGTAAAAGCTATCGTCATAAAAGCACATATATTATATTCTAAAACATAAGAAATTTTCAATAAAAAATTAAAATAACAATGAAAATGTAAAAACTTTCTAAAAACGATAACAAAAATAATCAATATCGATTGCTTTTTTATTGTGTTATCAGTGCCTAAATTAATTTAAAAAAACGAAATGGCGTTAGCCATGTCCGAGTCGTAGTATATTATGATTTTATTTAATAAAATAAATACAAGTCTTTTATTTCTATAAAATATTTTGCCTTAATCAATATTAAGAAAGTTGGTCCGTTTGTTTTTAAATTCCGCAAAAATATTGAAACGAATACTTACACAGACACATATATATATATATATATATATATATATATATATATATACATATATATATATATATATATTTATATATATATATATATATATACATAAAATTTTAATTTTTGTTGTTAAAGCCAATATCGGTTGGAAGCTTTTCTGGTTCAGCTCTTTCTTCTGATTGCCGCATCCTTCAGTTCTAGTTATTTCGTCTTATAAAGAACGATACTTCTGAAAAGATATAATTTTTAAACTTTGAAAAGTCATAACGTTTTTTTTATTGTTTTTAAAAAAGTCAATATCACTTGAGGTCTTATCAGAACTAAGTAAGAGATTTCCATGGACACCTCGACCGCCGTCCAAGCTTCATGCCTTCACGGGGTTGACCGTCGGACAAAAAATGTGCATACTTCTATATTTCTGCCTCCCTCGCACATGGTCGCTATGCTCTTAGATTACTTCAATTGTTGAAATAACCTAACAAGTTAGAATTCTAAAAAGTGAGCTTTTTGAATTTAATCGGTAATTTTCTATCTGTTCATTTTCCATAGAGTTATCGAGTCACGAAATTGCATCGAAAATTTTGACCTGACTGTCAAACCGAATTTATAGACATTTTCGCATTAATAAACTGTTAACTGACGTCTTTTGTTATTCAAATTAATGTCTTTTTCGCTTCAAGTTTTTACGTTACTTTTCACGATGACCCTGTCCGTAGTTTCTGCGAGTTTCATAGAACCCATGTTAGATCTGTGCAAGGAGAATACAATGACACAATTTGCACTTTGTTTTGGTTTATTGGTTTAAAGAGTTCATTAGATGTAGCATTTATAAATAGTTATGGAAAATGTACTGACCTTTCATAAAAAAATGTAAGATTTCTCATTGGCCTGTCTAATGATTTTAATAAAACTCTTAAGGGGTTTATTTTGTTATTTTCTCGATATAACAGTACCGTTTTATTCTTATAGTAACTGAGCCCAATACCATATGGGTGACTTAGGCCGATATACTTTTCTGTACACTTTTCTGTTTTTTTTCAAGTACATGACTTTTCATGCAATTTTGATATACTTGAATAATTCAGATAATCCACCACTGATGTAAATAATATATTTAAACAAAGTGACTAAAAATTAAATGTTCAAAAATTTCGATTAATTTATTTAAATAATAAATACTAGGAAAGTGTGAAAATGCAAGGTTAGTCCTGAAAACCCGTCTTTGTATTTTTTGTTGCGTGTTCAAAATATGGTTCTAATCGATCCTCAGAGATCATAAATCCTTTTCAATAGTTTATGACTTCAAAAGACCCTAAAAAACACGTTTCTGTGGATTTATTCTTTATTACCAGTTATTGAGAAGTCTGCATGGCTGAAAGGCGGAAGACGCGGATGACGGAACTCATCAGATCATTTCAATTACAATATGTAAAAAAGGACTCATTAAATAAATTCAAACGCGTTCACACTTGTTGGATTCATATTTTCAATAGCTAACTGTAGCTATTGAAAATATGACCGCTTCCCTTTTTATCATCATATCAGCTAGATGGGTAATACCATATTATTGCGTTGTTATCAGAATTGTATAAGTATACAAAGGTTCAAATCGATATGATAATTTTAAGCGGGTGAAAATTGACTTAACAGATTTGTTTATATTCATAGTTACATAAAAATTAAGCTAACAAAAGTATGTTCAAAAGGAATGAAATGTTTCCCGAAGTGGTGTATGAATGAATGAATGGATGATATAGCTGGCGCCTAGTTGAAGCTGATCTTGAAGCTAGTATGCTGCTGTTGAAGCCACATCACAAGCTCTTTCTACTACTTCTCTCCATTTCTTCCGGTCACAAGCCGTTATTTTTACTTTATATAAGTCCAGTCTTTTTTAGGTCTACTTCGATTTGTTTCAACCCTTTTTCTTTTACGCATCTTGCTGGACTTTCCACTGATCAGGTAGAATAATAATATTTTGTCACGGAAGAAGGAGGAGTGTTATGAAACAAAATATTATATGTTTAGAAAATAAAACATAATAAACAACTCGGGTATTTTAAACAGCGAAATCGTAAGTGGTAAGTTAGAATAGAAATTGTGTCTCATGACATTAACAGTTGTATACTATTATTAAAATTAACAGTTCATTAACTCGGAAAACAACGTAAGGTGGGGAATGATATTATACTATAACAATGCGTTTTTATATATTTTACTCAACTAAAAGAAAATTGTGAAAAATTACATAAAATTAAAATTTTAGACAACGTGTCGAGTTTCCAAAATTCTTGAGTAAAAACGCGTAGTGTTTCCAGAACTAATTTTAGCAATTTATTTACAAAGTATAAATTTGATATATTTATTATGTATATGTAAAAATAATAAAAAAACAATCAAAAAGGTGCCGGAAATGCATAAAGCAGGGTTTGGTATTTATCTAAATCTTTTCTAAGTTTTGATCAAATGTCAGTATGTAACTATTATTAACAGTATCTATAATTTTTGAAAATTCTTGGGTGATAAAGTAGAAATAGAACATTACATAAAATGTTAAAAATTAATGATTCCCCGGCAGGGCATATAAATTGAAAAAAAAAGATAAATCAAACTTTAATTTTGAAAAAGTCTTAGCATTTTAATCTTCACGGATGAGGAAATAGCCTCTATTTTGTATTTGTGAGGAGATACATAGAAAAGTTTTATCATGTAATTAATGTTAAATGAGATCTCTATTCAAATAATATGCTTGAAAAATTTCATACAAATAAATATAAAGCCATAGAGATTAAGAGGCTGGGGTAGAGGGGTTAATTATTTCACTATGGAACCATTAAGAATATTAAAAATATAACTCTTTTTATTCAAGGATTTTCTGTCAGTATGTCATTTATTTATTTATTTGCACATATATAATACACACATTTTATCGATACATTATAGGTGACTTGTTCGTAACGATCACAAGTCAATAGTTTAACAAAGTTTAAAGTTTCAGATTAAACATGGATACATAGTACACAAGAACTACAAGTGGTAATGACGACACATTTCGATAAATTTACTTTCACTTATCATAAATATATCACAATCAGATGTGACCGCAATCAGATGGGTTGTGTACCGTAGGAAACTGGGGAGTTCCGATATAATTCGGTTCTAGAGTCTTGACTGCGTAAGCGCATGAAATTTTCAAGTACGAAGAATAAAAGTTTACTCAATAATACAGAGCACAGGATTTCTCTGTTTAATAGCTGGAAAATAAATGTCATAAGCGCAACGTCTCTTCATAGTTGCAGAGGATGGAAACTTAGCATACCTAAGATGAGGAGGTAGAGGTAGGAGGAGGTAGTGAAAAAGATACAGGAAGAAGAGGAGGAAGGAAATAGAAAGATCACAGAAGATAAAGAGATGGAGAAAGAGGAGGAGGCAGGAATGGAGGAGGAGGGAGAGGAGGTAGGAAACAGAAAGATAATTGAAGGAAAAGAGATAAAGAAAGAGGAGGCAGGAATAGAAGAGGAGGTAGAGGAAGATGAGGTAAGAAATATAAAGATCACAGAGGGTAAAGAGGTAGGAAATAGAAAGGGGAAGTAACCATACTGCCTCATATACAGATATCATAGGACGTCTTTTCTACACTTTCAATCATCAAGCAGTCTTTGGCTTCGCGTGGGCTTCAATTAACGGATCAGTTATATTCAACTGAATCCAAATTGTTCTTAAAGCGCTTGTTTTGATAACTTTCAATAAATTGTATGCTGTCTAACAGAAAAAGCTGAATTATTTGGTAATGTGGAGTCTGAAAGGAAGTTTCTGATCAGGACGACATCGTCTCTGACCAGGGACAACATTGGATGCTATTTCCCGATTTCTCACTACTTCTAGTATCATAAGAGCATTTCAACCATTTTCTGTGCATTTTTTGATTACATACTTTTTTTTATTAACATGCATACCGAACAATTAAAAATAAATACATTAATTAAGAATTCGGTCAAGATATCATACCCCCATAAGCGTATTTATATTCTTCCTATTTACCCCAGCTACTTATTCTGTTTTCCTTATTTTTGATCCTTGTCTTATTTCCATTTTTATACCATGTAAAATGCTTTAATATAATGCTAATTTTTATTACTTACTTTTATAATTTTCAATTTGTTCAAGATGTATTCTATCCACAATTTCTTACAGTCCATCGTACCGCCAAATGTTTCAAACTGTTTTTTTTTGTTTAAATGGAAGAGATTGCTCTTGCAGTATTAAATTCGTCTTAGGCACGCTAATGCATTTATTAAAGTTAATAAAACAACTGTATATACAATAGAACAGTAAAATATATATTATTTACAAAAATATTTTTTTCAATGCTGTACAACGCTTATTAACAAATATGACCATTCATTCAATTCGGAAATTAAATTAAATTTAAATATTGTATATTACGTTTTCATCGTGTAAACGTTTGTTAATCGATTTATATCGATACGTAATCTAAATCAATATTGTCTATCTATATATAGCAAAGGCGGTTTTCGACCTTGTAAATAAACAATAAGTGATAATAAAATCTATGTACAAATGAGTACAATAACGCAATAACGATTGGTTCTCCTTATTATGGGGGTAATGGGCGATTCTCAAAGTGTGTCGCTCGAAACTGTGATCTGAGAAGTGTGCTAAGTGCCAGAATGCTTGATATTTATTATGAGGATAAAAAGGATCAACGAAAAGGCCCACATTTTTTTAATTATTAGATCTATTGGGCCATATGTTCATAACTGTTTTTTCAATTGAAACATTATAATTGTGTCATATCCATATGTCCATCTGATCATTCGTATTTCACAATGTCATAACTCTTTCAGTTTTAGACAGATTGTGATGTAATTTTATAAAAGGAAGTTCCAGGAACTCCTTCGAGGGTCTTTAAAATGCTATCGAGAATGTCTTGAAATGCTTTTAAATATGACGTCTTCTTTGTGAGATGCGAGTCTCTAAAGTATAATACTGTATTACCTTCGACCTCTAAATTTTTAATCAGCTATGCCGAAAATAAAAAAAATCAAGGTAACGGCATTCATATTAATAGCACATGGATAAGAAAGTTACGCGCTTTATGCCTTTGGCGGATATATTAGCCAATATATTTGCATCATCATCATCAAATTGTTTCTACCCACTGTTGGACATACTCCTTTCCCAAGGCGCATCGCCCTACACGGTGGGTCGCTTTCCGCAGTCAATCAATTCCTGTCCACTATTTTAAGGCGTCAGTCCACCTGGCTCCCACACTGCGCTTCAAGATTGGTAGTCTCCAATTGACACCTCGTATACACCATCGGTTATCGGTTTTTTGACAAATATAACCTATCCATTGTCACTTTAGTTTGCTGATGTTAAACTCTATGTCGACTATTTTGGTTTTCCCTTGAATTTTCTCTTTTCGGGAAAGGATAAAATATCCTTCAGAGATGCTTCTAAAATAGGTCTTTCCACAGATCGCTGAGCGACTTTAAATTTAATTCCAAGCCCATGGTAAGTGTTCACGTTTCTGTGCATTAACTCATTATGAACCTTCATACTGATATTGTAAACAATTATATCAATAATTGTAAATAGTTCAGTAGAAATACTGTACTTCGTAAATGTCTATGAAATCCTCATGTGCGAATTGTCTTTGGTTTGTTTGAACAGGTTGACGATGACGTGATTTATTTTTCATATTTTTTGTATTATTCTTTCAAATTAGATTATTGTTGCAAATTTTAAATTGGCGTCTCTCGGACTAAAAATGAATGTGATGATATAGTTAACGTGTATTTCATACACTGTATTAGTAAAAATAGATTGTAGTTAAAATAAAATTTAAAAGATGATTTTATCAGAAAATTGAAAATAATGTTCATATTTATTCGTCATGTTTTTCGTTCATACAATACTTGCAGACGTTGTTCAGCGCCGCTCGGGGGAATAACCTGCGAATAGCTGCTAAGACATCGCCACTGCGGGTAAACACTGCACTTCGGGCAAGTACTGGGTGTGATAAAAAGAGTTATGCGTAATATTTTCGGTGGACTCAATTAGAAGAAGGGGTGTTTATGTATATATATATATATATATATAGATATATATATATATATATACATATATATATATATATATACATACATACATATACATATAGATATATTATATTTTCTACGTGTGCCTATTGTTTGTGTATGTGGCGTTGTTTGTATATTTTTCTCCATTATCAATAGTTTAGCGGATTTTAAAGTATAAGATATAGTTAGATCAATCTCGTTTCTGGGAGCCACATAGGATACATTAAAAAACTTAACATTTGTCGGATCTCACTATCGGGTTTTGACGAAGATTCGCATTATCGCAATAGGTACAAATAATAATTCAACTCATTTTACGAATATTCGTTGGGTTCGGACGAGAACGAATACAGATTATTTAAACGTCGGTTTTTTACCCCGCATCAAAGAATTTTATCGGGGCAACACGTCGCGGTCCTTCATACTACAGTGTGGTCATAGCACGAAAGGCAATGGCTACGTTTTTGTCGCGACAACAAGTCATGGATAGTCGTCCGATGTGCGGCGGTACCATTAAATACATTTTTAAATTGCGAATAAAATTTGTTTTTTGTTTTTTCTTTCTCTTTTCAGCACAATCAGTTTTTTATGTTTCTAGTTTTACGTACCTCAAAAGGAAAAAAGGAATCTTTATAGGATCACTTCATTGCCTGTCTGTCAAGACCCTTTTTCTCAGGAAAGCGGGGTTCCCCCTTTGACGGGGTTCCCCCTTTGAAGACCCTTTTTCTCAGGGGGGGAATCAAGTTGAAATTATTATCAAATACTTAGAGCTGCGGTCCCTTGGAGCTGTAAAAAGATCTAGGTTCTAAGTCAATGCAATTAAGAAGAACCCTAAAAATACGGCCATTTATGCCGCATATTTTGGCACTCGCAAATAAATCAAAACCTAAAATAAAACCCTATAGGGTACTTCCTTTTGATATAAAATTTGGCAAAGAATAAGGTCTTATAGCATACATAAAAAAATCGTCAATTTGTAGTTACAGCATTGAAAAAAAAATTTCTTTTTTATTGTTGCTGTGAAGGATATATTTATTAAATTTGCGCGTATGTAGGCAATAGGTATATTATGTACCATTAAATGTTTATAAATGCCTAAATGTGTACGAAACCCTCGTAGTGCCAGTTCCACTCGTGATTGACAAGTTTTTTTAGTAATATTTGTTGTTAACCTTTCTTTATCTTAAAATGCATACATGCATCAAAATGATCATTTCCATGGTACGCGTGATCATTCCCATCTATTCGTTACTTATACAATTAACTAGTCTCACGTTAATTTTATAGAAATTAATTATTACTTAGTTTTTATTCAAAACTAAATAAACGTGATATAATATTATATCTACTTTATTTAAATTCTTTACTACGATCTAAGTTTCGTTGTGTGACAATATCTTCGGGTGGGCAATTTGTAAAGATTCAAATTTTTAATGATTCAATTTGTAAAGATTGTAAAGATCTTCACAAAGAGCCCTTCTTGTAAAGATCTTCACTGAAGATGTTCTTCTTCTTGTAAAGATCTTCACTGAAGATGTTGTAATACAACGTAACCTAGGTCGTGGTTAAGAATTTAAATAAAGTGAAAATAATACTACATCACGTAGTATCATTTAGTTGTGAATATAAATTAAGTTTATTACTGTAAACTTTTTCAAAAGATTTACAACTTTTTAAATTATATATTTTGGGACTTTTTACCTGGTGACTTGTAATCTTTTGCCATACTTCCATCATCAGTAGAATAAATTTTATTCCTCTCGAGTTTGCAAACAGGTTTAATTTTTTTATTCAGTTCTTAAACAGCTGCATGGAAAGTAAGGTATGCTTTATTTTTCAATTGTCTTTTCTAGATACACTTTTACGTTTCTACTCCTGCACTAATCAACATTCTTTTCTGTAGCATGTTTCATATCACAGTATAATACTATATACTCTACGGAAATACTCAAATATAATTAAAGTTAATAAGAACATAATGTAATGTACATTAATTTTTTTATGTACTGAAATGTGATCATCTTGTTTATAATCAATTATACGGTTTTATCCCCCATGGAAACGTAATTCGTGTTGTATGACCAAAAAATGAAATGATAACTATGTAAACATTAATTTAAATGAACAAAGATTTTATCAAAAATTTTTAAAATTCAGAAAGTTAGACGTTAGACGATTGTAAGATAATTAGAAAAGGTTTTCACCAACAATCATGCATGTCTTCTGTGTGTTACACTTAAAAATTGCCCGAGCGAATTTATTTTAATAACTAACTATTAGTTTTCAATATCAACACTTTGTTTGATACCTAACTAGGTAAACACAATTAAATTATATTATATGTCAGTTCATAAGCGCTCTAAAATTGGCCCGCAGTGATTAAGTAATTTGTCTCAATTTCAATACGACTATTTTTTGTACCATAATATTACCAAAGAAGTCATCGATTATCTATAATGTATTATCTATGAAGTCATTACCATATAAGAGACCTAAGAAGTCATTGACATATAAGAGACTTAAGAACTTAAGAAGCCATTGAGATCTAAGAGACCTAAGGAGCCATTAAGATATAAAAGATCTAAGAAGCCATTGAGACCTAATAGACCTAAGAAGTCATTGAGACGTAAGAGACTTAAGAAACCATTGAGACTTGAAAAAACTTAACAAGCAATTGAGACCTAAGAAGCCATTGAGTCCTAAGAGACCTAAGAAGTCATTGAGACATAAGAGACCTAAGAAAAGATTGAGACCTGAAACACTTAAGAAGCCATTGAGACCTAGTAACCTAAGAAGCCATTGAGACCTAATACACCTAAAAAGCCATTGACACCAAAGAGACCTAAGAAGCCACTGTGACCTAAAAGACCTAAGAAACCATTGAGACCTAAGAGACCTCAGAATTCATTGAGACCTAAGAGACCTAAGAAGCCACTGAGACCTAAGAGACCTAAGGAATCATTGAGACCTAAGAAACCACTGATACTTATAAGACCTAAGAAGCTATTGAGATTTAAAACACTTATGCAGCCATTGAGACAGAAGAGAAGAAGCCAAGAGCCTACGCTTTTGCATTTTAAATAAATTGAAACGTATATTCATTTGCTCGCAAAGAAAAAGATGAAATAATGAAACCCAGAAAATGGTAACCTTTGTTGTGATGTGTTACTAATTGGGTTATTTAATAAATAATTTAAACGTGTTTAAAGATTTATTGGATGAGATTAAGAAGAAAGAAGGCGGTGAAAATGATTTTCTTTTTTGTTAATAATTATTTGTAATATTCTTTTATTTTACTTTATTTAATTCTTGAAAAAAATCATATGTTGGTAACTAAATTTTTATTTTGCATTATTTGTCTGTGTTATCAAAAAAGTTAGTATATGTTTTGACGTGAGTGGCGAAAGTTGTTAAAAACAATTTTTATATTTTTAAAATAACTTGCTGTATTTGTTTTAATATTATTTAAGTAATATAATTATTTCAGTTATACTCTAAACATGCCGATTATTACTTACTTATGAGATAGTCTATAAGTTTAATTTTTAATCCCCTAAATTTATAAAAAATATCCCTAGTGATGTATGTTGCGTTTAGGAGTTGATAAAAATAAGTTTATTTTTTGTGTCCCTTAAAATTCTTATCCAGCAACATCAGCTCTGCTGGTGAAAACTCATCAGGGAAACTCTCTGAACAATGTGATAAAGATGATATGGAAAAAATAGATTACGGATTTATCAAAATAAACATGTTTAATTAATTATTTTTCCAATTCTTTTCAAAATCAATTCAAAAATCTATTCGGATCGAAATACAATAGAGTTCCCTTAAACTTTATTACCCTAACTCCCTAACCTCTTTTATACTAGTACGCTGTACTGACCATAAGATATAAAATGATATATGATAGCTATTTTCATGCTTGTTTGAAGCGCCACCACGAACGTCCTGGGAACTAGATTTGACATTGATTTTGATTATAGATGCCCAAAATTGTCCTCTGTATCAATATATCATATTAAAACAAATGACAGAAGCATATCACATTGTTTTGTATGGATACTTTCGTTTTTTCTACTATTTTGTTACTCGTAAATCCATTTACGGAGTCTTTTTTTCCTTACTCGTAGTTGGTATCAGTTATTTTAGAAGCATCTCGCACATATTAGTAAAAAATTAACACAACATGTGTAGAAAACCGAACGCTGCAAAAAGAAAATATGTATAACATGTGTTAATATACGGAATTTTTGGTTCGATTTTTAAAAAATTATAAATCGAAATCATCGAATCATAATCGAAATTAGTTTTTCAATCGAATCATAATCGAAATAAATTCGGAAAACAAATTTGGAAAAACTAATTTCGATTATAATTCAATCGAATCATAATCGAAATTAGTTTTTCCAAATTTGTTTTCCGAATTATATTTTTGCCATTACCTATGTTTTTAAAAGACTCATTTCAAAAAGACTTTAAATCCTCATCGTCAAATTGTTCGCAAAGTATGAGCTTTTTCGAGTCTACAATGACATTGGGAATGGACAACAACCTCTCAAAACAAGGACAACGACCTCTCAATTATATATATTGAGTTAAGTTAATTTAAAAAGACATTATCTCAATACTGTATTTGAGAAGCACTGACGTACATAACCACACTTACAAATAGAGTCACGCCACACCTGGCTGATCACATTGCGGCGGTCGTGCAGCGCCCAACCTTCGCCAGGATATCCGGCCCACGCCACCTCCTTACACGTTCTCCTTATTGTTATAAGCTAGATGTATCCGTTAGCAGGAAAAACCCGGCTATAGAAACAAATCTTCAAATATGTAATAGCCAATGTATTTTTGTAACGATATCGCACAGGACATAGTTAATAGTAGTTGTTAGTAGTAGTAGTAATAGTAGCTGTTAGTAATAGTAGATTCATACTCAATAGAATGCAATACATAAACTGTATTTTACTAAGACAATTTTCGACAGTAGTGGAATAGAAACGGACTTATTACTTTTATATCGTATAATTAACAGTTGTACCTACACTGACAGTAGTTTTTGAAGAGGCTTACCAAGTTTGAATAAGCGTGGGGGTGAGAACAGGAATTGAACGATAGATATATTTATTTCATTTCTTTACAAACTTGTCCACCACTTCATTAACACATGCTACAAGTGGACTACTTTTTTAGTTAAATAAAAAGACAAAAATAAAGTATTATAAAAGTTAAAAAAAATAAACTTTATTTCTCAACGTCCCATTAAGATCGCAGCATAATAAACACATATTGAAACTCCAATTCTTAGAAATGTAACATTGAAAGCTCTGTTTAAATCCGACTAAGAACTTTTACGCGATAAACACACAAACAGACAGATAAAACGAAATTTTCAAAAATCATCTAGAAATTCATAGTTTGTTTATAGTCCTCTGAACTTAATTGTTTTAAATTATTCCAAATTCAAAAACTTTTTGATTTCTAATTGTGTTACAATAAAATAACAACCCACACGTTCGCTTCGCACGAGTGCAATGTTGGTACTAATGTGATGTAATTGTGGAGCGATTAATAATATTACTGTCATTATTAGAATATACTACATGGGGTCTTTATATACAATGTTTACAGTCTTTTGCGGTTTATAATGTGGCGCTGAAAAGCACATTTTTATTTTACTTGCTTGAGAGTTCCGATAAACGCGTGCGATCGCTGCAAATAATACAATGCCATAGGCTGGCGCGCGGCCTGCGACACGCTATTTATAGGTATGCGGGCCGCCGCCGGCCGCCGTCTGTGCACGGCATCGGCATCGCGAATACTGATTTTTGGTAATTTTATATATGTGATATCTTCTAAAATATTAATGATAATGATAATAATTTGCTGTAAAGATCAAATTTTATCGACATTTAATGCCCAACGGAAATAAATTATTTAATTCGAAAGTATAACCCACAAAAAATAAAAATGTCACTGTGGGTTATCCGTAGGATATAGATATATGCTATGGCGGACTTTTTTTTAGATATTTTTCAAATACACAACTCCATAGTACATTTTGATATATCTTGTAAAGTTTAGTCAGCGGTAGTAATGAAAACGCCCAAAATTCTATTTTTTTACGAAAAATTGACTTTTTTATATTTTCTGTAAATATATCATGCATGTGTTATAACTATAAACCATCCGGAAGGAATTATCTGAATGATAGTGAAAACCGCATCAAAACCCTTTACGGATTTGTTTTTTGATTTAATAGTTTTTTAGATTATTTATGAATAATTTATTAAAAGTATTCTCAATAGTTTAATCACATATTTTGGTTTACAGTCGAGACAAAACTGCGTGGTTGAACCTTGTAACATAAAAACGCTTATAACAAAAAATTTGCAAGAATTAATTTTTGATTTACTTTACATTTTTTTGAGGGTTTCATTATCGCGTAAAATTATTTTAAACATTATTTTAATTTAGCTATAAAGTTTAATTTTGCTTATCTCAAAAATTATTTTATGTCGTGATTTTGCAACAAAAAACGAATCGTAACGTACATTCTGTTTAAAAAGTTTATTTTTGTTTTAAAAACCTATTTTTTGTAAATTTTTACGTTGTCGCCAATATACACGTACCCCACATACAATTTTTGTGTTGATACAATGGTTTAAAAGTTTAACTCAAAATCATTTGGTTTCGCTTCACACCAATTATGGTAACTCGCTAATTACAAATTTAAAAAGATATACTCATTTATCCTGCGAATCACTTTTCAGATCTCTTCTTCATACGATTAGTGTGACTTAAACATGTTTACTTAAACGCAACACGGATTAAAACATCTAACTGTGTTTATTTTTTAATACCCTTTTATTGAATCGACCAGTAACTAAGTAAATAATTTATTAACTAACTACTAGTATATAATGAAAGCTACATAACTAAATTTCAGGCATTTCTAATTGTTGTATCATCATGGATCTTAGCAATTGTGTATAGTTCTATTACAACACGATAAAATGGTAATACTGGGCCAATTATATAAAAGAGAACCGGAAGTCAGATCGAAGAATTGGATTATTCTAAGCTTACCGGAAAGACACCTTGCAATACTGATGCGGTGACAGAGATGGAGATGATGCATACTTAGTCGCCCACTGACACAGAATGAAGAAGAGATGTAATCAATTATGTTGTTCTGTTAATTTCTATTTTGTGGAAGTTTTCTTGATAAAATATTAATATTTCTAAAATTAGTTCTAAATATAACTTTTAACGGCTTTTAACGTTTTAAGATAGTTTAATGCAATACACCGATATAAACGAGCAAAGTTGTAAGCATTAGTAAATAAGAAACAATGCTGACCCACTAACACACACATAAAGTTGCATGTGTGTCGTGTAGTAGAATGGAAAGCGTTAAGTAGGAAAGAGCTAACAAGACGCGAAGCTGGCCGAGTTAAGTTGGAAAGAGTCGAAAAGATGTGAAGCTGGCCGAATGGCACGTTGCGACGTGCCATCAGAACGTTTAACTCCCACACAAACGCACCATTAGATCTTAATCGTCTGTCAGAAATCTATATTTACTGTATATTATTAAAAATATTATTTTAAATTAAATCACAAATTTTATTTTCAATAATAATATTTATTAACAATTAAATGAGACTACGTGATGTAGTATTATTTCTACTTTCTTTAAGTTCTTTACCACGAACTAGGTTTCGTTGTATTACAACATCTTCAGGTTGGCTATTAGCAAAGATCTTTGTTAATAGCCCACCTGAAGATGTTGTAATACAACGAAACCTAGGTCGTGGTAAAGAACTTAAAGAAAGTAGAAATAATACTACATCACGTAGTCTCATTTAATTGTTAATAGTGAATTTTACAAAATTAACGCCGAATATATTCTATAATATTAATAGTAATAGTTGCAAATTTAAAACCATAATAAACGTTTTGATGTTAAGTATGAAATTTAATTCTAATATAAAAAAATAAATTAAGACGAAAAATACAAATGTACGAACAGATAAGTCTTGTGGTCTTCACCCGTTTTCGGTTTATGGTATAGAATTTGTGTATTTGTCAAACTTGTAATTTTTTTAAATCGGACTAAAAAATCAAAATGGCCGATACAAAGTATCGGACTAATATATATATATATATATATATATATATATATATATATATATATATATATATATATATTATATACCTGTAATCAAATACTAACTTACATAAGTAATAAAACAGTAAAGGTATTGATAATTTTGGAATTTATCCTTATTCCTCCTATCGATGTTTGTTTGTACACTCTAGCTTCACTTATAAAAAATACTAAGCAAATTTGAATGGTCTTTTTACTGTTGTATTTATTTAAAAAAACTGGTACAACAGTAACACTTTACTGTTGTATTTATTTATCTAAAAAATAAATTTATATGACTAGATATGACATCCGCAACTTGAGAAATAAAGAAATGAATGTACTAGCTGACAAGAGCAGATTAACCATTTCACCCTCAGCGACAACTAGTGAAACAAAATAGAACGATCCCGAGAGTAAGGTGACTGGCAACATATAGCCAAAAATAAAATAAAATTTATTTATTTTATTCATTAACATATAACAACAGAAATACTACCTGTACGTTTCGTTACCTATACGCATTCGCTGACTGATCCATTGCGAAATTTTCAGAACCATCTACAAACTTGAAACCTTGGTTTATAAGTGCTCACTAAGAAAGAATTTTTCTCAATTCATTGGGTTTTATAACTTCCCTAAGGATAAATTCAAACCTAAGAGCATGAAGATGGAAAATTTGTTAATAAACGAGTTACAGTTTCATGCGCAAATTTATTGATAAACAAGTTACAGTTTTATGATCAGGGAATTGAGCATTCTTTGAATGGTCAAATGCCATTGGAGAGTAAAGAGAAAAAATCCGGTATAATTCGATGTCAGCTGGTGGTATTGCAAAAATATCAGAGCACAGGAACTTTTTGGGTACAAGAACTAGCCAGTTTTTTACCAAAAACTCAGTATAACACAGAAACAAATAAAAATGTGGCTTACGAAACAAAATAAATAAGTTTTTAATTCCATAAAAATGGATACGAAATGAAGGTTAAAGCATTTTCCATCAATGGCCTTCAAAGAAAAAAGGATTAATTCATCGATGCGTGTACATTATTTTTTTAAATTTATTTATAGTCGTATTCGGAGACGCATTGACCGGTTTTCAGGATAGTTTTATGTACTCGTACGAAAAGAAATGGTTTCGGATTGGTCCTACGTAATTATGATCAAGACCTGACGATGGAGTGAGGAGATATTCTGAGGAACTCCTCAATGGATGGATGAAAGTGCAATGCCCCTTGAAACATTTGATAACCAGATACGAACGGAGTGACGATGATTTGAATCCAAATTGAATGGTGCGTCCGAAATTAAATTGAAAATTAAATATTGAAAAAAAAATTCAAACAATCACTGAATAAAAAATTTCTGAAAATAATTCAACTTGGAAAATATTCATACTGTTAGAATTTATTAAAGTCAGTGACAAGTTGAATACAGCGGTGACTATGTAAGGGTGTGCAAGTATTGAGGGAGGCGTGGTTATTTGAAGTCGATTTAATTTATTTTCTAGACCCTCTTGTCGTAGTACATTAATCGCAATTAAATGAAACTACGTGATGCGAATAATGAATTTCTACAAAATTAACGCCAAATATATTCAATAGTAGTACATTAACTTAAAATATGTGAATACACTTTCATCGTCATTATAACGTAAACTATGCCTTTCAAATAGTTTAGAAACATTGAAGATAAAACTTCACATAATTAAAATGCTGAGCATTTTTTAAAATTTTTAATTTAGGTGCATAAAGTTTTGAAGTAAAAGCTTTCTCTTTTTAAATTAAAACAATGACTTCATTAAAGGTTGAAAAGGACCATACCTTTATGGAATTAATAACCGTTATTCATTGTATCTCTAAATCTGCATAAAGGTGCGTTTTTGGAAAACTGTTTTAAGCCATTGTCATTGATGTTGTGTCATGGAAAAAAATACATATCATACATTTTTAAGATAGGTATATTATTAAAAATATCTATAAAGGATATATGGGGCGGGAAACCCCATATTCTAAACTAATAAAGCAGAAGTTACAAAACTAGCAAGGTTATTTAAAGTTTACCTAAAGTTTACACGAAAACAAAGCAATATTTTCAAATTTCATAGTTTTACAGAAATTAACGATAATTTTTCGTCTATGGTAACACATATTCATTTTCAGTACAAAATGACTAGTGATCATTACTAAAAACCTGAAAAATAAACGAAAAAAATCGTGCCAAAATTTCTAAATTACTGAACTATATTTCTAAATTACTGAATGATAGATATAATAGATATAATAGAGATGTTAACCCTAATGTTTATATTTTGATAACGAGTACAACTCCTATTATAAGGAAGTGGTGACTTTATATGTTTTATTCACATACAGTGTTACAGTAGCCGGGAATACGACACTTAAAGACTATAAGTAGACTTAGAAGAGTTTGAAAGCAACAAAGTTGACATAAACTTGACAGTATGAGACACTTTTACGTGGCTCGCCTTATTTCTTTTTATTTTCTACAAACGCATGGTCCAAATGTTTAAAGATATAGACGAAATCAGTTTCAAACCAATTAAATAAATTCTGCTCTCAGGAAGTAGGCGCCAACTTAACCTAATGTATGTGGCTGAGTTATTCTGTGTACAGAGATTTTTTTGGATTCCTTAGTGTAACAAGTCGTGGACGCTGAAGATGACCAATCGTGAAAAAATCGACGCTTTTGTCCTGCTAGAGGACTCAACATTTTATGGATCTAACGCAAAACTGACGTCTCGATTCTGAAAGAGCTTTTGAAAATACAAATCGACAATCGCGTCTTCCATTTGTATTTTCAATTCGCCTGAAAAATTCTTCACTTTTTTATTCATCTTGCTTATGTTATTTTTCCCTATTCAAATACTGTAATTGTTTTGATTTTCAGTAGTAGTCTGTTGTAGTCTTCTAAAGCAATAATTTCTCAATTATTATATTGTTTTGGTTAATTGGAGGACATTGTTTAAATAAAAAAAGTTCATTTAATGTTTGTATGCAAACATTAAAATCTATAATAAGTAAATATATATTTTGTGTTCCTTTTAGTACTATGATTTAGATCCCGGTGGTACTCTAAAATACTACATTAAAATTTATCTACAATACTATCCTAGAAGGTAGTGCTATAATATGTAAGCTCAGTACGTTGATGATTGATGGTTTTTAAGAAGCACAAATGTAGGTTAATAATTCTTCAAATTCTCAAATGATCTGAATGCTGACGAGTTCCAAAAATGTGGAGAGTGTTTTAGTAAAATCTTCAAATCGACGCTTACTTTTTAATGTTTTTGGAATTGTGGTTATTCAAATAACACGTATATTAAATATATTGAAGGCACAAGTACCTACTCGTATGTATTGTTGGAACTATATGATATATTCAAAAACCGGTGAAGTTCGTACCGAAACGTAGATTTTCGTAGTTGTCGAAATGTTTATTCAAGTCAACCGAGATAATTAGGTTTCCAAATCTTAAAAGGAAGAACGGAATCCTTGGAAGACCATTCGCATATTTGTCCCTCATAACACGTTTTCTCAGTAACCGTTAGTGTAAAAAGTTTAAATTTGGCATATCAAATCATATTAACTATATAAAATATTTTCAATAAATATTATTTATTGAAAGCGTTGCAAATGGTAATTTTAGAATGGGTAAATCAAACACTCGATTTATTTTTACTTTTATGTATCATATGGGATGCGAAAGGGATAGTTATAAGGAACTAAAAACGTTTTTTTTCAGAATTTAAGTTATCCATCCTCAGAGTCAAAATGTGAGATAAAAGTACACCTAATACCCCACCTCCTTTTTTAAATTACTGAATCAAAAATAACGAGAAAAAAGAGGGTTGGTAGAACGTGATTAGAAGGTTTTATGAAACCATAGCGATTATCCTGAGTTTTACAGTTTTAGCAAATTTACAATATTTTTAAGCCTGTAAAAGATAGACCATTATTTATAAAAAAAAACCCATGCCCAATTTACAGGTTACCCCGAAGTACTGAACATGTGCAAACACTAAAAATATAACAATTTACATTACAACATAACATCATAAACAATAATTAATGTAACAGAAAAAAAATCGACATTAGTTCAAATTAAACATAAAACTAATTATCAAACGTCAATTACCCAGCAACACCATAATCGCATTCCTAAAGCGGCCAACGAAGCAGAAATACATTTCAAGATTTGACGCCTCTGGCAATATTAACATAAGTGAGTTAAAAACTGGTGAACGTTGCAGAATATTTGTGCACGCTCTAAGCACGACTCCGTTCTCTCACGTAACACTCAGAAGCATAAAGCGTTACCAAACCCAAAACCGAGGGGTTTACAACATAATCATATAATTATTTAAAAAAATGCTTGATCATAAGAAACCCCGTCAGAGTTGAAGCGAATTGCATCCGACCATGTCCGTTATAAAATCTGAGTTACAGATGAGTTATGAGGTTACATGAAGTTATGAGGGTTTTTGTTATACTTCTTCTTAAGATGGCCCATCACTCTTGAGGATCGTGGCTCTCTTTTAATAGCACTTTTTCCTTCAAAATATTTCGTTACAATTTCCTATTATCGGCACTGTGTAGGGAATAATATTGTGAAATGGCAAGTGTTTCTCGAATCTGGTCTGCGCTCCCGTAGTCTCCGTCCTTCAACCAAGATGATGTCAATGAGGTTTTTTATTAGGAGTATTCGTGAAATCTTCGGAGAAGAATGGTGGAGAAATCTATTTTGATTCCGAGCTCTTTTAGAATCGAGACGTTGGTTTTGCGATGGATCCTAAGATGTTGAGCTTCTACCTCCAATAGGATGTCTCAAAGGCGTCGATATTTTTGCATTAGTCATTTTCAGCGTCTATGACTTGTTACACTAAATTATGCAAAAAATCTTTGGGCACAGAATAACTTTGCCATATAAATTAAATTAATTGGCACCTACTTCCGGAGAGTACGGTAGATTTAACTAGTTTAAAACTGTATTTGTAGAAAATAAAGAGAAATAAGGCGAGCCACGTAAAGGTGTCTCGAACTATCAAGTTAAAATAAACTTTGTTGCTTTCAAACTCGTGTAAGTCTACATGTGGCCTTTGAGTATCGCATTCCCGGCTGCTGCAACACGATCGCTCTATCATGTATTGGATATCATGTATTGGATATCTTGTATGAATATCGGTTCTAGATGATAGTGAAATATTAGAAAATTATCTGTTTATCGTTATTTTTCAGCTAGTTAGTAAAGGGTTAATTCCGATATAAAAATAACGCAAGCTAAATATAATAAAAATATTGTTGTATAACTTTATTTTGATTTGATTTTACTCTCATCTGCTACAAATCATTTTATACTTCATTTTATACGATTTCCAGAAATAGGAGTTGTACTCTTTATTAACAAAACAAAACGAGGGTTGAAACCTCTGTTTTATTCATAATTTTAGATTTAGTAATTTTGGAAATTTTATTCCTAAGTCTTTCAGATTCTTTTAAGGAATACTAGTTATTTTGTATTAATAGGGAATATGTATTATCATAGACCTATTTTAAATCTACCTATTTTTAATCTACCTATTCTGACCTATTTTAAATCCTAATTTAAAAAAATTGTTGTAGTTTTCTTGTAAACTTTAGGTAAGCTTTTTAGTAATATTGTTAGCTTATAACTTTTGCTTTAGTTGTTTCGAAGATGGGGTTCCTCGCATCCATATACCCTTTGTGGAACTTTTCTATAACATCTACGTCTTAGAAAGGAATGTAATTTTTAAAGCATAATTTGACCCATTTCAGCCATAAGATGCAAATGAAAGATCATTCAAACTATTAGTATTGTAGTCTAGTTGCTGTGAGTCATCGTGGTACTTAGGATATTTTAATATTGGTTTTACATAATTTTAAAACCGGGTTACTTGGTGTTTTTATATTCTTGATTTTATAAATTTGTCAGGAACAAATAGAAAAAATCTTAAATTTAATAAAAATATAAAAAACTAAGTAAAAGTAACTACTATAGTTTTTCTAAAGTTATCTTGGTTTGAACAAATAAAATTAATTATTAACGAAATAAATTGTTCAATTTCAATTTTATTGTCTGACTTTTCAACAAATTTATAGAAATCGTGGTCACTAAAATGGAAAGCGTCTGGAGGCATATTTGAAACTTTAAAATACTTTATTTCAATTCGTTAAAACTTAGTTTAATTCTAATTAAATATTACTTTCAACATGACATCTCATCCATTTCTGAGATAAAGGGCTTTAATAGACAGACGGACGGACGGACGGACTATAAAGTGGTCCTATAAGGGTTCCGTTTTTATCATTTTCAAGAACGGAACCCAATAAACGGTAGTTATGTCAATTAGTGTGTCACAACTGATATTTTCAGACACCAAGCGACTTGGAAAATTTGGCGCTGTAATATATCTTATTAGCCCACATATTTTGCACAAGCTAACTTTATTCGTATAAGATTTAAAGAGGGGGATAATAAAGTACCCTAATTTTTTTTTAAATTTTATTTATCATATGGGTTATCATTCCAAAGGGCTTCTTTATAAAAAAACATAAAATAATTTCATATTTATTTCCATAGATTTGAATTGGACATTTAAAGAGATATGCTAAAAATATGCAAAAAATTGTCATTCTTTACGGTTAAATCAATCACTCCTTTTAAAATATTTAAATTATCTATGCACAGAATTGACTCTGTTACAAATTTATTGTCGCCCGTGTTAATTCTTGGTTAATAGTGGTGTTTTTCTTCATATTCAATTTAATGATCAATTTAAACACATGACATCTTATAGGTCTTGTTGATTCAATTAACAGATTATAATATCCTGACAGTTAGAAGCGCTATTGCGATTCCTACTCTGTATTAAACATTGCAGAACATATTTTAATAATTAATATTTACTTATCATAAGCACTCTAGCAAGCTCAGTCCTTCAGTAATTTCTATCTGTCTTATTGTCGCGTATAATCTCGGGGAAAATAATCTCATTTAAAAGTATTCATAAAAGTTTATTGGTGGAATTTGGTTTTTACCTTATCTAAGCTTGGTACAATTAAACTAAAAGATTACAGGAATACTACAACGATTATGCTTGATTTTATAATTTTTAAAGTTTGTGAAGGATAAAACAGGCTATATATATACGTTGCGTAAAATTTATTCTCGTAAATAGTTTAATAAAAATACTACGGATCTTTAAATGTTTATGTGCCTAAGTGCGTACACAGTCTGCGTATTGTGAGTTTTACTCATATTTGATGGATTTTTAATTTTTTTCTAATCTCAAAATTGAGCTTACTAAGAAAAAACGTAAAAGTTAAATTTTGTTAAAAAGAGTACAATGATTTTCTTGAAGTTTTCCGTATTCCTATAATTTTATAAGGGAAATGTGAAGTATAATTTGATCTCTCACACAAAACGTAAGTAAATTATTATTTCAGCCCTATCATCATCATCATCATCATCATATATATTAATACGCTAAGGTTAAGATGTTACTCTCCCTTTTTAGAAAAAACCTCACAACTAATCCACATAAATTATATATCATTTTATAGATAATTGCTTGCTCTACCGGCATCCACAACTAAAAATTTATTATTGCTATTGTTTTTATAAATTAATTAATTATTAAAATTATATACACAAAACAGCAATGCTGCCATCTAACGGCTCAACGTCAATATGATTGACGGTCGGTAAAATGTTTGTTTAATTTCAAATCCACTCACGTATAAATAAAGTGGCGCTTTAGCTCAATGCTTTTGATACTAGCGCTATTTTTTTAGTAACTATAATGATATGTTGCTTATTTATTTTTGGTTGGCAACTAATAATCCTGTCATCTCGGTTCATCAGATTAGCTCATGTGGTAAACAAACAGGATATTTCCACTTTTTCTCCAAAACATCCGTACGCGTCCGTACAGTGAGGATGTGGTGAGGGGCGTAGCGGATGATTACGACGTAGCATGTGTACTTCATGAACTCAATATTATAAATATTTTATAAGACCAACAATAAACTATAATATTTTATTGTCACGGATTGCTTTTCACGATAAAGTTTGTTCACTATAATCGTAGTGTTTAATATTTAAACATTAATATAAGTACAAAGAACCATGAGTTCAAGGGTAATCCAGTACATCCGTATATCCGCCATCTGCCATCTAATGATATATCAGTCATAAAACTAGTATATCTGCCATTTTTCTATTAGTTTTAGAGTTATCTATATATTGGTATATCTAAAATTTCCAAAGTAAGATTTTAAATACCAAAGAAATGCTAAAGTAAGACTTTTAAAGACCCTGGTATTTTCCTTTCTCTTTGTGCAAATTTCAGACATGGCCTATAACAAAAGTTGAAAGAAAAAAGATGGAAGCATTTGGAATGTGGCCTTGTCTACGCATACCCTGTACTACTAAACTAACTAATGTGTATATTCTCCGGGAT
The DNA here is from genome assembly GCA_039881145.1 of Druceiella hillmani. Lineage (NCBI taxonomy): Eukaryota > Metazoa > Arthropoda > Insecta > Lepidoptera > Hepialidae > Druceiella > Druceiella hillmani. The sequence goes on along the minus strand of JAYKKI010000034.1, from coordinate 20,425,435 downwards.
GTAAAATTAAAAACAAAAGTGTTCATCGTCTATCTATATATAATATTAGCGTAATTAGAGCTCATATCTCGACGCGAAGGAGGTGGTCTAGACATGCCATTCAAAGTGGGTAAAATAGCAAGAAAGCATTAAAAGGTGGTTTCTGGCTAGATAGTCATACCAAACACGAAAATATCCAGTATGCCCCTTAACGATGCCATACGACATGCTCTAGATCAGGACTGGTAGAACAAAATCATAAAATCCTGCGAGTCGACCTTTTTAAGTGAAAACAACCCTCAATGATGAGCAAAGGACGAATAAGAAGAATATATTTCCCATTCTGTATAGGACAGATCTATATACATTAAATGTTATATTTTTTCTTAATTTTAAATACCATTTCTAGCATTTAAACTAGCTTAAAATCATACATATTACGTACTATCTTAATTTCAAGTCACAATCTTATTTCGGTTAGAAGTCAGAAGCCTCCTACAGACAGACTAACGGAAAGATGGACAGACGACATTGCCACAATAATGGATTCCTATGGAAACCTTCGTATGGAAACAGGAAGAGAACTTAAATTAACATAAATATTAAAACAATCCAGTCTCTGATTTTATCGATTACAGATAATTTCCGCTTGAAAAAGCAAATTTTTATTCAGTTATTTTTGAACAATTAATTGTTAATAATTATTAACAACAATAATATTATTACAAATTATGATTTTTAATTCCAAGGTAATAGCAAAAAACAACATGTTTGAAAAGTATTGAAGTGTTACAATAATGTACAACCATTTTAATGAAGTACTTTGTTCATTTGTATTGTTCATATAATTTGTATTGTTCATGAATTAATGAATTTTGACGTATTATGCGTTAAAACACTTTTAAAGTTTATTAAACTTATATTTAAGTTTCGTTTCCTGCTATATGTTTTCATAATTTTTTACCTCGAACCTTTACTTAATATTCACATTTTTTACAAAAAAATATTTTGAAACGTAAACTATTCACAGACTTTCAAACAGTATTGATTATTATCCTGCATAATATATTTATCGAGATATTACGATTTTATTTTTGGACAAGTCAACAATTTGATCTTTCGAATATTGTTGAAAAATTCTCCGTCAAATTAAATTCTTATTGCACAGGACAATATATGCGATCTGGTAGCTTTCCATCACCTATTTGCCTTTATGTCAACCGTCAATATTCGCCTTTATCTTTATATATCGAATTACTAGTCCATAATAATTACAGAAAATGATATGCATGCAATGATAACTGGTTTGAAGTTGGCTCATATTAGTTTATAACCGACCACAGCTTCATTTAGTTGGACGCGGAGGTTAACGCTGATAATAGTATTTAGTAAGAAGCAAATTGAATTTTAATTCTAAGTTGTTATGTATATAATTTCAGAACCTCTATTCTAAATGTTTAAAGTTTTACATATAAATCTTTAAGCATATAGGGGTATATAATGTTTCTATTAAACTATTTACAAACATTTATTAATATTATTTTTTAACATATTTGCTAGCATGCTTTCCACGAGCATAAAAACATTGTGAGATTTAGGATCGTTTTTTGATCAATTTTAGGCAAATTTCTAATAAAGCCTTTTCTTTATAATTTTCACTATAGTAGTTTTAATTATGTCTTCATCATTTTTGGCGAAATTAATAATATTATGTTAATAACTATTTAAAAAAAACTTATAAAACTTATAACTCTTTTCAATTGAGTCGCGTGCATGATTCAAATGATTCCAAACGAATGAAAGCAATATTTTGTATTTATGCCAAATTTGGTGTTGCAGTATTTTCAGACAGATGTCTTGTTTCCAAATTTGTACATTTACTATGTCAAATTTCAACTATCCACGGGAAACAGCTTCTGAGGGAAACGATTGTGATGGAGAGATATATGGATATATGAGTGATGCTACGTGGATTTGGATTTTTCCTTTTTATGGACAGTATTCTAAAAAATACAAAATAATACTTTAGTTAAATTTGTATTAACTGATGCAGCTGAAATATGTGTAAAAACCATAAATGAGAAAGAGGCTTAATTGTTTTTAAAAGAAAATTAATTAAATTCATTCGTGATTATTTTTTGACAATTCGATGATGGAATAATTCATTGTGGTTGAATTGTTTCTCCCACTTTTTATTAATTTGAATTCTATAATTAGGAAATTTATTAAGAATTTGACATTTTATTAATGTCTGAAATTAAATCATATTCGCTCGATATTTACTTGCCATGAACAACAATAAAAACTTGATCGAGTGAATATTACGAACTGATAAATTAATACACAATGGAAAGTTGAATGTGATAGGATTTTGAGGAAGATTAAGATTCAAAGAGTCGCAACGAGCATTTCTTATTACGGTATGCAATAAGAACTCTAAACGTAAGTTTATTGTAAACGTAAATTCAATATTGTTTTAATCAGACTGGGACCAGTTTCCATTAAATTTCACTCTTTATCTCGTATTTATCATGTCGTTTTACAGTAATTATGAGCTAGCTCTCTGACCGCACCGCCTGTGAATTCAGATTAAGTTTCATAAATGCTTTCTTAAAATGCCAAAGGTAAAAGGACAATCGGACCTTGCTCTATCGTCTTAACACCGGTTAAAATTAATTGGCTAATCTATGATCAGTCAATCATTACAAGTATACAAATGAGTGCTGTCAATAATGTATGTTAATTAGAAGTAATGACCGTGAAAATGAACAATGTGATATTGATAAATCAGACCAGGAGTAACTTATGTTGAGTGATGAAAAGATAATTATGTATGGCTTTAATCATTAGGGAATGTGTTCTAGAATTAATTTCTTGTGGAAATGAAGTAATAGAATGTACAAATAAAATTAATCAAATATAACTTACATTGCTAATGGAAATATTGGATCCTAGGAGTATGTAATGATAAATAGGAAAATGTATTGTTTGCCATCAATTATCAATTCAGCAAACTATCTAGGTTTTTCAACATCAACTTCACAGTGATATTGGTTCTAATTATAAATAAAGTCTGAGCGATGAGCTGTTTTTTAATAATAGGTAATATCCATTAATAACAGTTTCTTTTGTATATTCTCCCTCCATTTTATTGTCCACGATCACATGTAAAAAATATTTTTCAGACGTAAATATTTTCAAATCAGTTTCTAAATATCCTAGAGACTCCTAATATTGTAAAAATACACCCTTATTTTATTTAAGAAGCTTACAACTTGGATACACATACAAAGATCGATAACAGAAAATGGTATCTTTTGGGTTCCCAATAAATATTCTCATTATACTTGTATATTTTCCTTTAATTTCATTTTTATCATGATTGTTTATAAACCAATATATTATATTATTTAGACTTCCTTAAATGCAAAAGCGTCTTTTTTTAAATTTTTGTCTATCTGTCTTTCCATTTGTTCGAGTATCACGCAAAAACTACTAAACTGATTTAAATTAAACTTTCACTAAAATAATAGCTTAGGTATTTTATAATCTAATGCACTTTTTAATCAAATGCTCCTTAAGAAGACTTATTTTAGTGATTCTTCAGTTAAAGGTTCAAGTGGAGATAAATTTTTTGGAGATATATTTTATGGAGATTATTTTTATGTATAGGTCTTTTCGATGAGGGGAAATATTTTATTCCGATGAAGGGAAACATTAGTGCTGGAGAAAAACTCAGTCACAAAATAAAAAAAATATACATTTGATAAGCCGCGATACAGTTACGATTCGAAAATGTGCGCGTAAAAACTTGCTCCTAGGAACTTTTAGACCAATAAATACGAATAAATAAAAGATTTTTGATGTACTTACTTGGTACCGAAAGAAAGTACATGAAACAAATTATAAAGCTAATGAACGCGTCTAACGATGCAGTGAAAAGGCAACGTTAACTGCAAAGGTCCGTTTATTTTTTGGTTTGAAATACGGTTTAATTTGATCGATATAACTATTATTACGCGTAAATATTAAGTCGTATAATAGATATTTGTTTTTAATATTCATTCGAACTAATAAAATAATGGGTGGCGAAGTCGATTTTAAAGAAGAAATATAAATTATGACATTAATACGTTGTATGTACACCTAGTTGCATAATATTTATTACTTGTTTTTATAGTGTTTCTATTGGAACAGTTCGTCTTTTGTGATTGTAATATTCACAAACTTTTTATACTTTTTATATATAATTTCTTAATAGTATCGATATTAATAGCTATCGATAATTTACAGGTATCGAAACATCCCACCTCATAGCGATTCACGTATCCAATATGTGTGATATATATATATATATATATATATATATATATATATATTCATATATATATACATATATATATATATATATATATACATATATATATATATATATATACATATATATATATATATATATATATATATATTTATATTATGTAAAATTGGTTATGTGTGTGCCTATATTCCACTCTGCAGCCAAAATTACATATTTCAGACAAATTGCATCTGTGCGTGGTAGTAGCCTCAATCCTCCCATCGTTCACTATGGTGGTTACGCGTCGATAACTGTAAGGGTGTGGAAGATATGGGGGTTAAAAGTAGTCAACCTAGATAATTTGTGACTTCCAATATGAAAGTTCGAGTTTTTTCTAGAAAGTTCTAGAATTTTGAAGAAATTTCTACAATGTTCTGGAACATTGTCGAATTCTCGCACATATTCATCGTCTTCGCCCTTTTTGTTCACACCTGCAACCCACCCATTTTTTTTAACATTAATAATATATTACAGTTTTAAGAATATATTTGAAAAAAATTATGTAATATATATATATATATATATATATATATATACATACATACATATTATTAATACTCGGTAATCTATAATACACACGTCTTTCATTACAATCAGTACATTAAAAACAGTTTAAAAATTCTAAACAAAAAATGAGTCTAAAACAATATTTCGCGAATATCAAATTAGGCACGAATGAAATGAATGGTTATGCGCATTGTTGATTTTATCTTTTTAAATATCGCATTAAGCAAGATGTGAGGAACAAAAAATACAGCTATGAATGAAAATGTTCAGGTGTTTATAAAGTTACGCTCCAAAATGGTAGCTGATAATACTGTTATTGCAATTAAAAAGCTGTATTGTTGCAATTAAAAAGTATTATTGCAATTAAAAAGCTGTATTACTGCAATTAGAAAGCTGTATTTCATATCTATGATTAACAAGCTTAACGATTTGAACCAATTTGCTACATTTATTATAGATTATACATTTCGAGACAGTTAATTTTATTCTGTTGAAATACATTACATTCAGGTGTGATTACGGAAAGTTGATTCGTGGAAAATCGTGAGAAAATTCAGAACTGCCATATATTTAAGCTTTAATTGATGTCAACGTAAAAATACGAATTGTGAAATATAATGGGTCTATTGTTAAATAAATGCACAGTACATGTAACGGTCTTATAAGACTGAGCGTATCTAAGTCTTAGATTTGAGTCGAGTATATGTATGTGTATTTGTAGCACGATAACTTTAGTAAAACTTAACAGAATTTGGTAGGGTTGATGTGACAAGCTTGTATTTTTAACTAACGCTTTACACATGCTTCGGACACGCTATCGATGTGAATATTTCTCATAAGTCATTCTCATATTCATTCAGAATATTTCTCATATTCATTGTTTCGAAATTGGCAAAATTACGCTATTTTGGAAATTTCCAGTCCTGACATGGCTCTGACGACACAAAATACATTGGAGAAACATTTTGGAAATTTATCCGGAAAATAAACTGAATTTTGTTCTTCATATATCAGTTATTGCGATAACATTGCAAAGTTTTTTTTAAATTGTATTTGTTTTTTGTCTTCCATGGTAAAAATGCTAAAATGATTTTATTAGTGTACCCACTAATAAAATCACTTCGGTATCTTGATGGATTATTTAAAATAATCCATCACTATATGCATGCCTTATCTAAGGTTGCCCTATTCCAATATTAATTCCTATAGAAATATTTCGGTTTGTCTCCCTGAGACACCACTCTAGTGATGTTACAGGAACGTATTTTTTTTATAAATGTGACAACACAAATACAAATATTATTAAATATATTATAAATAGTATTTAATATGATATATATGAAATCAAATTTTGGAATAAATGAATCGATATTGCTTTTTCCAAATCAATTAATCAAACTGAAAGTTATACATATAATCTCGAAACTCATTTTATATGTCTAATAAATTACACATTGTTATGTCATGTATCTAAATATATTTGCCCCAAACATGGTTAACTTTCTTTTGCCCGATTCTTATCCTGTTTTATGTAGAATTTTGTTCTGTTTAATTATAATCTAGTCAAAGGCAATGGTGCCAAAAGTGCCAGTTTCTATTTTAAAAAGTCAAGCGACTTAAAAAATTAAACAGTCATGTGAAAATTATCGATTTGAAAATGAGTTATTTTATGAACATTGTTAATATATCCCCTAACTTATCGCGACGATTACAACGTAACATATTCATTTGTAGCAAGATGGGAGTTTTTGAGGTTATGTCAATTTGGTTACGATTGATTTGGCATAATTATATCAATTACAATATGTAAAACTTATATAAATATTTCAAAAAGGATTTTTTCGGGGATATAAAGTGGAAGTTATTTCTTTTTAATATTGAGGGTATGTCATGAACACCTTTTTGACAAAGGGATACCTTTGCGAAATAATCGTCATTTTTGTTAGAGTTAGGGGGGTGCAGACCCTACAAAGTTAATCGATATTTTTCGGTTTCTGAAAAGTACTCACAATAGTATAAATAACAAAATTAAAAGGAAAAATATCACAATTAAGTAGACTCTACTTATTACAGCAAATAATCGACTAACTTAAGAAATACATTTGGATTTGTATAAAATTTATAGAAACTCTATAGCAAAGACTTTAAGCAACTGTAAAAGCTTTGTATTTTAAAATATATATTTATTATATCTATGAAAAATAGGGTGGGCAATGTATTTACACATTTACATGGTGAGAAATGATGTTAATATTTGTAAATAGTTTAATAGAAATACTATATACGCTTATATGTTTATACACACCTAAATGTGTACGGAACCCTTGTATTGAGTATCACACTTGCACTCAACAAGTTAATTTGTATTGTATAGAGCCTTCGAGAAGCTTTTCTTTTAATGCATTTAACTCAATCAAGCAATAAATAATAGAGGCCTGTCAGTTTTTTTTTCATTTATTGTCCTTTTGCCATTATTGCTTCCTTCTTTTGACAAAGTAGGAACGCTTAAATGTTTATACACGCCTAAATGTGTACGGAACCCTTGTAGTGAGAATCACACTTGCACTCAACAAGTTAATTTGTATTGTATAGAGTCTTCGAGAAGCTCTGCTTTTAATGCATTTGACTCAATCAAGCAATAAATAATAGAGGCCTGTCAGTTTTTTTTCATTTAGTGTCCTTTTGCCATTATTGCTTCCTCCTTTTGACAAAGTAGGAACGCTTAAATGATTATACACGCCTAAATGTGTACGGAACCCTTGTAGTGAGAATCACACTTGCACTCAACAAGTTAATTTGTATTGTATAGAGTCTTCGAGAAGCTCTGCTTTTAATGCATTTGACTCAATCAAGCAATAAATAAGAGAGGCCTGTCAGTTTTTCTTTCATTACTGTTCTTTTGCCATCATTGCTTCACTCTCTTCTGACACAGTACGAAAATGTATCTCCTGTTACTCAAAATGGAAAAAATACTGAAAAAATATACGTGACATATCAATGAAATTTTCATAGGATTCTGATATTTATATTAGTATGGTTCTATATTCTTATTGCCTTTGATGTTATAGTTCCTGCTATGTTTACGAAAAATTTTTCTTATTTAATACACCACTTTCACTTAAATATATAGGTATATTATTCCCATTTCTTGAAATATTTTGTTCATTAAAAGACCTAATTTTTATTTAAAAATCATGTGTTATGAATTTAAAATTGAAATAGTGTACAATTACAGGCTGTGATGATGAACTGAGGAAAATTATTTCCGTAGTTTGGAGTCAATTTTGACGGGGACAGTTTCCACCAGAAATGAGGTTTCATTATGTCGTAGGTTTAAACACGTAGGTTCGTGTCTGCAAAATTGACAGTTTGACAATTTGGTGCACAAATAAACATTTTTTCCGAACATTCTCAAAAACATCCTTAAAATGAATATATACAATTCAGAAAAATAGCTTTGGTATCCTTATAACTTGAACTTTCAATTGACTCCAAATGTTATCTGTGTATTTTTCTCCTCTAAAATAGCTGAACAAATGTTTTTTAAGATATTAAAATATATATATGCGAGTTAATGTCCTTTATAACTATTAAACTTTCAACTTTCAACGCCGAACAGTTTCTAAAAAAAACGGTTGACAGATAATCATATATCCGTTTTTACCCTTTGCAATACGGAATCCTAATAAAAATAGGCTTTTTCACTTCCGGAAAAGTTACGATTTTCCAGCTACGTTATTTTATAACTAACCCGATGATATATATAACATAAAAGAAAGAACAAAAAATATTTGCCGTTTAAACTATTTTTTTAAATTGCTGGTTATAAATGGTTAAAAAAATATGAAAACTATAAAAATATAAATTTATGTAATAATAAAAATGTCAAAGTTGCGGAACATAAAAAACAACAAAATTATGTTCACCAGTTAAACAGGTGATTTTACACGAATAAAAGATATAAAAACAATTTAAAAATAAAAAAGATATTAAATGTCTTTCATCCAAGGAAGTCGTCGTTCATTATAGGAAACTTCATTCGTTACAGCGAACAACAATCGCGTGAGACTCGACTCGCTCCTTGTATTTTAATTTTTTTACTTATTCAATATGATTCTCGGCACTAGTATTTTTCAACATGATTCTACGAACTTGTATTGTTTAATATGATTCTCCGCACTTGTATTATTCGATATGATTCTCGGTCCTTGTATTATTCAATGTGATTCTCCAAACTAGTATTGTGCTATTGATTTTCCGCTCTTGTATTATTCTATATAATTCTCTACACTCGTATCATAAAATATGATTTTCGGCACTTGTACTGTTAAATATGATTCTCCGCACTTGTATTATTCAATACGATTCTGTACACTCGTATTATAAAATATGATTTTCGGCACTTGTATTGTTCAATATGATTCTTGACACTTGTATTAATCAATATGATTATCACTTGTGTTGTAAAATATGACTCCCGGCACGCTATTTTGCAACATTTTGCAACAATACTTGTATTGTTCAGTATGATTTTTGGCACTTGTATTATTCAATATGATACTCGACACTTGTACTATAAAATCAGATTTTCGGCACTCGTATTATGCGATATGATTCACAGAACAATATTTTTACTACATAACTTCTTCTCATAATCCTTATCGGCCAACCATGCATGCAAATATCTGTCATCTCAACCTATTTTTGCTGGTTTCTTTTAAGGTTTGTGATTATCAGATTTTTAATGATTGACTGGTCAATCATTAAGGTCCAAGCAAGGTCCAACCGTCGTTTTGAGTTTGGCCTTTTAGCTTCGAATAAGAGAGAAAAGGCGCCTGCAGCTTAATATTTAAAATGCAGAATCGCGCTGTTTATTCATGCGACGTTGTCACAACTTATCCATAGTTACTGATCAACAGCAGTCTAACAGCAAGATAAGGAACGGATACGTGACGTAAACCTCGAAGTTGACCCGATTAAGACGAAAGGTTAAAAAGCTCATTGCAATATTCAATTGTCTAAATATAAGGTCTATTACGTTACGTTTAGATAGCTCCATTTTGTTATTTGTATAGTTCTACATTCTTATTGCCTAGCGTATATTTTTAGTTGGGCGGCGAATACGGTATATAAAGGTACAATAAGTATATTTGTAAATAGCTTAATAAAAATAGTGTTTACTTTTAAATATTTATAAGTAACTAAGGTTATATAAAACTCTCTTAGAGTGAGTTTTACTCGTATTTAAGAGGTTTTCTGTAAATATCTTCTGCTAGTTTTATCAGGACTCTACCCTTTCACTATCGTATAACCTCAAAATTTCGCTGATTCTAAGGTCTTTAGTCACTTATTTTTTCAACTTCAACTTAAATTGTTACCTCATTCATTTTATAAAACGGTTTATCACCATCACTACGAGAAACTCTTGTTTTTAATCCCAATTTTCCTTGTTTTTAATCTCAATTAACAACTATATTTATTTATTTATGTAATCCACCATTTATATCAATTAGGTATACTTTAATGTACCTAATTGATACATATGGTGGATTAATTGCTACGAAAGCAATCTCTTACAGTCAACCAGAACACCAGTCCAGCTCCACTCGATGAGTGACCGGGAATCGAACCCGAGTTCCCGCGGTGCGCCCCGCAGTCAAATGCCGTATGCCTTGTGACTCAACATACCACATTGACGATAATTACTTGTACTCTTTGTCAGCTACAGACAGAACCTTTAAGCAGATTTTATCTTCAATTGATTAGGAGATTCATAAATTTGAAATCAAAAAAACATCCCAAGTTATTGTTATCGGCAGTTAAACTTTTTCTATGATGCGAAATATCTAGTTTAACTTTATAAACAAATGTCGCAACGGTTATAAACACGTTAAAATTTAAGTCCAAAATTAGTATATAATATACATTGGCATAGTGATAACAGATATTAACCCGCAAACATCTCATTAGCTAACACTCAAAAAAAAATAAATGCATCTTCATAATATATAACACTTTTTCTTATGGCTGCAATCGTCATCCTTCAGAAATTGACGTAAAACTTTAGATCGCTTAAATCTAGAAATAGACTCTTTAGGTTTGAACGACTTAAATTAAAAATAGACAGTTGATGATATTAAAATCGATAAAGAATGGATATGTCGGTACCATGAGTATTCGAGAATTAAAATGGTATATTTATTCCTATCCGACAACTGTACGGTACCTAAGTTAGGAGAGTAGGTACCTGAGTTAAATACAAGCTAATGTTTATCCTTGATAGTAATTTAGCCTTATATTGAGGTCTTAGATATAAAAATGTTAATCGTTTTATTTATATGACAGCAACACGGTAGCTGGAAACGCTTCCATTTAGATAACGATTAACAGACAACGATTAACGATAACAGAAGAGAGTAGTGAATAAGAGTAACTGATATTAGTTAGTGTACCGTTACAAATTAAAGAGTTGTATTATAATGATATTTAGATGACCGGTATTCAAAAGGAACAATGGATGCGTGGAAAAAAGTCATTAGTTGGTACCAAAAATAAAATTTTTCACTTACCGTGTCCATTGGAAATTGAAAAATAAATATTAAACAATCAAAAGGAATGTCTTTACGAACAATAAAGAGTAGTATCCATACCTCTCGTGTAAATAGATAAAGTTTTCCGGATAAATCCAATATGAATAGATGAGAAAATGTTTTTTTTCTGCTTCCGAATAAACCGAGAATTGAAAAAGTTTTATAAATATGTGAAAATTTGAACTCGAGTTTTTAAGAGGAATATTATGTACAAAAACGCAAAATTATAAAATGTATGTATGTGTGTGTGTGTGTGTGTGTAAATTGTTTATTTTTTCTAAAGTATCTGTTAAGGTACAAGTTCTGGTGTTTGTTAAAGTAAATAATATAGAAAAACATTACATTTACATCTTACATCTGTGAATTGCCATTTTACATCTGTGAATTGCCTTCAAAGCTAAATAATACTAGTTTTCATGAAGAAATTTTAATTAGGCTATCTATTGCACAAATTTAGGTAAAGTGAATGCATTCTTAATAGGCAAGAGCGACACGCTATGATTTCAAATATGCAAATTATGCTTAAAATATTCAAGGATAGAACAAAAAATGTGGACATTTTATCTTTTCTTCTCTCTTAAAAAATTATTTATCATATTTAGTTATCTGTAAATAATTCAATCATAATTAATCATTGTAAATAAATTGTAATTTTAGTTGACTATAAAATATTTCGTCTGTAGTAGATCTACATTTTCTTCGAAGTGAATAAATATCCGGTTATCATCATCATCATCATCATATATATTAATACGCTATGTTTAAGATGTTACTCTCCCTTTTTAGAAAAAACCTCACAACTAATCCATATAAATTATATATCATTTTATAGATAATTGCTTGCTCTACCGGCATCCACAACTAAAAAATTTATTATTGCTATTGTTTTTGCAAATTAATTAATTATTAAAATTATATACACAAAACAGCAATGCTGACATCATACGGCTCAACGTCAATATGATTGACGGTCGGTAAAATTTTAGTTTAATTTCAAATCCACTCACGTATAAATAAAGTGGCGCTTTAGCTCAATGCTTTTGATACTTGCGCCTCTATATGTCAATTTTAGTAAAATATTTGTTTGGTCTGTCATCTGAGCTTCATAATGGAATAAATAATGCGAAGACTTCGCACGGGTCACGCTAGTTTTTAAATAATACGATAATGTTAGATTTAATTTTAATTAAATTTTAATATATAATGTTGATCATTATCATAGAACCTTGATTTCATGATTATTTTATTACTTTTGCAACTGTCTACACCGTCTGTTTAGAAAATTCTCCCAACTTTTACTTGTTATACCTCTCAATCTCATCTTCAGTAATTTTTAGCGCCCTTCGCCCCACTTTTTTTATTAGACTTCCGGTATTACTATATACTAAATGACCAAAGTAAATAAGCGTTTAATATGTATTTAGTTTTTATCTTTTCTCGTAATCCTTTAAATATTCATAAGTAATCTCGAATTCACGACCTCTTTCTTTAGCTCCTATGTTTCGTTCCAGTACCTAATTATAGACACGAGTTCATAGTTTCTAAGAGCATGCCATTTTTCTTCTATTTTTATAAAATTTTCCAATATTTTCTTTAACATGATATTAACTTTTATTATATTCTTTTTAAATTACAATTTATTGCCGTTATTTCCTTATAGATTTATTTAATTTACGAATATTGAATATATTCGGAGTTAATTTTGTAGAAATGCATTATTCATAATTAAATGAAACTACGTGATGTAGTACTATTTCTTTTTATATTAAGAAAGTAGTTATTTAGTATTAAGAAAGTAGAAATAATTACTACATCACGTAGTTTCATTTAATTGTGAAGATGTTTATATTTATAATATAATAAAACTCAGCCTCGCCTATGTAACACTCTCACATCTGATGAATAGGTGATTTAAGTTAATAATGAAGTTTGGTTATATGTAACTGTCCAAACTATATAAATGTTGTAGTTTGTAATATTGACTAATAGACGGAACCAAAATACTATAAACTTTATACACTTGTTATACAGGTCGTCTAGTAGCAGATTTCAATGTTTGAAAAATTGTAAAAAAAAACTACACCTCTAATACAAAGTAGGTTTATTTTAACTTTATACCAATAAATGCGGATTTCATTTTTTAAAAACCACGTTTCCCAAATTGCGACCATCGAGTCTGACACTAGAGTCTAGCACGCATGTTTTCAAAAACGCGTTTGCAGAGCGACTGGGGTATCCTACTGACTTCGGCTCGAATATTTTCTTTAAGTTGTGTCACAGTGCTCGGATTTGTTTTGTAAACAACGGATTTTAAGTATCCCCATAAGAAAAAGTCACATGGGCTTAAATCGGGTGACCTAGGTGGCCACGGTACGGTACCGTTTCGGGATATGTTTTTTTCTGGAAATAACTGCCGCACTGCATTCATGGACACATTAGCAGTGTGAGCTGTGGCCCCGTCCTGCTGGAACCATGTGTTTTGATTGAAGGATGGACTATTCTGTGATTCTACTCTGAAAAAGTCATTTAACATCTGGGCATATCTCTCCGAATTCACAGTTACAGTTTGGCCACGTTGATTTTCAAAGAAATAAGGCCCTATGATTGCAGATGCAGACATGGCACACCAGACTGTTACTTTAGGCTTATGTAAAGGCTCTTGATGCATTTGTCTTGGGGTGTGGACACCCCAGTAACGAAAGTTCTGCTTATTCACATATCCTCCAATGTGAAAGTGAGCTTCGTCACTAAACAATATGTTACCCATCCGGGTAGCAGTAGGAATCGTGTAAATCTTGAACAATTTGAATTTTATATGGATGGAACTAGAGCTTCTTTCGCATTATTACCTGTAAAGTTGATTTCGGAATTCCCAATATCGATGAACGTGTACGCAGTGATAAACGGGAATTTTCAACGACAGAAACCATAACACGCTCGACATTTTCATCCGTGGCTACCAATGGTGTAGGACCTGGCCTGGGCCTATTTAATATTGATCCTGTAGCTCCGGACTTTGCTACCCATGACTGAATGAGGTTGATCGATGGTCCATCACGTAATCGACGAATACTGTAACGATTATTAAATCGACGGCGTGCTACAGACAGCGAAAATCCACTCGAAATGTACGCCTCGACGGCAAAAGCGCGATGCTCTCCACTCCACTGTTCCATGGCTACTAAAACATCCGCACCGCTTGCGCTCCTAACGACGCCCCTCGCGCCCCTCTTATGTGTTGCGTTCAGAAACTATGTTTGTTCAAAGTTTGAAATCTGCCAATGGACAACCTGTACATCAAAAGATATTTTGAGTTATATAGCTAGCCTTAAACGATACTATATCCACTTAAGGAATAACATCACTCTAGCGTCTAAAAATAGTCCATATATGAGTTTATTTATAATAAATAAAGACTATTTTTATAATTCAATTATTTGATTAAAAAAAAATTTTATTTTCATATAGTCAACGAATATTTCAAAAAGTTTTGCAATATGCAAGACTTCTTCCTTTATATTTTTTCAAAAGGGAATAAAATAATTTTTTGAACTGATACTTCTTTGGGCGCGACGAGAGTAAAATTTCAAGGTCGAATTTTGTGAAACTTTTTTCGTGCAACGTTTTTATGTAACGTTTAGTTGTAACGTCTGAATGTAACGAATCTATCTCAAGAAAGACGGAAAATAGGTGCTTAGCTAACAACCGATTGAGATAGATGAACACGATAGAATAAGGCAAGAAGAGTATGCATGCTTTATACATCAGCTGTTTTGTAGGTTATGTACGTAAAAAGTAAAGTTGTCGATTTATTTATCTATTTGATTGATTTATTACTAATTTTGCATGCACTTCATTCTTAAATTTGCGGTATTTGAGGAAAAGTTTTTTTTTAATTTGGAACAAAACATGAAAAGTTATATTAATAAGACGTTTTTAATTATAGCATTTCCAGTTGTCTAAATATTATTATATAAGTGTTCCGTATTCATAATAACACTCATTAATAATACTAGCAGTACCTTGTGACTTTGTCTGCATCGAAATTCTGAATGTAAATGCAGTGTTTTAATGCATTTATTTTATGTTCTGATATTAGACACAAATTAATTAGTCTATTCGCTCCCCCATATGACTACAGCTCGCCGCCGCCCACAGCACAAGTTCGTTAGTTGTTTGCGTAACTTTTTTATAATTATAACTTTGGAGCATTTGAGATGTCACGATGAAACTAAAATTAAATTGGTCACAGGATTGATATATACACCTGTGTAAAATTAATGTCTGTAGCTTCCGTAGTTTTTGAGTTGAATCCGTTCCTACAAACAGAAAAACAGATGCACAGATGATGTCAATGTACAAACGAAAAAATTATTTAAAAGCTGAAAATTCGAAAAGCGCAGACATTTCAGTTTTATTTATATGTATGGATTAATTTAGGCAGCCGCTAAATGATCATGTTTCGTTCCATACAAAAATAATATTTATCTGATACCACAAAATTTAAAGGAATACGTCACTTAACATTTTTAATTTAGGTGACTATAATCCATTGATTAGCGTAGTGGGGAATGTAATTTTATGAAAGAAAATGTCTATGTCTCCTATAAAGCCAATTCTATCTACTTGTGGTGGAAAACACAGCAGAAAGAGGAGGGGTACTTCAAATGTGTTTGTGAAAAATGGAAAAAAAATCGTTTATTCAAAAAAACGCTATGTATTTTGGTAGGGATTTAGTTTTGAAGATTTACTTTAAATTTATGATATTTATTTAAAAACAATTGGATTGGGCGTTAGAAAAATGTTATTTTGAGAAAAAAGTATTTAACGTTTTGCACTAAATTTTATTTTTTGCACTAAAGTTTATTACAACTAAATTAGCCTTAATTTATCCAAGGATCCCTTTAAGTGTTGGATTTAAAGTATTTTATTTTTGAGGCTCTAAACTCTTTACATATTCGAGCATATTCGAATCCCAGTACAATTTCTGAATGTAATATTACATACAATAATTTTTATTTATTGAAATAAAAGATATTTTATATAAATTTTTACAAAACAAGTAATTTGCAAACCACATTTCGTGAATTCCGAATGAATAGTTAAGTTAAGAAAGCAGTACAAACGAACGAACTCATTTTTGCATTTATAACATTAATAGAGACATAGTGGAAAAGATTGTGCATACCTCCTATCTGTACGAATAACTTTTACAACAATTCTAGAAACTGAACTTAGCCATTCTACCTATATTATGAAATATTAATGTGACCTGAATTTAACTACTTAGTAGTATCACCCATTCATCCAAAAATTAAAACATATTTGTTTACGTCAGCCCAAATGAAGTTCCAAAAACTGTATAACATGTGTTTCATTAGGAGCCTTCTACAAAGTGTCTAGTTGAAGGGATCATTTAAAGTTTTGCATTCAAATTTTTAATTCCAATTGAACCTAATAAGGGTTGATTTTGAAAAACCCTTGCTTAGTGGATGCCTACCATATATAAGGAAACTCTATGTAAAACTTCCAGTTTTTAAAGCCAATGGCTCATGCTGTGGGTTGATATATCAGTTTCGTATTTTATTTGTTTAGATATTAACGAGAACTGCGTTATTCTTTTCCTATTTCTATACATATTAGTATTTACACTGTTACAAATTTCATTTCAATGCGTATAAGTTCTTATAAATTCTTGCTTGTATATAAAACCCGCGGCCATTTAAGATAATTTGACAGAATTAAATGAAACTACGTGATGTAGTATTATTTCTACTTCATTTAAGTTCTTTACCACGACCTAGGTTTCGTTGTATTACAACATCTTCAGGTGGGATATTCGCAAAGTAAAAAAGTAAAGAATTTGAAGAGAGTAGAAATATTACTACATAACGTAGTTTCATTTAATTGTGAATAATGAATTTCTACAAAATTAACGCCAAATATATTCAATATCATTTGACAAAATTGTATTTTCCTTTGCTTTCTATACATATTAATAATTTATAAATTCTTAACGGTGAAGTAATAATTTAAAATAAAACTATAACATGAATTTAATGAAGCAAAACTAGAAAACGATCTCTTTCACAACTAATTTATTACCAATATTAACTTTGTTTATTAACTTGGTTTTCCGTAATTTAAGAAATACGTATAATTGCAAAGATTATATAGTTTTTTTATTTCTTGAAAACCACACGTCCAAGTTACAGATTTACCCAAAGTGCCCGGCGTGTGAACATAGTGGGGGTTAAAGAAAAATCAATTGTGCTGATAATTCAGGGTTTTTTTAAGTTCCTATTTTTTACATGGGTGTTATGATTATTATAATCAAAGGTTTAAATCCAATTACCATAGAGAAGATGTTGAAAAAAAAAAATTAAAAGTGACGTGTCGAGGGACACCCCACACACACTTATATAAAATTAAATTTTTAATGATTAATTAACGTAATATTATATCGACATAGTAATTTCAGAAACATCAGCACACACAAAAAATGTTTAACAAAAAACAAAAATAGATAAACAAGTATATCAAACAATAGTCCACGTGAGAGAATGACATTTTCTCCTACTACATGAACATGCGTGTAGTACCAAGCACTTTCATTTTGCAAGCTTTCATTTGGACAACTATACACACACGTATTTATAAAGGGAACCAAGATGAAAGAGAGGCAGCGCTATGCGCTGCTTGTTGCATTTTGTCTCCCTTTTACTCCATCTCGCTCACTCAAATGGGAAACAATACGCGCTGCCTAGCTAATGAGGAGTATTTCTTAACCGCGCTGGCCACGTTTTACTTTTTCGCAGTTAGATACTCATCCTGAGCAAATGTCCGTTAAGAAGCAACGCTTCAAAAAAATATTATTGATAAAAAACGATTTCTTCTCAATAAACATACATAAAACATGTTGCAGATTAATTTCGTCGTATATTTTTGAGAGTCTAAAACAGAGAGAGAATCCAAAACAAAATTTTGCTGCAGCAAATAATAGACACCTGTATATCATTATATGACTGAAATTCACGAGGTAAAATTTTCCATATCTAATATAAAAAAACTCACTCCATCATTCAAAAGATACAAAAAGTATTATAATCAAATTAATTACCTTAAGAAACCGAATATGGGCGTGTCGGAATACGCCTGGAGTTATTTCAAACAAATACGTTATGTAAGTGTCAGAAAGTAGTATGTGTCAGAAAATACGAAAATTATTTTAAATTAACTTGAATTTTACTTCCGGTTTTTTTCCCGATATCCATTTTCTAATCCATACACTAGGGTATGAATATGGTACATTTTTTGCTAGTTTCCAAGCGAGTATAGGAAAATATTCTGAAAATTCTTTCATATTTCATCTCTGATCAATAAAACTTTTGTTGAAGAAATTTATTTCTGAAACGAAACCTTATTAAAATTTAAGTATTTGATATTAAATTAATAGGAATATTACCAACATTGACGTATTCCTGTCAATTAATTAGCAGAACTATTAGCGAACTGAAATAGTTCAAACACTGCTCCCGGCTATCATTTAGGAAGAAGATAAAGTCGTACAAAAAATTAGAAATAACAAGTTCTCAGGGCCAGATGAAATATCAGCGTTGTGGAAACACCTAGACAAGTGAATTGGCTTTACGAAATGTTTATCAAGTTGATTAAACGTTACACGATATCAAAGTCATGGCGAAGCAGACAGCTATTAGACTGATGTTACACAATCTCAAAATTTTGGAGCATATTCTAATTCCTATCCACATAACTCTGATTTCTATCCCACATTTTATGGGATCCAATGTAGCTTTTTAGCTGCAAAAGGCACATTAGATGCTGTTCAAACAATTCGAATAATGCTTGGAAAGGGGAAAAGCGACATCAAAAACTTACTTTTCATAATTTTTTACTTCGATTATGCCCCCCGACAACTGATATGAGAATTACTCAGACTGTAACTAGTACCCAAATATTATATCAGCCATGTTTAAGACATGTAGAAATCCATCACTACTCAAGTCCTAACTCCTGTAAGCACTAGTGAAGCCTTTGAAATTGAAGTTGGGGTACATCAGGGCTCACTGAGCCCAATGCTACCATAAATCATCTGGCTAAATACTGCTAAAAGTCATTTCTGTGAAATATTCTATACACAGACGATGTTATAATGATCTCCGACAACATATATAATCTCCAACAAAACTTTGACTCATGGATAGAGGCATTTAATGAAAATGGTTTTAAAATCAGCAGAAAGCAGACAGAACATATGGCGTGCGTTTACGACGGCGCCACGAATCCACACTAAAGATCTCCATGGGGACTACGCAATTACCCACGGTAACTCTATTGAAATATTAGGCTCAATCTTTAATAAAGATGAAAACTGATGGTGATGTGGTTCACAAAGCTACAACAGGCCGACTCAAGAGGAGACAACTCACAGGCACCATGTGCAATAGAAGAATGCCACTTAAAGTCGAAAAGAAAATATAAAAAAGAAGCGAGACCTACATCTTTTATTATTTGGAATATTGGGCGACCAACAAACAACACCTAAACAAACTATACAGAAAAGAAATTCACATGTTACGTTGGTCAGAGGCTATGATTCCACTAGATAAAGAAAAATATAAAAGAAAAAAGAGTAATAGAAACAATAAAATAGAGGGAGCTTTAAAATTACTCCGATAATAAATAAAGTAAAAGAAAAACGCCTCCGATGGTGTGGACATATCCAGAGACGCGCGGATGATGATCACTTTTCCTAAACTTACCAAAGCGAGGACGTGGAAGACTATTCTATATTTGGCTGACGATGGTAGAAAAAAATCTCAAAGAAACCCAACTTGACGTCAATAGAGCACAAAACCGCGCTCAGTGGAAGAGAAGGTCAATGAAGGCCGAATCCAATTAAATTATGCAAAGGTCTAGAAGTAGTAAATTAAATTGATATACTTTGAAGGGGACTGTTGATTGACACTAAAATAAATGTCATGCAATGACGGAGTGTACATTTCACTAGGACGTTTCTGTGATACATAGGATAATAGACGAAATTGTCTAACGTTCCGATCATTTACATACCGTAGCACGCAATCCAAAAAGTTACAGGGGAATTGTTATTGTTATATCAGATATTGAATGGTATCAGTTTGGTTTTTCTACATTTACTACTTAACTATTTGGAACTACTCAAATCTTCGGTTTTCTACTTAACTCTTCGGAACACGTTACTCAACATCGTATTCACATCAAAAAAATTTTAAACTGGGAACTTAATCAAACAAAATATTATCAAGACTTCACGTAATACGGAGAACAAATTAGAGAGAGAAAGGAAAAGGAAACGTCAGTGATAGCGAAAACCTAGTGTGTGAAGGATATATTTATATATTAACCCAAAACAAGATTATAATTTCCATCAATTATGAACTTGATTGTAACATTCCATAAACGAGTGTTGACGGTGTTGCAAACCAATCTCTGGTAAATACTTGTGGTTGATAGCATCGTGAACCAAATAATTTGATACTATTTGAACATTAAAGTAAAATTCGTGTAAAGGACTCATGTTTTTGGAATTATTATTCATACGTTTACGGTTTATGGAAAAAAGTGAAGCGTAATTCAGTATTGAGCGATTTTCATGTACCTTGTATGCGCTGACCTCTGTTATGCGAATATGCTAGACTGGCTATAGCATATACGACAGTTATTTTTTGTGCCTATTTAAAGTGCTACCATCGACGTCTCAGGAGCTGAATTTGACCTTTAATTGGAGAAACCAATTTTTTTCTTTTAATATGTAGCCATTGCTCACAGGCATTAAAAGTAAACTGTTACCTAATATTGATTCGTTCTATGCTAGTTATAAAAATGAATGCGTTCTTTGTTCTTTTCGAGTTATATGTCGTCTTTTCGGCGATCCTGTTGGGTTTGTCAGTTTCACAGATTTACATGTGACATCTATTTATAGAGGATACAAAGAGACGTAATCTGAAATTTATTTCATCTTCCTGCATCAAAGAGTTCTGTAGAAATAGTAATGAGAAACCATTATAAAAAAAACTTGACTTTTTATAAAAAAGTACAATATTTGTCATTTGTCTGACTAACGATTTAAATATAATTTTTACGGGATTCTTTTTATTTTCCTTATATAATCATGTCATTTTGAAATTTATAACATCTGTTCAACATTAAATGGCTTTTGCTGGTCCTCTTTAACACTAATATTACATGAAAGTTATTTTCGAGCTTTTAGACTAATATTTCCTTTTATACGTTAGGATAAATCGAGTCCCTTTGTATCAAATCGCGAAATTTTAGAAAGAAAAAGAAGCTGGGCGTGCAGCATGTAGCAGCATAAAAAGATCACGCGCTTGGCGTATGGCTTTATCCTACACTAAAATGGCTCAAACACAGACGTAAGTCTGAACTGATTCGATTTTTTGACTCACAGTTGTTAATTATGCGTCATTCTTCCGCATTTGCATAAACTTCCTATTCAATTAAGTTGTTTTTATCCATTTTCATCTACTGTTCCTTATAATTTACTGCCGGCAATATACATACTTATATTTAATACTAGAATGGCATTGAGGGGCATGAGTTACTTTTTTCTGTAAGGAGGGGATGTACGAGAGTGTTATAAGTTAGTTAGTATCGATAGATGTTTATATATTTACTTGTATTCTGTAATATTAAAATGGCTATCTGATTTACCAGTACTTACTAACCATGTATTAACTTACACTTCTTCATTCAAAGTGTAATATTAACCTCAAAACGATTACTAAATGCCGTGCGTAATAGTTAGGGAGCTGGTGGTACTATTATGTGATAGGAGTTGATAATTGTAAAGTTCTTATCTAAAATAAACAGTACGGATTATCTCTACAATTACGTTAACTGCGTTATGTGCATAAAAAGGCCTTTGAAAATTTTTAGAAAAAGGACCATAATCAATATTATAGTGCCTACCTTTTTATTTAAAAAATTGCGTTAACGCAAAGAAAAAAAATGCAAGATGCAGACGTTTTTGTTGCTGAATTTTAGAGTAATTAATTTGTTTATAAGTTAATTTGTTTATTAAAAAATAATACAAATCGAGAAGGCAAACGATTCTTGCACTGATTTTTCGAAGAGAACCGTTTTTTAATAATTATTCTGCAAAATATTAAAAATATAACTTTCAATATTAGTAACGTGAATTTTCTTATACAAAATTTATTATTACTAATTATGTAATTTTTAAGTAATATTTTGCCTTTATACATTTATGTAACATACAGATTTAGCACTGCGTTTTAGATTACTCGAATCCAGGGTTGGTCTGAATTGGAATAATAAATTCAACGTGACATTTATGTCACTTACAATAAATGGAAAATTGTTGAAATTTAGTCTCAATTTTTAAATTGAACTAAACACGTATAACAATTAATAAATATTAAATGTGATGTATTTATTAATATTATGCTTAAACCTTACCCTGTGAATTTTTCATTGTTTTAAAATATTACTTTTTATAAAGAGAAAATCAGAATCCTACGTGTACGCGTCTTTCAATCTCTACTTTTAGGGATTATACTCAAATGAATGCAACAAAAAATAAAAGCGACAACATTATTTAATAGAGTTTATTTTCTTTAAATGCTTGTAATAAATATTATTAAAAATGCAGTATTGTGAATGTTCGCGTTTCATATTTTTGTTATATATGCAGCGCATTTAAGGCAAAATATGAGAATTGTTTATTGAGATATAACAAGAAAATGGAAAATTTTAGTAGCTTTTAACCATTGAATACCAAATGAAATCCTTGCCTCAATTTGTAAGAAAAAGTTCCAAACGTAAAAAAATAATATTTGTCAGGATATTTTCGAATTTATTGGTCAAAAATCCATCCTATACTTTCAAAATTATTGCCTCTGATTTATATTTAATAACGTTGTTTTTAAAAGAAATTAATGGACTGTTGAATCGATGTTAAGGGAATTCCCGGTTCTGATGTAAATTTTATACCGATTATTGAGGAAGCTGTCTTACGATAAGTACTTAAACTTGTTCAATTAATATTTTATGACTGTAAAATATTTTATTGAAGTCGTCGCAATTAAAGTTGTGTTTATTTTTAAACAACTGTTGACTTTGTTTCATTTTTATTTATTTTTATGCACAATTTTCATTAGAAGTGCATAGATTTGGATGAAAGTATTAGTATTTAGTAGAACATATGTAAAATCAGGCTATCACAATTTTCATTAGAATTACATAGATTTGGATGCAAGAATTAGTATTTAGTAGAACATATGTAAAATTAGGCTACCACAATTTTCATTAGAATTACATAGATTTGGATGAAAGTATTAGTATTTAGTAGAACATATGTAAAATCAGGCTATCACAATTTTCATTAGAATTACATAGATTTGGATGCAAGAATTAGTATTTAGTAGAACATATGTAAAATTAGGCTACCACAATTTTCATTAGAATTACATAGATTTGGAAGAAAGAATTAGTATTTAGTAGAACATATGTAAAATCAGGCTATCACAATTTTCAATAGAATTACACAGATTTGGAACAAAGAATTAGTATTTAGTAGAATATATGTAAAATCAGGCTATCACAATTTTCATTAGAATTGCATAGTTTTGGATGAAAGTATTAGTATTTAGTAGAACATATGTAAAATCAGGCTATCACAATTTTCATTAGCATTACATCGATTTGAATGAAAGTATTAGTATTTAGTAGAACATATGTAAAATCAGGCTATCACAATTTTCATTAGAATTACATAGATTTGGATGAAAGAATTAGTATTTAGTAGAACATACGTAAAATCGGGCTATCACAATTTTCATTAGAATTACATAGATTTGGCTGAAAGAATTAGTATTTAGTAGAACATATGTAGAATCAGGCTATCACAATTTTCATTAGAATTGCATAGATTTGGATGCAAGAATTAATATTTAGTAGAACATATGTAAAATCAGGCTATCACAATTTTCATTAGAATTACATAGATTTGGATGCAAGCATTAGTATTTAGTGTTCTATTAAATTCAGGCTACTATGTCTTTTTATAGTCTACTAAAGATATTTTTAACGGAAACAGGACAAACATCATTCTTTAAATTAATTTATAATTTCTTTATGTTCCCATTGTTTATTGGATTATCACAATAGGGCATTTTATTCTTCAATTTTGGACGTAAGTTTATTCCGATGTATTTGTCTTTAACATTTAATTGCTTCGATAAACTGCATATTAAGCATTAGCTATGCCCGCGACTTCGTTCGCGTGGAATTCAGAGTAAGTGAAGTTATCAGGAATGTTTTGTGTTTATGTATATAAAATAAAGATAGACATATCTTTTGTGTGTGTGTGTGTGTGTGTAAATGTCTTAATTTGTTTTATGTATCGTGTGGAATATTACATAAATAGGCTTTTTATAAGATATACAAAAAAAACTTTTCACAATTTTAAATTGCATATTTAAGAACATATTCCAAAGATTGGAAATTTTAATTTCCCTCCCTTATTTCAAAAATTACTAAGAAAACAACTTTGGTAAAACCTATCAAGAAGATTACAGGGAAATTATAGGAATAATCATAGAATTTTTGAAATATGTACCATGTTTCACGCCTATAAAAAAATATAGTGGGTTATATATTTAGATTGTGAAAAATTTATGTTTGTAAGTAGTTTAGTAGAAGTACTAAGTAACCTTAAATTTTCATAAGGACATAAATGTGTATGGAATCGTCGAAGTGCGAGTTCGACTTTTGCTTGACAATTTATTTTACCAAATAGTATCAATGTAGACACTTTTATGCATGCTATATTCCATATTTTCTCTTTGTCTGCTATTTTTACATGAATAAGGAGCTAGAAATAAAACTATAAACTTTTACATAAAAAATTGAAGTATTTATAAAATATTTTATCTTCAAGAACAGTAGTTTTTTTAAGAGGTGCCACTTTGTATCGATCCTCTTCGATATTGTTCATAAGTAATCTTTTGAGCACCATAGAAAATGAAGGAAGCTACAGTCCAAAAGTAAATTTGTATTATTTAATGTAAACCCATAATCTTGCATTAAAATAGTATAAAAACCAAAATTAAACAACGGGTACGTCTATTTGTATCCGTCAAAGAATATGAATGTAAGTGGATATATAAATATTTCCCGACATTGTTCGAATTTTTTTAACCTCTATCTCAATTTTCTTTTTTTTAATTCAAGAATATTTAAAAAAAAAGATAACCATTTTGAATCTTTTGAAAGAAAAAAGAGTGCATATCAACTCCAATGATTTATTTTCACATTCCCACATTATTAGTATCAACGAGAGAAAATAGCCCCATTCTCGGGAAAGCTATTTAGGATGGCTTTTACGATTATAATCAATAAGTATATCTTTTATTGATCAGTTTGGACCGGAAATAAATAAGTCGAGTTTCATACTTTTACTGTTTCATTTCAACATAAACAACACAGTGTTTTTTAAGAGTCTGTTCCAACAGATCTTGCCTAATCAATTCAATATGTATAATAAAAATCCAAAAGGCATAGGTAAGATTTTTTATCAAAATAAGGCGAATTTTTTTTATAAAAACGCTTTTAATAAAATTTCCGAATAAATAAAGCTATATCTATTCAAGTTATCTTGTCTGTTATTTTCTTTATAAATTCAAAAAGTTCTATAAACTGGCGAAAATTCGATAAAGGAGAATACAGATGAAAAGGAGAATGCCCGCTTTTCATAAAGTAATGAGACAAATTAGAAACACGAATGGTTGACATCTCATATTCCTTAGTATCTATATATAAACAGAATTATATGAGTTTGAGCTCGGTGGAACTTGTAACGTCGTTGGAATAAGCATAAAGGTTTATAATTTTGAGGTTATATTAGTAAATTAGTGACAAGTGAGCCATTATGAAAAGTGTTCAACTAATATTATATCAACATTCAAATTGATTTTTATGTTATATTGCCAAATATTTATGAAAAAAGGGATTTCCCTACTATTTAAAAAAACTTTTCCTATATTTGAGGCAATATGTTCATCGCATCGAATATTTCAATATAATTGTCCAACCTTGATAAGTGCGAGGAACATACTCGTATATTTATATGTCTTTGGATAGTTCTTTATATGTCTCATATTTGAAATTGGGCGATCTCTTTTACAAATATCCTTGAGATGAGAAAAATATAAATATCGATATTTTTCATTATTCTTTCGGATTTCTCTCTTGATACACAAAGTTTTGCAAATAAGTATAATTGTATAAACTTCTTAAGGTACCATTTTTTTTTTCAAATTTCCAGTTTGGTGGACGTGTGAACATTTTTAAGGTTTCGTAGTCAACACGGAACCCTTATACTTTTGCAACGTGTCCGTTAATCGGTCACGTACTGTTCTACAGTTTAAGAACTACTACTATTATACAAATTATTTCATACAAATTTACAAACGCATGCTCCAGATAAAGATCTCAATTATAGCATTCAATTAGATCTCAATTATAGCATCTGATTAGATCTCAATTATAACATTTGATAAAATCTCAATTACATCATTTGATTAGATCGCCTTTATAGCATTTGACTAGATCTCAATTGCAACAATTACATTTGATTAGATCTCAATTATAGCGTTTGATCAGATCTCAATTATAGCATTTGATTAGATCTCAATTATAGCGTTTGATCAGATCTCAATTATAGCATTTGATTAGATCTCAATTACAGCATTTGATTAGATCTCAATTATAGCATTTGATTAGATCTCATTTAGAGCATTTGATTAGATCTCAATTACAGCATTTGAGTTGATTAGATCTCAATTACAGCATTTGATTAGATCTCAATTATAGCTTTTGATTAGATCTCATTTAGAGCATTTGATTAGATCTCAATTACAGCATATGATTAGATCTCAATTACAGCATATGATTAGATCTTAATTACAGCATTTGATTAGATCTCAATTATAGAATTTGATTAGAACACATTTAGAGCATTTGATTAGGTCTCAATTATAGCATTTGATTACATCTCATTTAAAGCATTTTATTAGATCTCAATTACAGCATCTGATTAGATCTCAACTATAGCATTTGATTAGACCTCAATTATAGCATTTGATTAGGTATCATTTAGAGCATTTGATTACATATCAATTAGAGCATTTTATTAGATCTCGATTACAGCATTTTATTAGATCTCAATTACAGCATTTGAGTTGATTAGATCTCAATTACAGCCTTTGATTAGATCCCAATTATAGCATTTGATTAGATCTGATTTAGATCATTTGATTCGATCTCAATTATAATATTTGATTAGATCTCAATTATATATGATTCAATTATATATCAATAAATATGGACAACTACGTACGTCTACGTGTCTTGACACACACTTGACCCGTTACTTTTGTAAAAAGAAAAACCTTTACATTAATGTGAAAGTTTGACATCCTAGGTCAAGCTGTCGTAAAAGTAAACTATTTTCACAAGTGTCCTGTATTTTCGTTATTAATCGCAAAGTACTGAAAAGAACAACAGTTACTACAACAAATGAATTGCCCATGTACCTCGTGCAGCTGATAATGAGATGTTATCGAATGACCAGTATTTGCTGCTGAGTTGTGCTCCAAGGTGACTTTCTCCAGGAACCGAATGACAAGTTCGTTCATTGATCTATGTACACTGTGCTTTGTTGCAGATCGAAGCCTTGGCCATTGTCTGCTCTTATTTCCGACCTTGCTCTGAGTAAAATCCTGAGCTCTTTGTTTAAAATGTAAGATGACGCTTATGAAAAATGTTCTTTAATTCACATTTCAAAAATGTATGTTATATGTGATACTATTGTAATCATAGACCGTGGTCTTATATAACACGAATATATGTAATTTACCAAATAATATATAATGTGATATTTATAATAAATATAAGATTTTTTACCTCAATATAGTCATAACTCCTTGTTTGTAAGGCGAGAATTGCTTATAAAAACTCAATTAATAAAATTTCCAAATAAATATAGCCATAATCATCCAATATTAAAATAGCTTTCATTTCATATTTTACAAATCATACTTGGGTCAGAATAATTAGTTTCATCATCGTAATAAACTTTTCTATATCTCTTAACCACGAATTGATATCTATTCGGTGGCATTATCCTGTCGTATGTTCTCTATCATCCCTCAATTCAATGATGAACGTTTTGCCAGATTTTGACATTTTTTCTGTCCAATCATCCATCGCGCGACTGCCTCGGGAATGAGTTCTAGAGATAGTGGATGGTTTGAAATTTGTCGTAATATTTATGTAACTAAATAGTTATGTTTCTCGTTATATGTCTTCTTCAGCTTATTTCTTTGCAATATCTATATAATGCAGATTTGTGACCTTGATTTGTATCTAATTTGTCTAACGTTATCGTTTACTCTCTGAGTTGGTTAAAACTTAAATAAAAAATAAATAGAGTGTACTTACAGGAAAGTATCAAAACAAATGAACCAAATTGGTATTTTAAAATATAAGATTCATAAATGTTATCAGTTCTGTTACAAAATTAAATACGAATAATTGATTTCATGTCATTTCTTTTTTAGTAAAAATTATTATTTTTTAAAATAAACACTTTCACAATTAAATGAAACTAAACCTAGGTCGACACAACGAAACCTAGGTCGTGGTAAAGAACTTAAAGAAAGTAGAAATAATACTACATCACGTAGTTTCATTTAATTGCGAATAATGAATTTCTACGAAATTAACGCCAAATATATTCAATAAACACTTTATAAATAAATGATTTCAGTACATACGTTTACATTTTCAATTAGAAATCATGGAAGCATTATTATGTTTTAAAGGTTAATTACACAACATTTTAAATTAAAGCTTATACCGAGAGGAAATGCTTTTTGGCCTCTCTTTATCATTCACATATAATACAACTAAGTAATACTCTCGTCGACATTATTTAACCCCTTAAAGGCTTGATAAATATGAACAAACAAATCGACAAAACGAAATTATTTAACTTTTTAACAGCAATTACATAACCTTGAAATTATTAGACTATTCTTTCAATGTTTTCGTATCCAACTCAAAACAACGATCTTTGAATGTATGTCTCTTCAACCATCAGTACTGAAGTTTTATATGAATAATTATCACTTATAGAGTTCCCATAGTAATTTAGATCTTGAAAAAGGATGACATTAATTAGTTAATTAACCGACTTTCTAAAAATAATTAAATTTCACTAAACTTCATTCATTCATATTCATAAACTTCAATTATTCCATTTGTCTAAACTACTACTTACTAACTTTTCAGCAGTTATCAATACTAAGCTTCCTATGAATATCTATCAGTTATATAGTTCCAAAAATACCTTAGATATCGGAAAAGAATCGGCATTATCTACTTTGTTAATTAACCAACTTTTTAAAAACAACTCGATTTCACTAGAATTAATTTACATTTGTGTAAATTAGCTTAATAACTTTTCAGCAGTTATCAATATTAAGGTTTTCTATGAATAATTATCAATTGTACAATCCCAACAATAACTTAGATATCAAAAAAGGACGACGTTACTTTGTTAATTAACCGACTTTCTGAAAATAACCCGTTTCACTAGAATTCATTGACATATGTCTAAACAAGCTAATTAACTTCTCATCAGTCATCAATCATCAATAACTATGAGTTATATAATCCCTACAATAACTAAATTCTCGAAAAAGGATGATACTAATTTATTAACTAACTGACTTTCTATAAACACCTTTATTTCAGCAGAAATTCATTGATATTTATATAAACCAGCTTCCTTTTTCATACCGACATCTTATCTGCCACATATTATGGAGAATGTCCTTTAAGCTCGGTTAAAATATAAATAACTAAACAAAATATATACCAAGTCCTGTTCCAGCTTAACAATTATTACTTAGTGGGCTGACGTATAATTTAAATGTAAAGTTTATAGTACAGAAATTATGCAGCACCCAACAACTTTCTGACTTGGGCGTGGCTAAAACCTGCGCGCTCGTGATCGCACTACCGCGTGCCTACACGCCAACTAGAGCTCCTTGTAAAATTATAACAAACATAAATGGCAAAGCTGCATTTTGACGCAGTTTAATATTGCAATATCACAATGGAACTATTAAGTGGATTTGACTTAAACTTGACCTATACATGCAACGTAAACTTCCATTCTGTAATCTATTTTCCATCACTATTTATATATGAGCTCTTCATTGATAAAATTTTATGTAATGGATCTTTGAAAACTGCGATCATAATATAATCAAATTGATTATTATCATCCGGAAGACATCCATTGCTGAATATAGGCCTCCCTTACAGATTCTCACAAAGATAGATCGGGCTGCTTGCATCCAGTGGCTCTTTGCGATCTTTACTAGGTCACTTATCCACCTAGTTTACGCTATTCGAGAGTTTTTCTTCCCCAACTTTACGTATATGGTTTGTCCATTGTCACTTCAACCAGGTAAACATAAGAGCTACATCGGTAACCTTAGTTCCCCTAAGGATCTTCTTGTTACGAAAAATATTTCTTAGAGAAATTTCAAGTAGAGTTACTTGGAACATTTTTCAGGATTGGAATATTTTTAAGAGGCCATTTAATACAATTACGTTAATTTATTTTCTACATAAAAAATTAATCGACATTGTTTGATACATGGAAGAGTGGGAAATGTTCATATTTTCAAAGCAGAATATTAAAAATGCTCAGCTTTTGGTGACGATTCGAAAGTTGTATTAATTGAGGGACACTTCGAAATTGTTATATTGCTAATATAATTGTAAGTCAATTTTCACCATTACGACTCTGTCATATTTTAAAAATATAGGGCAGTTATTATGACACGGCTTAAGCATTCGAACACCAGGTTTGTTTATTTGAAACTTTTTTTTATATTTGACGTCAATAATATCCAGATGTTCATGCTGTTTAACTATGAAATAAGTTGTACCCTGATATTCAGAATGGGTCAGTTCATGCTTTCAAAGTTAGCTTGATAAATTTTTAAAAAAAAGATTGAAATACGTAACTCACAAACTTCCTCCCCTCCCCCTGTTTTTGCCCATAAATTATGCCTCTCTCCTTTATCTTGTCAATATACGCAATATATATATATATATATATATTTATATATATATATATATATATATATATATATATTTATATATATATATATATATATATATATATATATAATTCTTTTCACTTTCTATATCTTTTTTTTAGTAATTATAGATTACTTTTTTGTTACCTTAAATATTTGCGTATTATTGATTAATAATAAATGCGATATAAAAGGGTTAAAGTTGAAATAAAGGGTATAGACTTATAACGTAAACATTTTTATGTAATAATTAATAAGAGCTAATAATACAATTAATAATAATTATAATATCTAGAATTTTTTAACCTATGTGTTAAACAATTTAACACATTTTTTGATAAATTTCTCTACAAATTTTTAACTTTATATTGAAATAAATTATAAATCACCTATTTACTGTGTAGGTATATATTTTAACAAATTACCCATATCGAACTACAATTCATTAATACATTGTAATTTGTTAATTTGTAAATATAGTTTATAATAATTGTTTAATTATTATAAATATAGTATATTTGTTAATTTGTAAATATAGTTTATAATAATTGTTTAATTATATACAAATAATTAATTGCCCTGCGTACATAATTAAGATGGTGGAAAAAGAAACGAAAAAAAAAATATTGGTAAAACCAACGTGTGTTGCAGCGAGAGAAAACTAACGAGTGTTACAGCGAGAGAAAACTAACGAGTGTTACAGCGAGAGAAAACTAACGAGTCAAATGACAAAAAGTCAAATGGCCAAACTGCAGTTCATGAAGAGTTTAGAAAGAGACCAATTCTACAGACATGGTACTATATATGTCCCGTGTAGCGTATGATCAGCTTTGCAATTTCCAACGACACAATAATTAAAATTTAAAATTTTATAATTATCCAACATAACAAAATCAATTTAAAATAACTACTTTGCTCTTGTAGCTCTGGAAAATTTCGTCAATTCCGTTATTTTTCGTTAAATGTTTTTTATTATTTTATGGAACAAAATTAGAATCTTCTAGAAATAAATATTTAATTTTGTGTATTTCAATCGCAATAAGTAAATTAAAAAATAACAGCGAGCAGTGTAGTTCCGGTCATGTCTAGTTTTTCAATCTATTTTGTACACCTTGAATGCCGATAGTACTTATTTTCCTGCGAGCTTATTTTAAATATTTTATATAGGAATTAAGATAATACAGTCCTTCACAAAAAAGCTCATTGTCGTATTATAATCGGTTCACCCATTGAAAATGTATATTTACGTCTTAAAAACTAAATGATACATGTCCAATTTATTACCCAGTGTCCAATTTATAAAATTACCCACAAAATTATGCGTAACAAACATTAAATAACAACGAAAGAAAAATAAAACACTTTGAATAAACAAAATACTACGCAATTATCGACTATGAATCAACAAACATTTCCACAATTCTAAACCGAGCAATCGATGGAGCAGAAAAATTGTCAAGGATCGTCGCGTCTCACGACAGTGCTTTAATCGATAAACAATTTGCGAAAAACAGGGGATCGTTGGATATTCATTGTACTAATGTAGGCAGTGGAAAGAAACTAGACTTCGTCCTTCAATGTAACAGATAGGGGTGAAAAGCATCATAAAATTCGGGAGCGAAATGTTACCGACATAATAATTAGTTTTATCATTAGAAAAGAATGTGTAATCAAAAACAACATAACCCCTTACAGATTGGGAGAGAAATTGGAAAAATCCCTTCTTTACTACTTTGAATACATTTGAAAAGTGACATTTCAATTCCAACTCGTCTTTAATTTTAACATAATTTTATTTTATATTAGCGGAAAAATTAAATGAATATTACGTAAAAGCTTAATAAAATAGATTTAAATCAAACTAACTAGGGTAATTCTAAAAACAATCTACGCCACCAAGTCCTTTTAAGAACCAATATCTATTTTAAAAATATATAAATAAACTTCAGCAAAATAATTAAATGATAAAGGTAATTATACTCATGAAAATTAATTCATTCGATCAAAGTTACTATTTTTAAGCTTTTAGTTATGCTGTAAATCTTTCAAGTTCAAAAATTTCTCCTAAAAGACTTCACAAGAGCATGCTTTTGCATAAATAATTATTGATATTTTAGTATTCTAGAACTTCAAATAAATTTTTGTCAGAGTCTCTCTAGAAAACTCTAAATATTGTGGTATAAAAAATAGAAATTAATAAAATAAAATTGCAATAAAAAATTGAAATTGTGCTTTCGATATAGAATTAATAAGCAGCTAGCATAAAATATATTGTCTTACAATTAATATACGGAAGTAAATCTTATACAAGGCAAAGAAAGAAAAAAAATGCTAAGTTCATAAATAAGATCATACTAGTATATATGAGAATGGTTTATTTGAAAGAACGATACGAGACTACGAGAAGAAAATTGCGATAAAGAATAGAAATCATGTTTTAGATAAAGAAATAATATTCTAATAAGCAGCTAGCACAAAGTATATTGTCTTGCAATTAATACATGGAAATAAATTCTGTATGAGCCAAAGAAAGAAAAAAGAAAATTTTCTACTCATAAATAAAGTCATAATATTATAAATGGCGGTAGAGATCAATTGAAAGAACGATAAACAAATCAGAAGAAAAAATTGCGATAAAGAATAGAAATCATGCATTAGATGGAGCGTCAATATTGTAATAAACAGCTAGCACAAAATATACTGTCTTCAAATGAATATGTGGAAGTAAATCTTATGGGAGACAAAGAAAGAAAAAAGAAAATTAAAAACTTCATAAATAAGAGCATAGTGGTATATCTGGGATCATATTGTTTACTCGAAATAAAGAGCTGTGAAAACGAGAATTATTTCGAAAACAATGTAAAAAAATTAAAAAAAATAGTTTTGAGCAACTAAATGCAAAAAGAAAGAAAATCCAAAAAATTAGTAAAGAAAAAAGTCAATTCTTTTAAAAAATTAACAAACATGAAAAAATATTAATGGTACTAAAATTTAAACGAAGTATGAGCAATTAATTAAAAACATCTTTAGCTTAATGGCTACTGGATTGTAAATAATAAAGCGATTATATTTTAAAACATTAAAATGTCAGTGGAAAGGTGCCGTGGTTGACAAACACGTTCTTCAGGTTCAGTTCCTTAACTTCAAAATCAATTGAAATATATATTATCATTTCAATTTATACACCCACTAAAACAGAGTTCTTAATTAGAGCAGTCGCGTCTGATGAAAAAAAAACGGAATGTTCCATTGCATAGGTAACTTTTAAAAAAATTATAGTAATAAAAAAGTTGGTCTAGATATAAAATTCCTAAATGTAATAAAATTTTTCTTTGTGTTTATGTTCAATCTAATCTTTGTATCTCATAAGATGCATAAGGAAGTAAAACCTAATATGGTACCTTTTTGTATTAACGTATAAATGAAACTTAAGTAGTTGCTGTAACAAAAAACTTATTGTAATCAATAGTCTACTCCGAACGGGCAGCAAGTAACCAATTGCAATGTGTAATAAAAAAACTAAATCAATAACACTAATTACACTGGCAAGTTCCAATAATAATAAAACAGTTATAAAAAAACGCTAATAAACGCAACGACAAAAAAGCGACAAAAACTCATGATTACACCAACATGACGCCCGTTAAACGCGGTTACGCGTGTACTGTCAAATGTCTCCACATTATACTTCCTAGTAAATTATTAAATTAAAGATAAAAAATTGCGACGCGGAAACGAACGGGTGAACCGTAAATGGAGTTAAGTTTACGGCCAAGGTGACAGTTACGGCCGCGGCGGGCACTATGTTACAAAGGCGTTTGCTCTTACCTTGCGTTTTATTCAAAGTCAAGGTGTCTTATATTGAGGTCAAAACATATGTGGATAGATGTAACTTAATATGCAATTTATATTGGAAAACTAGTCAATGAAAAAAAAAATGATACATGAAACAAATAGATAAGTAGTAGATTCATTAAAAAGGTCAATGTTAATTCAAATTGATTAAAACATTAGTGACACGGAAAATAAGTGGTAAATTAAATTAAAAAATAGAACAAAAAATAATCGTAATAATAAATAATTTTTCCCTTAGATCAAATTCATTAAATTAAGGTTAGAATGAGAAAATCGAGTAACTGGCCATTTTGTAAGAAAACTATGTTTCTATACTTTTTTTTAGGAAAGAAAAACCGACAAATTTTGTGTCAATCTAAAACAATATTAAAATCTCTCAAAATAAAAACGCACCCTAGCACTATTTGTTTCTAGTAGCTATTAAATAAACGACCTATATTACTTTCGAATAACAATTACCGTTCAGCGATTATAATAACTCTACCATTATTAAATATACTTGCTTTTAACAACACTTGCAACTGTAAATAAAAAGGCGAAATAACAGGCTTATAACACATATCCTTTTCGCATTTTCATTGCATGTATTGATACGATAATATGTAACCGGTTATGCTTTTTTAAAATTAAACAAGTTAATATTTTTTGATTTGTATTTAAATCTGCCAATACAATCGAATTACATACAAGTATTCTTGTTTACTGTTAGTACTATAATTAAATACTATTTATATTACATTTTGATAAGGTTATAAGCTCAATGATATGCAAAAATTATACAAATGGAAATAAAAAATGCTATACAACAGTTATATAAGCCCGAGCCTGACTTCTCCATGAAAATAAGCTACATATTCTAGATATGGGTTTTAGAAGCAAATAATAAATAAACAAGAAAAATATGGAGCTTTTTTATTTTAATATCCGAATGCATTAAATTCCAAAACTAAGGAAATGTTGACGAGACTCTTCAAATGTTACGTATACATATTTAACATTTAGGTGCATGCAGTTATATAAATGTTAATTTTGTGTTGGCAGCATTTTAAATAGAGTTTGATTTCTTTCAGCGCATTGTGATAACTATACAGGTGTTCCGTAAATAATGGGCCAACCGTAAACGAGCGATAAGTCAAGCTATGAGTGGGTTACTGACAAAATTTGACCTTATAAAAATCTCTTATTTTTCGAGATATAGACCCTTTTTAAAATTTGTTGAAATTACTATTCTTATACTTAAGTATAGTTGGGAAATAAGCCTTTTGAATTAATTAAAACATTTTACGATAATTAAAATGATTCTCTCAAAAAAAAAACAAATTTCTTCAAAAACGCACTTTTTATGATATCGTAATTTTCGTAACTCAAATTTGATTGTTTGTATTGAAAGAGAAATATGCTACTCACACCTGGCTAATTAAAAAAATGCAAAAAATATAGTATAAAAATTTTACTGCTTTTAAAAATAAAAAATGATTTATTCACACTTGACCACAAAATGCACCCATTATGGAATAATTACCCTAAGTGTGAATTTTCAGTAAATGTATTGTTAGAAACTATCAAATGCTCTTGAAAATAAAAAAAAATAATTTCAATTTTTAAAAAATTTAATAATTTCGTCAAGAAACTAGGTTTTTATTTTTCATTATAGCAAATGTTCAGACTGCCTACAATTGGCTCCGTTGCGCGAATGACATCAAAGCAATATGAGTAATTTAAGGTTAGAGACAATTTTAATTATAGTTAAATATATTTTGGAGTTTTTAGGAAAAGTTGTTACCCTTTTTTACCATATTTTTGTCAGTAGCACAGATTTGTTCCAGGTGTGAGTAGTATAATGGGTGCATTTTGTGGTCAAGTGTGAATAAATCATTTTTTATTTTTAAAAGCAGTAAAATTTTTATACTATATTTTTTGCATTTTTTTAATTAGCCAGGTGTGAGTAGCATATTTCTTTTTCAATACAAACAATCAAATTTGAGTTACGAAAATAAGAGGAACGATACATATGTGTTATTCGTTACATATGTGTTTCGGTTTTAGAAATATTTCGAACTTTGTAATTTTTCGAAAAAAGCAGACAAGATCAAATATTGAATATATTTGGCGTTAATTTTGGAAAAAATTGATTATTCACAATTAAATCAAACTACGTGATATAGTATTATTTTTACTTTATTTAAATTCTTTACCACGACCTAGGTTTCGTTGTCTTACAACATCTTCAGTTGGACAATTAGCAAGAATCTTTGTTAATTTCCCACTTGAAGATGTTGTGATACAACGAAACCTAGGTTACGGTAAAGAATTTCAATTAAGTAGAAATAATACTACATCACGTAGTTTCATTTAATTGCAAACAACATCATACAACATTTCTTTTTTCTAATTTTTAAATCGTTTAGGTCGAAATTCTGTCATGAAAAGTCTTCCATGAAATTGTTTTATGACTCTTGTGTTCATGGTTCACAAACTAAAAATTTAAAATTATGATCATGGTAGAAAAGATAAACTCATTCTTCATAACGATGCTTTTCTTCTTCTTAAGAAAACTTGGTAAAATTAAAAGAAATACTTCTATTTCTTTTAATTTTACCAAGTTTTCTTTCATAGGTTTTTTTTACGAGAAGTTTTATGGTCGTTGTGACAAATATTGATGTCATTAAGTAAATTTGGAAATCAAGATGTTGTTTTTGCATTTATACGAAAATATTGCACTCTGAAATGTATTCGGGTGTGAATATGTAGAAGTTTACTCATTAATGTATTATTCCTTGAAATATATACTGTTCAAAAATACAATCTTTTTTAAGATTTTTCAACATAAAATCATCGATCCAACTTTGAATAACAGGTTTGCAATAAACAATGCAAAATTGGAGTGAAAATATGGAACGTTTTTTAATTTTATTGAAGTACCTATTCTGTGTATTGAATAAAAGAATAAAAATTAGTCAAGCGCAAGCTTTCTGTGCACAATTAGCTTTTAGTGCCACATAAATATTAATATGCATTTGTCGTAAAGCTTTTTCCTAAAAACCAATAGTTCAGAATTTATAAGGAAATTAAATTATTTATAATAACTTATCGCGATAGAATTTTTTAAATCAAATAATTTTCATTACATTTATACCTAATTCTTAATTTTTCTAATTTTTTGAGTTATCATTGTAGTGATAACTGTGGAAGATGGCAATTTTTAAGCATTTTTATTGAAAAATGTTTAAACAAGTTTGTAAAAAAATACATATTATATACATTGTTGAATTCGTGCTTGGGTAAGTATTCATTTGTCATCCTACACGATATCCCCGAAAAAATTTTTTGTATTTCCCAAATTACCCCCTGAAATTAACCCCCAAAATCAAAATGAAACTTTTTATACTTCAAGTTTATAATTCAGCTATCATATTCTATCTCTGCGCTAAATTTTTACGTCGAATAGTTTCCGAGAAAATCGTCTGTGACAGACGAGCGACGGACAGTCACCGAAGTGTTTCGGCAATTTTGCACCGTAACTCTAAAACTATATAATTGGATACGAAGAATGAAAAATATTTTACCTTTACGTTAAACAAAATCTGTAAATATGTTTGACGTGAACACTTAAATGACAACAATAATAATGTGTGAACAAAATAAAAACTTACATTTCTATCAAATTAGCTTCTACTTGAAACCTCCTTTTTCAATTAAGCTACATGCTGTATTATTATTGAAGTTGATACTAGCTGAACTCCTGGAAACCCACTTATTTATAAAAAAGCGTCTAAGTGCGAGTTTGCCCCACGCCGCGAGGGTTCAGTACCAAGGCTTGAAATTGAATTACTTTATTTATCATATGTCATCATTAAGTTAAACTTTTTAGTACAATAAATATTTAATAAAACTTAATACAATTAAGTAGGAGCACGCCTTCAACGTCGCACTCTTCATTTCTGAAGGTCGTGCCGGCTTCAAAAGTCTTGGTGGCTTCATTCATTCGTTTTTTTTTCATTCAGCCCTGTCCTCGGCTTTCATGATAATAGATGTCATTGGGAGGTCCGTGAGCGTAGTGATCTGGCCAGTCCATCCAGTAGGAAATCTACCGCGGGGTCCTTTACCATTGACTTTCCTAACAACCATTAGCTTTTCTAAGTTATCTGGTTCCCTGCGTACAGTGTGACCAAAGTAGCTGAGGATTCTTTGGTGGCAGATGGTAGACAGCGTGGTTTTGATTCTGAGTTGTTTTCGAATCGATACGTTCATTCTTCTGGTCGTCCAAGGTATGCGCAGCATTCGTCTCCAAACCACATCTCGAACGCGTATATCTTCTCGTGCACCACGATCAAATGTTTCCACGACTCAGAACCGTATAGGAAAATCGAGAAGACTAATGTTCTTACTGTTCTCATTTTGATATCATTCCGTTTTGTCTTGTTCTGTTTTGCCGTAATCGTGTTAGGAGGACTCACAGATATATAAATTATCCAGATTCATCGTTATAGTTTTCTTGCAATCTTTGCATAGAATTCTGAAAACCTTGTTTTTCTATAAGATTTGGCTCAGTCATTTCGGAAATCTGGGTTGTGAAACATATTTTTTTTCATATCTAAAATTATGAAAAAATTAAAATTTTAGTGTTTCTTCGTCGTGATGGATAGGCCTGAAATGATATTCGATACGTAAGTATGATATATGATACGTGATATTCTATTCTAGGTTCCGTCTTATTTTTAATGATCAGAACCCTAAAAAGAGATTATTTTTTCTAAATAAATGGATTCTATGAGCTCAGTAATTGCAAATCAACAATATTAAACTTTCCGAGAGCAATTTTTGCCTCGCCACGCGATTTATGCGAGAAGTTTTATCCGAATAACAACGTTTATTGTACTACAAAAATGAATTTGCTAATATGAAAGTTAATTAATTCAATAGTTTAATATCATTTGTTTCTAAATTTCGATAATCGCTACTCTTGAAGTAAATTTATTGAGCAGTGTGACAAACGTGGACGTTAACAATTATATTCCGCTTGATTGATTAAAGTTGATTCATTGTCACTTCTGGCCATTTAAATAGTTTAATATCATTTGTTTCTAAATTTCTATAATCGCTACTCTTGAAGTAAATTTATTGAGCAGTGTGACAAACGTGGACGTTAACAATTATATTCCGCTTGATTAATTAAAGTTGATTCATTGTCACTTCTGGCCATTTAAAACATAAGGATAGACAATGAAGCTAAGGAACACCTGTGCCGGATGTGAAGTCAACGATTTCCATCCTGATGGTCGGCGAATTAATTACAATCAATGGTACGTTGACCTTGTAGCAATTGTGTTATTTCCTTAATATACCTGGGTTCATCAATTCCCTAACGAAACTTCTATATTGAGCATTGAAATGTCGAATAAAATTCCAGGTTAAATACTTAAATTATTTGATACTTGATTATTTTACTTTTTAAGATTATGAAAACTTCAGTCAGATAAAGCTTAGAACACTGGTTCTGAAAATCAGAATAACAATATCAGGACTTTGCTTAAGAATGTAATTCGCCAAAATTAAATTAAAGACTTTGAATATTACTACTATAAGACACAAGTGCATATTATATACACAAATTATTTCGTATTCTTTTAAACTCATTTTCATTAGTAAGATATTTGTCTCAAATTAAAATGAAAATCACGTCATGCAGCCAAATTAGGATAATAATTTACATATTATTATTTTAAAAATGATCACTGTTTAAATAATAATTTAAAAACTCTGTGATTATGATTGCGTGATATATTTTAAATTATGTATTTAATAAAGTTGTATCAGAGTTAATATGGCATGCGAGAGGATAGCAAAGAGCAATTTTTTTTTAGTTTTATGGTCAAAATTATATGATTATTGTATCTAAAAGTTAAGATATATTTTGGAACTTTAAATTGCTCTTTCTTAAATTATTTCATCCTTGTATTATTCTAATAAAACACGTCTACATACAAAATTATTACGTTAAGTTGAAACCTTTGGATTTCGATAAATTTTAACAGTGAAAAATTATTTTCAATCAAAAAATGGATGCATCGAAATGTTGTATGTTCGTTAAAAATTAATATCTTCAACAATAACACGCTAACTATTTATTTAAATATTACAAGTTAAGTAGACTTATTTAATATAGGAACGTTTTTATTTCGATAAGTATTATAGACTTAGTAGAAATAACCGGGAAAGAGAAAAGGCGCGTCAAGCTCGTGTTGGACCACGCATGAATTTGTGTAGTTATTTTTCAAAATATCAAACTATATATATTTCACAATTTTTTATATTATACTCGTAGATATCTAAAAGATCTGCGGTAGCTGAATAAGGACCCTAATGTCCCGGCAGTTAGACTGCTATTGCGATTTGACTTCGTGGTAGCTGAATAAGGATCCTAATATCCCGGCAGTTAGACTGCTATTGCGATTTGCATTTTAATAATTCATATAAATTTATCTTAAGGACACCAGTAATATCAACAATTACCATCTACGTTATTTTTGTATACGACTGCCAAAAAAAAATTCAGGTGTTTTTTGATAGCTCAAATTCAAATTATATTGGATTTCTCGAAATAATATAAGTTCAAAGTTCTCATCAAAACCAACCATTTTCAGAATTTATCTCCAGGAAAATGTTAGGGGAAAACTATTGTAAACGAACTT
This sequence comes from Druceiella hillmani, assembly GCA_039881145.1. Taxonomy (NCBI): domain Eukaryota; kingdom Metazoa; phylum Arthropoda; class Insecta; order Lepidoptera; family Hepialidae; genus Druceiella; species Druceiella hillmani. Next base: position 20,383,230 of record JAYKKI010000034.1, on the reverse strand, counting down.
CAACCTTAATATTTGGTAAAGGGAGTGAAAAACTTAAAAGTTATAAGTGAACCCAAAGATCATTTTAAAAGATCTTTTTAAAGGTATCCCATATAATGCTGTATACCAATGTTTTTTTATACTCATGGGAGGTACCTTAAAAATGATATGACTAACAGACAGACGTACGGAAATGAGGAAATTAGACGGGTTCTTCGGTCCGGGTTTAAAAAAATCGTGCTTTACTGTAGAACCCTAAAAACTATCATTAAAGTAATTTCAGTTTAACTCAAATATACAATAAAATCTATACATTTTGATATGAAATATCCTATCAAATCATGTTTATGTTTATAACAAATAAATATAAAAAGTTTCTTGTCTTTACGAATAAAATCCACACTACAAGGTTTCCATACACTCTTTTATACATATGAAAGTTTGAATATTTAAGGCACGTAATATTTCTATTAAACTATTACAAACAATAATATTATATTTTACTAAATAAATATAATGGCGCATATATTTTACAGGTATATAAAAACAATTAGTTGCTGATGTCCCTTTAATCTAGCAATACATGTAGATCGAAATTATTCGAATTATTCGAAATTATTTTCAGCTTTTTGCAGTAGGAGTACTGAACAAATTTTTATATATATATAATTTTTTATCTCACAAAGAAGCCTCATAAAATATTAATAGATAAAATATTAATAAAATTTCAATGATATTTGAAGTATATTGAAAACAATTTAAGGTATTTTTGGTTTATTTCTCTGTATTTACATTGAGATGATTTTTAATTGGTAAATGTAGTTTTTTTTTTTAGTTTCCTAAAAAATCATATTAAACAATAATACTTGTGTTTTCAATGGACTCTTTCAATATCAACCTCTTCAGGATAAAAATCAACAAAAAATATTTTTCACCGATTTCGATGACATTTGAAATACACAAAAAATTAAAATAAAAGACAATTTTTATTTATTTCTACGTATTTATATAAATTAACTACTCTTCCCGTAAAATTTTATCAGGATCCGTCTTAAACGCAGAGTTGCTATGACATTGTCTGTTACGGAACTCTAAAAAAATAATTGCTTGAAAAAATAAAAATTTTAAACTATGACCTTCCGCAGTAAATAGAAAAATAATTTGAAAAACAATTAACACAAAAAATGTAATTAAAAAAATGATTTGAAAAATAATAGACGCGAAAAAGTAAATAGTAAAATGACTTGAAAAATAATATACACAAAAAAAGTAAGCAGAAATATAATTGAAAAAATAATAGACACAATAAAGTAAATAAAAAAATGATTTGAAAAATAATAGACGCGAAAAAGTAAATAGGAAAATGACTTGAAAAATAATATACACAAAAAAAGTAAACAGAAATATAATTGAAAAAATAATAGACACAAAAAAGTAAATAAAAAAATTATTTGGAAAATAATAAACGCGAAAAAGTAAATACGAAAATGACTTGAAAAATAATATACACAAAAAAAGTAAACAGAAATATAATTGAAAAAATAATAGACACAAAAAAGTAAATAAAAAAATGATTTGAAAAATATTAGACGCTAAAAAGTAAATAGAAAAATGGTTCGAAAAATAAGAGACACAAAAAAGTAAATAGATAAATGGTTCGAAAAATAAGAGACACAAAAAAGTAAATAGAAAAATAGTAGACAAAAAAAGTAAATAAAAAAATAATTTGAAAAACAATTGACACAAAAAATGTAAATAAAAAATTATTTGAAAAATAATAGACGCAAAAAAGTAAATAGAAAAATGATTTAAAAAATAACAGACACAAAAAAGTCAATAGAAAAATAATTTGGAAAATAATAGACACAAAAAACTAAATAGGATAATGATTTAAAAAATAATATACACAAAAAAAGTAAATAGAAAAATAATTTGAAAAATAAAAGACACAAAAAAGTTAATAGAACAATCATTAGAAAAATAATAGACACAAAAAAGTAAATTAATCAATAATTCGAAAAATAATAGACACAAAAAACTAAATAGGATAATGATTTAAAAAATAATAGACACAAAAAAGTAAATAGAAAAATAATTTGAAAAAGTATAGACACAAAAAAGTAAATAAAAAAATTATTTGAAAAATAATAGACACAAAAAAGAAAATAAAAAAATAATGGATGCAAAAAAGTAAATACAAAAATCATTTGAAAAATAATGGATTAAAAAAAAAATAAATAGAAAAATTATTTGAAAAATAGTAGACACAAAAGAATTTTTTTTATTTTAAAAATAAATATTGTTGAATATATTCAGCATTAATTTTGTAGAAATTCTTTATCACTTAATTTTTATTCACAACTAAATGAAACTACTAAACTAAAACTATAGTCAAATATTTAATATATTTGGCGTTAATTTTGTAGAAATTCATTATTCACAATTAAATGAAACTACGTGATGTAGTATTATTTCTACTTTCTTTAAGTTCTTTACCACAACCTAGGTTTCGTTGTATTACAACATCTTCAGGTGTGCTATTAGCAAAGATTCCTTGCTAATAGCTAGAAGGAATCTAAAGAATCTAAAGAATCTTTGCTAATAGCCCACCTGAAGATGTTGTAGTACAACGAAACCTAGTCGTGTTAAAGAACTTAAAGAAAGTAGAAATAATACTACATCACGTAGTTTCATTTGTGTAAAACTCTAGTATTATTCTTAATTAAATTGTAGTATTATTTCTACTTTATTTAAATTCTTCACCACGACCCAGGTTTCGTTATATGACAACATCTTCAGGTGGGCAATTTGTAAAGATATTTTTACAAATGGCCCACCTGAATATGTTGTCATATTAATAAATAAATAATGATTTTAATAAGAATTAACAAAAAAAATAAAGTGAACATTGAAGATAGAGATTTACACTTATTTTAACGAGCATATCTTCCTGTAAGCGACTAAGAAGTTGCTATATCTGAAGCATTTATTAGTAAAATTTATAAAAAATAAAAAAAGGAAAGAGCCTAGTATGACATCTTTAGACAATCTTGAAATTACAAAAACACACGGTGATGTAAAACCGTTATTTTGAACTGCTCGTCTATTGCCACGATAAAACATGAACCAATAAAACAAATTACTCCAAGGGACAAATTCCAGGCTTAAATCGCCTTACCTGTCACGCTCTCGTGATGTATCACGCTCTCATGATGCAATAGAAAAGCAGCTATGTGTTTTGAGGAAGCAGTGAAAACATTTTGTTTGGCTACCATATGAGCCACCTCTGATGGGTCGTTATGGCGGTTTATTAGTAAGCAAGCCTTTAGTTAGATATATTGATCTAACCACAACGTAAGCATTATTTAATTGATTACTTTTTTAAAGATATATTATTATTATTGCAGCAGTCAGATTAGTATTGCAGACACTCTTCTGATACAAAATTATAAAACTGAACGAATACCTCGGAAGTAAACTTTAATTTTCATAAAATCTGAAGTGATATATATGAATATAAATATGACATACATACATATAACATATTTATAAAACATTGATAGATACATATCGTCCAAATATGTATGAATATAAAACATTGATAGATACATATTGTCCAAATATGTATGAATGTAAAACATTGATAGATACATATTGTCCAAATATGTATGAATGTAAAACATTGATAGACATATTTTGTCCAAATATGTATGAATGTAAAACATTGATAGATACATATTGTCCAAATATGTATGAATGTAAAACATTGATAGATACATATTGTCAAAATATGTATGAATGTAAAACATTGATAGATACATATTGTCCGAATATGTATGAATGTAAAACATTGATAGATACATATTATCCAAATATGTATGAATATAAAAATTTATAGATACATATTGTCCAAATATGTATGTGTTTATGAAACTTTTCGATACGATCTTATCTGTTACATTTTATACATATGAAAAAATTCTAATTTACATTTTAACCAAATGTACAATGTGCTACTGCAGTTTATTGGCTTACGTTTTTGTAATAGTTTTAATGTCTTCTACAATTAGAGCATACGCAATAAAAAGCATGACTTATTTATATTATTCATACAGTTGATTCTGTGCACCAATCTAAGTATATTTGAGGTGTGTTTCGTAAAAAAATGTAATCTATTTTTCATTGAAATCGTAATTTTTTCAGTGAATTTTTCAGAAGCGGCTTGGAATGTTCATACAGTTCCCTATTTTCTACTTTTCTACCAGACATTTTGTACTCAGTTTGATGCTCAGAATCACCTATATGAATAAGAGATACAATGTTTGTTATACCTGTACATAAAAAGTTTAACAAACGCATGACACATATCAACCACAAACACAGCATTATCAGATATATATCAAATTCCTTAATATGATGTAACCAAATAATATATGACATAGTAACCAAAACATTGACATAGTAACCAAATGTACAAAGTGCTGATGTAGTATCTTATGTTACGTTTTTGTAATGGTTTTAACGGGTTCCATAATTAGAGCGTTCTGTATGTACAACAAAAACTGATATGAAAAACTGTTTGTTTTTATATGTTCTTATTACAGATTATTATGTACAGACCGGGATAGGTACATGTGTAATTAGATCGTTGAATGAATTAAGGATGCAGAAGGTGTTGAAGTATGTCCGGGTTATTTTTTATCTATTATTCAACCATAGAGTGTGGAATTTTTTCTCATATAAAGGTCTATCTGTCTTTGTATAATTTAGTATAAACTTACAAAATAAATGTTACAAACTATTTACAAGCATTAATATATTTATCGACATGTAAATATATTTTACAGGTATATAAAAACTATGGTATATACTAGGTTTGGAAATATGGCTTTAGTTTATCAATAGATCTACTAGGAGCTGCTAGGAATTTATCCAACGAGATAAACTCCTGGTAGCTCTTCTTTTTATAACTTTGACTAGCACTTTCGGAGAATGAGGAGAGGAGGAAGGGAAAACATTTTTGTGGACATTTTCTTTAATACGTCGGTCTTATATAAAATTGTGAAAAAATAATTTTGAAGGTCCCGTAACTTGCTTTTCAAGTTATACCCAACATAACATGAGAAAGTAAAAAAAAAATCGATTACGTAATTTACGTCCTTTCAAATTGATTTACTTTTGGGTATACTTTTGGGAAATATATCCGAGTTAATGTTTTATCTGTTTCATGCCATTTTTATAATTTCTACATCGAACAATTTCTAAGTGGCGTGAACATTTTCAACATTATTTGAAAATTAACTTAAGTACATAAAATTCTTCAAAAAATATTTTTGAAATCTTTGTTATTTGTTTTTTGAAAAAAAAACAATTTAAGTTAAAAAAAAACAAATTAAAAAAACTCGCCAAAAATCTTGTTTTTTTAATTTTGTTTAGATAATTTTGAGTGTGAACTATTGAAATGTATGCAGGCTAAAATATTGCAAGTTTTTATATCAAACGGCTTCTGTGTAAAACGGTTTCACAAACGGATGGCCATGTGACTGATCTTATAAGGGTTCCGTTTTTTTTTGGTTTCAGATATGGGACCCTAAAAAATGTGTGTGAGCTCCATATTTTTACACCATGTGACTAGTTTACACACTCACTCTCGACTACTGTGAGAGTGTTATTCCCATTTTTGCCACATTATTGTCATCACGCAATTGTGTGACGCTTTGTGAACTGATTTATTGCAAGTACAGATATTTCAACAAAATATGTATTTATATCACGACAAACCCAAGAAGCAATATCAAAGGCAGACAAAGCTTGCATTCACTTCAAATACTCTTAGTGTTGTTTAGTGATGGGTAACTTTTAATTTTGTGACGCTTTGTGAACTGATTTACTGCCGGTTCAGATATTTCAACAAAATATGTATTCATATCACGACAATCCCAAGAAGCAATATCAAAGGCAGATAAAACTTGCATTCACTTCAAATACTCTTAGTGTTGTTTAGTGTTGGGTAAATTTTAATTTTGTGACGCTTTGTGAACTGATTTACTGCCGGTACAGATATTTCAACAAAATATGTATTCATATCACGACAAACCCAAGAAGCAATATCAAAGGCAGATAAAGCTTGCATTCACTTCAAATACTCTTAGTGTTGTTCAGTGATGGGTAAATTTTACGTAAAGTTATGTTATGGCAAAAAGATATGGAAAGAATTGATTAAAATATTGTCTGTGTATTTCTTAAGTGACTTTTATGAATAAGAAACTGATTTTTATTTAAAATTCGCCTTAATTCTCCATAAAAACATGAAGTTGGTAAAATACTTACCTTGGATTTATTTTAGCAAGCAAATAGTGAATCAGTGATTCTTTTGTTGCGAAGTTTCCAAAATTGTTTATTAAGGTGATTTTTGTGAAAAATTCTTTCAGAAATTTAAAGTAAAAAACATTTATAAGAAACTGTTTAATTGGCCACGTCTCTACAGTAGAAACGTTGTATTCAGGTTGCCAACTGTTATATGCCTGCCATACCGGATGAAGAGAGGACACCCATATGAGATGTCAGCTTATATCTAAGTAATAATCTAAATATAAATTTATAATATTACATTCATAATAAACGTTACTTTAGAGAGACGTCGATTCTCTCTTAAAGCGAAGTTTGAGTAACAAGTTTTATTTTGATATAAACTAATATGCAGAAATGATCATTCTCTTTCCTGAGCCCAGGTCATGTACGAATAAGCATTAGTAGGTTTTAGTCTTTACAGTTTCCGGGAATTTGAAATGGCTGTAAATAGTTCAGTTTCATGTCACGATCAAATTACTGATAATTGTAAGACTACGTTTAGAATAATCGAATTTATCTTGTTGTGCTTTGTGAGTGGAAATTTCATATCTTTGCTGTAGAAAGGCTCTGTTTAAAGTTCTGTTTCATAGCAAATTGGAAATGAACTCCCTTATTCATTAATATGATTCAAGTTCTATCTTTATGCTAGAGAAAGATAAAGGATTCATTCAGTTTCTCCACTTTATAAATTATGGATAATATCGTATATTTATATATATTTCCCTCATTTTTTATTTCAAACAGGATCTAATGTACCTCTCTGCAAGTGACAAGAGAATTACATCTGGCCTTGTATTGTATTTGGTCTGGCCTTGCTTATATTCAGATTTGTGTCTTTTTTTATTCTAAACTAAAGCACAAGCACGAAGCTACCCACTATTTCACATTCGATATGTGTTTTGTAATCTTAGTATTTATTTTCAAACAAAATCTATGTTCATTTTCTGTTTTTAACTTAGAGTTAATTTTTTTTATTTATATACCAAACTACTTGCTTAATGCATTAACAGTGAACCGTAATACAACGAGCATTTTATTGAGAAAAAAAATAAGTAATAAACAAATGTGTGAGCGTGCGCATAAGCTCATAGATTGAGTGGAACATTTTTAACAATTAAGGTTAATTAGTAACAAACTTTTTGACATTAGTTAATAATAAACTTTTTGAATTCATGTTGTCAGTGCTCGGCTGTTCCCACTGCTCGTTGAAGGCATTCGGCATTTCTTTTCTCAAGCGTTACACGATTTTAACGTGACAAAACGACCCAGGGCGTCGCTAAAAAGTTTCAGTTCATAAATTATTAAATTATTTCGAAGTATATTTTAAGGGTAACGTATAATTTTATTTGTGCAATTGAAAAATCGGTAGGTACTAAAAAGGTGAACATAAATAGTTGTTTAGATACCATATGATAACGTTTAAAACTATTTTTAAGTAGTTAACCATAAATTAACTGCACGTTTTATATCTCACTTTGTATGGATTCTGAACATTGAATAATATACTTAATAATATTTGAGTTTGATATTCCTCGTTCATTTTGAGGTTTCATATAAATTATATGAAATCTCAAAATTAACGAAAGAAGAGACAAAATATTGCGAGTCCACAATTATCTATACACATAATTTGTAACGTAATAGTCTCACTAACTTATTGAGCTCGTTAAAGATTTGACGTATGTATATTTTTTTTGGCTTGATAAAAATGTAAACAAATTTTTTAACAAAAAGGATTGAACCGACTACAAATAATCACTGAATACGAAGTGTATTGAAAATTCAATTAGTGCACATTTCAGCAGTTCTCAGATCAGAACTATTAAAGTAAGAGAATTTTAATGTTTTTCACAGCTAAAACTTCCTTTAAAAATAATATTAACATAAATATACTGGTTTTTGCAAAATCGCGACCGCATACAAATATTTACATACGGGTTAAACAGAGAAACTCATTTTATGAAGTCGGTTACAAATAGAAAAAATTAACGTAGTACCCAAGATACAATATAGCCTTAATTAAAATTGGAGAGATTAGGAAAAATATAAAAAAAACAACTAGCAACAGCCTAACACTCATTCTGATTGCTCGTTGGGCAAGTCTTTATTTCAATGTATTGCGCAATTTTTAAATGACGTCAAAACCTACTGAGTGCCAGTTAAAAAAATAGACCAAAAAAGTGGTTAAGGAATCCTTATACCTTGTTTTTTAAGGTTAATATCCTTTACTATTCATAATTTTTAAAAAATTGGATATTTTATCTGTCCATTCAAAAATTTCTAAATATACGTTTTTGAGAGTCAACTCGAGATGCATGCGGGTTAATAGGCTTTATCACTATGCTAAATTTCAAATCACCGTAGCAATTTTTCTCAGAAGCCCATCAAGGATTTCGAAATAAAACGGCTGTACCAGACGGACGGGCACGTGGATGACCTTATAATGAATAGATTTTTTGCAGTATATGATTTTAAAAAAATCTCAACTCGTCATATAAATTTGTACGCAATAATCTTAATTGAATAAAAAGTTGAAGCAAACATATGCAGATCAAATAAATAATCGAAATCATAATTTAGACTACAGTTAACTAAAAGAAAAATATATCTTAATTACGTACTTTATGCTCAAGTGTTACCTACCTCCGTTTGAACCGAAACGAAAAGGTTTTTTATATAAGTATGTGCGCCCTAATCTCAATTGAATAACATTGAACCAGTTTGAATAAAACTTTTTTTTTATGTCATTCCAAAATATGCAGATGAAATAAATAATTGGGATCACAATTTAGTTTACAGTAAATTATAAGAAAAATATATCTCAATTACATGTTTTGTGTTCAAGTGTATGTGCTGACGTTCGAACAAAAAAAAAAGGTTTTATATATAAGTATGTGTGCCATAATCTCAATTGAATAACGGTTGAATCAGTTTGCATAAAACTTGTTTCTTTATGTCATTCCAAACATATACAGATGAAATATTCCAGTGAATTATAAGAAAGACGTATCTTAATTACATGTTTTGTGTCTAAGTGTACATGCTAAGGTTCGAACCAAAAAGAAAAGGTTTTATGTATAAGTATGTGTGCTATAATCTCAATTAAATAACAGTTGAACCAGTTTGAATATTTTTTTTTCCTTATGTCATTCCAAATATATACAGGTGAAATAAATATATAATAAATAGGGTCCAGTGAATTATAAGAAAGACGTATCTTAATTACATGGTTTGTGCTCAAGTGTATGTGCTAGGGTTCGAACAAAAAAGGAAAAGGTTTTATATATAAGTATGTATGCCATAATCTCAATTGAATAACAGTTGAACCAGTTTAAATAAAACTTTTTTTTATATCTTTCCAAATATACGTAAATGAAATAAATAATTAGAATCATAATTTAGGTTACACTGAATTATAAGAAAGACATATCTAAATTACATGTTTAGTGCTCTTCTGCTGTTTGAGCCAAAAATTAAATTGTTTTTGAAAAACAAGCTTAAAGTAAAACGCATGTTGGACTTCTAATCTCTTTTGCAGCTTATCCTAATCTACATTCTACTTTAAAAGCAGAATTCCACTTTATTTTTTAAAATATTAGTTAGCGAGATCTTTATCTGAATCTTGACGCTAGTGATGTGATTCAGTTGTCGACCGATGCTGGCCGCAATCATTTCTATCGGTATATTTACGTCGTCACATAAATATCCTTTTGTCGTTTTTATTTTATTTTTATAACTATTATATCCGAAAATATTTTTAATTCTTAATTTCAGGATATTTTCGATTTAGGGTAAAACAAATAAAATTTTGTGGTTCATTTGTGTTTCTGTTCCTCAAATTCTACCTATTTAATATAATAATAAGTGTCCTCGTATATTTAAATATCCAGCGAGAGGGTCCAGTAACAAAACTGTTGCAACTTTCAAAGTAGCATTGCGCCCTTACTGTATGCATTAAACTTTGTAATGCCAAAGTAATCAAAATTTGGATTGCACAACTTATCTAGAAGTGTATTTTTATTCTATAGTAAACGTTAAAAAAATTATCTTAAAAAAGGAACCCTCAAAAGGAAAATCACTCTCGTCCGTCTGTCGTCAGTTACAGCCGTTTTTCTCAAAAATCGCTTGACGTAGAAACTTTTTTGGAAAGGGTTATTTTTCATAATTTTAGCCAGAATATCTTCAGAAATATACCAAAAATATAATAAAGTTAGGTTTCCCTCAGCCCTTATTTCCGAAATAAGTGAACTTTAATTTATGTAATAAACAGCGTTTTTCAGAAGCCTACGCAAAGCTTATAGGAAAACTGTAACGAAGATTCTAAACATCATAGTTTTTGAGATATTCGCTATAATTTAAGTACACTATTTAAGTATATTAGGTATTATTAAATATTTACTGCGCTAGGAAGTCCATATTAATGATGAGTTACCATAAATAAAGTGATTTCCCTCAAACTAGGTACGAAGTCCCCGTTGCAAGGGCGAGAATCGCACTTGCTCCAAGAGTATTCTTTTCAGATTTTATTTAAGCGCATATTGTTATTGCATGATACTTTGGGAAGCGGCGCCATCTATTGCCGAGAAATATGAGTCTACGTCAAAAGTTAAATGTTTAAAAAATCGACATTGTTCCAACATTCCACAGCACCATTACAAATATTGCCATAAGGACAACATTCAATTTATTTTTACTGACTTATAGTGAATTTGTGTGATGGAGTAGTGAGAAGTTTAGAAAGCACTGCAGAAGTATTTATTAATTTAAAAACAAATATTATTTTGCCACAAAATTTAATTTCTTTATCTCAATTGCACAATTTCATAACATCTTCGATATACAATTTTTTGAGTAATTTCCTATTTAATATTCCACATATATGTCGAAATCTTATATCAAAACAGGTAAATAAAATTGAGGTATCTGTAATTTTAGCTTTATATTTTTATCGTTTAAATGTTGTTTCCATTAGCATATTCAATTACTATAACGAATCATCAAATCGAAAACGAATATAAAAATTTTGTCAGTCTGTCTATTCGTATGGATGTAGCTCAAAAACTTCCAAAATTACTGACGGGTGTTGATTTTGGTGATGATTGGGTGTTGGTTTCGGTGCGACAAGTCTACATACTTTTACTTTTTGAAATTGTTGTATCCACACGCACGGGTCGCAAATCAGATATTGTATAATTATTGTAAGTCAAATATACAATCAAATACTGTATAATATAATAACATTCCTCTTTAATCTCTTTAATCAGTACACATAATATTTTTAAAATACTTATATTTTCAATTATATTCCATAGGGCGCCATCTAAGGTGCAGTAGCAAAACGAATTTTACAAGGTACCAGCTTTATTGCTGTAGCAAAACTATTTCAAAATCGTAAATATATTTTCATATTTATGTTTATATATCATTTCGGTATTTTATTTATTTATGTATTTTAATGTATCTAATTGATACATATGGTGAGCTTATTGCTACGAGAGCAATCTCTTACAGCCAACTAGAACAACAGTCCAACCCAGCTTGACGAGCGGTCGGAATAGAACCAGGGTCCCCGCGGTGCACCGTGCAGTCAAATAACTTTTGATCACCCCAAGCGACGATTTTATTTAAATAACCTGTCTAAATAAATCCGAATCTCAACGCGAATGACATCTATATCTATCTTTGATCAGTTAGGCTGATCGTTGCAAATTAGGATCATCTTTCAGGCCCAGTACTCTAAAATATATAAACCATTTACATAGAATATATTACAAAAAGATGAGAAGTACCGCGGACTTCCCAAACATTTGCCAATCGTAATTCGCAAATCGAACTTCAAAAATAGATCGATATATGGCACTGCGCCCACAAACGCTCAGTTAGAAATGTCAATGTACATATCATCACCGATCTTAATTAAGAGATATTTATATCTATAAGTACATTGCATTTGGATTCACGAGCGACGCATATAACCGACTATAATCTGAGAAAATAGGACATATGATATTTCATACTGCTCAAATTTACACATACTGCACATATATTTAATACACAGGTTTAATAAACACATTTAATTCTGCACCGATATCTAATACGCACATTTAATGCACAAGTTTAATATACACATTTAATACACACATTTAATACTGTACTTATATTTAAAACACACATTTAAAACACACATTTAATACATACTTTTAATTTATACATTTAATACACACCTTTAATCCGCATGTTTAATTCTGCAAATATATTGAAAACTGCACCGATATATATAACACACATTTAATATACACATTGAATACTGCACATTTATTTAATACACACATTTAATACTACACATATACTTAGTACACATATTTAATAAATAGGTTTGATACACACATTTAATACAGCACATATATTTAATACACACATTTAATACTGCACTGATATTTAATATTGCACACGTCCTACAAAATTTGTTCTTTTAAATGAAATTGCTGCAACTCTAGCCAGCTCTCGCCTATTCGAACGTTAAGAGTGATAACGCACTAACGGAGAAAAAGATAGAACACACGACTGAATACGCGCTAACGGAAATAGTAGACATTTTGTCGGCGGCAGCGCGTTTTGACTCGTACGGTGTGTCGGTGGAAAGTATTAAAAAGTGACAATGGTTAATCGAATATAATTATATAATAATCTACAAATCAAGATTATATTTATGTTACAATAATAATCACAAAACGGTGATGTTCGAGGCAAAACACGCACAATCGAGGTTTTGTACTGAAATTAGAAACCATAAATGTTTGTTGTTACAGAAATTGTGTGTTCAATTTTTATCAGTAAAATTTTATATACACCTTAGGTATATACCAGACGCATGTGATGTATACCTAATCTACTACTTTCACATCAGCCGTGTAATGTTAACTTTGTAATAACTTGATAAATATTTAAAATATGAAAAAAATTAACTTGAAAGAAAATATAACTAATCGTGGTTGAATACCACTAACAATATAATTTGTTTTGAATTTTACAACTAATTATAATCCGATAATAATTGTGATAATGTGCACAATTTACAATTCAATTACTTTAAATGAAATATGGACATAGATTTCGCAGAAGTTTAGCGATTCGTCGAGAATTTTGCGCGGTCCGTTGTCCGTTCTTTCCAAAAATGACAGTTGTAATCTCTGTTTCTGTTGATGAAATAAAGATGGCGCCGTCATATGTAACACAAGAAATTAAAAGTATTAATTTATACTAGTCTTAATTAGAAGGTGCTTATGATTTTCTTTCGATTATATATTTAAGATATTTTTTCAAAAAATATAAATGAGCCCTACTTTTGCCTTGATAATATTTCTTATTACGAATATCGCACAGTGAAATTACGTTATTTTCAGACATCAGAAAATAATAAATTATTTTGACTCAAAGAATAAATTTTTTTATGAAATATGTTTATAGAAATTTAAATAAGTTACAAAATTTACATTTGTAAGTACATTAAATTGACTTAGATTGATATAAAATACTTACTACTTTTCATTACTTGTTACTGAGATATAAACAAATTAGTTGTATATTCAATTTGTGTATTATGTCTATTTTTTATGTTTTCCTAAGTACCAAAAAGTATATTGATAAAGCTTCTGTGCGTTTTCCAAAATTTTTTTAAATTTAAAATATTAAGGTTCGATGAGTGTTGTATTAAATGGAAAGTATTCAGTTTAAAAAAAAAAGATTTTTTATCTTATTAAAAAAATATTCATATAAGGACACGTAATATATCAAACGACGGGATTATTTTTTTCATGTCTATGTTTTCACTGTTAACATTTTTTGAACACATTTTAAAACAAAATATTATAATAATTTTTAAAAAGTAGTTTATGGATAACCATATTATATTTCAACTTTCTAAGTAACACGTTTTAGAATTTAAAAGGCTGATACTGACAATCGTAGAGACAAATACCGAAAGAAACGGAAAAAGTCTCAATAGATTTCAGTATCAACATTTTTTATACATTAATTTTTGTATTGTTTAGACGTATGTGTACTTTACCGTAGGCATCATATCGAAACTCTCTCAAAATTCTGTCCTTAGACTAATATTACGAAAACTCCTTCCGTATTGCAACTTAACCTACTACTGCCAAAATATATACAATACTAACAAAGTACTGTCATATTTGCGACACTTCCTAATCTTTGTAATTTGAGAAAAGACTTCGTCCGTTTATTCTGTACCAGGCAAGACACTGACCTCCATAATGCTAGTACGCTGGACTGGCTTTACACATAGTCGTAATGAGGCAATTTGAATTCCGCCATTTTGGCGCTGATACTGAATGTTCACAGTAGTGAGCGTCATATTAATGTGATAAGATAGTGTTATCAAATATATTATTAAAAACTATTATATTGTTTATAGCATTTTAAGTTTTCATCTATTTATTTATACAATTAAACGAAAGATTATTTATAAAATTAACCTAATAACACGCCGATAATCAGTGCCAGAAAGTTTTCTATGGGCAGGAATAAAATATAAATTATATGTAAAAACAAACAAGTAAGACGAAAAAAAACGAGTAAAACTGAATGAGAATTAATTGATTAAAATTATCGGTAAGCTCGAATTTTTCGTGTCCAAAATTCCTGTGAATATTTAATTTATTTCTCTTAATTCCGTTAGAGGTTTACCTTTATTACTTTAGAAACTCTATAATGACTCCACCTATAAACTTGCAGAAAATACTATTAAACCAGCTCTATATTTTGATCTCTACAATTCAAAATGAAATCTTACACATCATTTTCTTCCGATTTGCTCAAATAATCCTGCAATATATCCGACACATTGCTGAGATATCTCGGTTGCGTTAGAGTCCTATATCGCCTCAAAATAACTGTAAATTCATCTTATAGCGATGGTAATATCATATACTCATAGCTGTATATAATCATAATCACGTTATTGTTTTACGAATTAACCTCTATAATTAACAAAAACATTCTTATACATGTCATAATCTTCGATTGCTAGGTTTTCCCCCGATACTACGTTAACTTATTCTATTCGTCTGGCAGCCGCTCTACTTTTTCAAAATATTCACCTGGCCAGTAATGTTGCGATTTTCCACTAATTGTTAAAGAAACACATTTTGAATTCCATGCTCTTTTTCGTGATTCTGCCTCTGAAAGTTATGGGTTATTACAAGTATTTATGATACTTGTTGATGCAATCAAAGTAATGTAAGAAGCAATTTGTATTATACTTGTTGATGCAATCAAAGTAATGAAAGTAGTGTAAGAAGCAATTTGGATTATGCTTGTTGATGCAATCAAAGTAATGAAAGTAATGTAAGAAGCAATTTTTATTATACTTGTTGATGCAATCAAAGTAATGAAAGTAATGTAAGAAGAAATTTTTATTATACTTGTTGATGCAATCAAAGTAATGAAAATAATGTAAGATGCAATTTTTATTATACTTGTTGATGCAATCAAAGTAATGAAAATAATGTAAGAAGCAATTTTTATTATACTTGTTGATGCAATCAAAGTAATGTAAGATGTAAGGAAAATTTTTACTCCACACTTGTGACAATGAAAATGCTTATTTTATTATAACACATGTATTGTATTATTACTTAACTTTTTATGTGTATTATTTGCCTGCTCCAGAAAGTTAAACGGGTGGATTAAATAAATACAATGGTCGCCCAGTGATCGAAATTCGACCATAATATACTTTAAGCTTGTTGAAACCGCGAATAGGTAGGTGAGTATTTATAACGAACAAACGCGAAACAAAGCGAGTATATATAACGTACAAAATTTTATATATAAATTTTAGCTTTCTGCCCTCCTTCTTCATATAAACTTTAACTATGTCAAATCTCACACACCTCCGTGCGCGCAATAAAAAGGAGTACAAAGTTTTCTCTCCATATAGATTTAACTTGTCTAAAGGATAAAATAAATGGACCAACTGATATACCTTTACTGTAGAAGCTGTAACAAAACCTGAATCATAAAAACAATTAATAAATTCAGTGTTCGAGTACATCTTTTGTACATTGCATAACGCTTACATTTACATTACCTAAAATCCAAGGAAATAAGGGGTTTAATAACCTCTTTTGATCTTTAAAAACAATTTCATTATTTGATTAGCTTCAGAAAAAAGCTTATTGAACCCGGACGCTTTGGTTGAGCAGTTACTACAGGACTGTGATCGATAATTAATCGACAGAATATAACGCGTTTGATTCCGCGTATCGCTCCGGTAACCGCCCGGTGACTAAGCTTTGCAAGTCACATTATGCTGTTTTTTTAGCGTAATCAACAGTTGCTGAACCATTTTGCCGGGTCCATTTGAATAAGGATCCGTAAAACGTCAAATGAGATTTTAAAATGAACGAATTTTTACTATCATGGATAATGTCATATAGAGATCAGCTCTCTATTTCTCGTTACACCTGTATGTAAATTAAATACAATATTTCAATTGAACTTAATTTACTTGCTTCGACTTTGCGTTTTACCATACCTTCTTAATTGGGATCCGCTATCTAAGCCAATATAAGTATTTAGACGATGTGCTGGTTTTTATATGAAGCGACTGCCATTTGATCTCCACAAAACATAAAGGAAATAAGATCCTTATTATGCTAGATTTCTTATAACGACTGTTACTGATGAAAATTACCTTGCGAAGAATGGATGAACTCTTAAGGATATTATTAAGAAGTTTGATTGCGTGCGTTCTTTGTGTTGTTTAACGACATTGATCGAGTAAAATCAACGAGTAGCTACAATGCGAAGGGGTTCCCTTTGTCGAATTTAATATAAAAATAAAAGTCTTTTTAAACTCGATTAAGGTCAAAATAAAATGTAATTTTATAACTACGTGCTGTAGTATTATTTCACCTTTCTTTAAGTTCTTTACCACAATCCAGGTTTCGTTGTATTACAACATCATCAGGTGGGTTATTAGAAAGATCTTTGCTAATAGCCCACCTGAAGATGTTGTAATACAACGAAACCTAGGTTGTGGTAAAGAACTTAAAAAAAGTAGAAATAATACTATATCACGTAGTTTCATTTAATTGTAAATAATGAATTTCTACAAAATTAACGCCAAATATATTAAATATAAAAAAAAGTAATTTTACAAAATAAAAGCATGATCTGGCGTTATTTTTTTTTAATAAAATTAATATTGGCGTTAACTTGGATGTTTTAAATTGACTGATTTGGTACATATATGATATAGGCAAGTTAACAGATTAAAGTTTGTATTTATTTTATGTTCTTGATGCCTTGAACTATACACGCAGCATGAAACTAAATTATCTTGAATTATGGATATGCCCTCAAATTGTTTTACTGCTATATAAAAACAAAACTAATTACTGAAGTTTACAATTCCTGATATCATTTTTAGACGAGATAAAAAATCATTCCAATTTTAATATATTTTTTATTTTATTTCTTTTTTCTTTAAATTACATTAAATGGAATTAGTTTTAGATTGTGATATAGGTACAATTTATACAAAGATGAAAAAATTAAACTTCTTAAGCAATCGTTAAAAAAATACGCATTGTCATTTATGACAATTAAAATAAAAAAAAAACAATCCGGCGGCGTTAAAAAAACCTATCAAGTGCGAATCTGACTCACGCACTTTATTTATCACAATTCATCACTTACCCAGACTCCTTAACGCAATATATATTTAACAATACATAATTAAACAGAGGGACAAAGGTATTATCGTGCATATCTTAAAATCTACGACATTTTTACAGATTTCCTACGATCTTTGCGTGCGCTTCTAAAAACCATGTTTTTTATATTTCTGGTTTAATATGCTCTGAAACAAGGAGGGAAGACATGTTCTTTTTGCATATTCTTCTGTTTATCTCCGAAGATATGTTACTTAAAATTAGGAATAAAATGTTTTGGACACTCTTATAACTTTACATTATATATGACACTAAAAAAAATCAAGCATTTATAAAATTTCCATGTAAATGGTTTAAGTTAAAGCTACTAAGGTATGTGCAGATTAATACATTTTATTGTTATGTCAGGTTTCCACAAGCGTAATTCTAACATTAATGTGTTAGTAGTTAAACGGTTTCTGAGAAAAACGACTGTGGCTGCCGGTGTGAGTGATTTATTAAGAATTAATCTTAAGATTCTTGAATCTTTAAGGATTCCTTTTTTCATTGGATTCTTAAAGCAATGGGCCATGACGACAAAATTGCTCAGTACACATAGTTTTCTGAAAAGTTGTATATAGTAATTTTTATTTCCCCTTAAATTTATATATTTCGCGGTTTATGCACAACCTCGCGCAATAAAGAAATAAACAAAAAAAAACATTTCTTGTTATTAAAACATCAGATCGCAACTGAAGTCAAACAACAGTTCATGGTTTGGTTATTTATTTTTCATTAGTTGTTGGGCGCATTAATTATTTTATGTTCCATGTTGTAAATTATCGTTGAAAGACAGTCTGTCTGACTACTATGTTGTAAATTATCGTTGAAAGATTCGGTCTGTGTGACTACTATTTTGGAGTAACACAGACCACGATAAAAGTGTACATTTATATATACCATTAATTAATTCATTCATATATATATATATATATATATATATATATATATATATATATATATATATATATATATATATTTATATAATCATCTAACATTTCATAATCATATCATTGATATCTACCAGAAGGCCTACAGGTGTTAGAATTTGTTATGCAATATTCTCATGATTTCCATGACATTGGGTGTATTGTGAAACTGTTTAATTCTTTAATACGTAGTATCCTTGAAACCAATACAGTAATCTGGTCTCCACTTTAAGCAACTTTTAATCTTATGCCGAAGTAAGTAGAGAATATATTTGGCGTTAGTTTTGTAGAAATTCACTATTAAATGAAACTATGTGATGTTATATTATTCCTACTTTCTTTAAGTTCATTACTACGACTTAGGTTTTGTTGTATTACATCTTCAGGTGGGCTATTCTTTGCTAATAGCCCACCTGAACAAGGTGTAATACAACGAAACCTAGGTCGTGGTAAAGAACTTAAAGAAAGTGGAAATAATACTACATCACGTAGTTCCATTTAATTCTGAAGAAAGTATTAAAAACGTTTTAGTTATATATTTGTATATAAAAAATGTACTCATACTATCCTCATTTCTTTCCTTCAGATTTTTTTAATAGGATTGTTGGAAGTGATTCACTTCAACTCCGACGGAAGTTGCCTTTAATCATTTTTTTTTAATTATTGCATAATTATGGTGATAACCCTTCGATCTTGGGTTTGGTAACGCTCTATGTACATGCACTTATGTATGTTAATCAACGAAATCTTGATATTTTTTTGAAGTAGTATGGTATTGTAAAAATCTTTAAAAAAAAGAAAAATATTGTTAATTCACTCCAAACAAAGACCTCAATCAAATTAAATAAAATAATAATAACTGTTAACTATAAGATACAAAAGCTTTTCCAATAAAGAGAAAAACATTTTTGATGCGGAAAAGGCGTTTAGTCCTGGCATAAACTTAAGTTTCCAATTTCGTGAAATAAAGTTTCAATATGGCAACTTTATTTATCAGTAATAAACAAGGAAAAGGATGTTAGAGAAAAAAATATTTTACTCGACGCAATATTTGAATCCGCCTCGTGAGCGGATTCAATAACCGGACTTCATAGTGACTCATTGATGGGGAATATTAGTTAGAATTTAATAGTAATTGTAAATGCATTGACGTCTGCAGATGTGAAGAAATCATGTGACTTACTTGCCATTGACCATGTTCGTTTGTTATAAAAAGTGTAAGTCATCAGATCAGGTTTATATCGAGACAAGGAAAAATGTAAGCTCTTTCTCGACCAAAATAATTGTTGTATACGTTTGTAATCTTATATATTGTTATATACCATTAATTCATATATATATATATATATATATATATATATATATATATATATATATATATATATATAATCATCTAACATTTCATGATCATATCGTTGAAACCTATCAGAAGGTCTACAGGTCTAAGAATTTGTCATCCAACATTCCCATGATTTCCATGACAGTGAGTGTATGGTGAAATTCTTTAATCTGTAGTATCCTTGAAACCAATGCAGTAATCTGGTCTCCACTTTAAGCAACTCATAATATTATGCTGGAGAAAGTATTAAAAAAGTTTTAGTAATGTATTTGTATATAAACAATGTATAGATACCTATATCCTGTAATGTATAGATACTAATATGTTAATCAACGAAATTTGATATTTTTTTTGTTACATTGACCGCTTTAGTAATGCGATTATAGAGTTGCTTGGTAATTCACGTTTGGTTTTTGTCACTAGATTCAAGTTTAATTTAAATTAATGTGTGTTTGTTTCCTGTTTCGTTAATTATTCTTTATGTTATTATGTATAATGTAAATTGTTTTACTTTAATTTAGTAGCCCGTTTGATACTAAATTGCACGGAGAAAACCTAATTAAATGTTAAATTTAGTTACTACGACATTCGTGATGGCGCTTCAGATAGACACAAAAAATAGCTGTCTTGCTATATGGTATAGCTGGTCCAGTATAAAAGAGGTCAGTGCTACGGCAAGACATAAAAGGAAGAGTTATGAATTTACCAGTCTGTGTATGCGATTTTAACAAATGAGGTATCGTTAGATTCGTTTTACATGTTGGCAATAAAATATAGCATTTTTATTAAATAATATAAACATGATTATTTAACGCTGAGACATTCAGTGTACTTCGAATTTGTTATTCATTCTTAAGTTGAACGTTTCATTCTATATGACCATTAGATGTAATTTAAAACTTACGTTTATATTATTGATTACATATGCTTATCAAATCGTGACACGAACACCGAACGTGACCGATGCTGGTGAGCTTTAACTCAGCAGGCTACTACATGACTTGCCACATTTTTAAAAATATGTTTTAATTTACTGGAAAATATTTCACACTCCATAATATCCTTACTCAAAATTTTCCATCTTATCACAGATATCGGACACGAAAATTACGCTATATTAATTTAACAAGTTTTAAAAAAAAAGCACTAAATTGAGATTAACATTTGCAACGTGAATATGTTTTAATTTATCCATAGTAATTATTCTTTTACAAAATAATACATTTTCTTGGCTAAAGAAGTAAATATTTTTGAGAATAGGTTTTAAAAAAAATTGAATACATAATGGCCATCAAAGTTAAAAAATTTTATTTTGAAAATTAATGTTATTGAATTAATTAACCAAAGATATTTACCACTTTTCATTATTTTCTATTTAGCGGATGTAGGTTTCATAATTTTTTAAGAAAAACTACCCCACTATAAAGTTAAAGCAATTTTAAAAGTCGGCACTCTAACTTTGCATTTTTACTGCGTAGGTATTATTAGCTAATGAGTTAGCTATATGGAGAGTACATTTTTTCTGGCGATATCCCTTCATAGTAGTGAGTACATTTTTTCTGGCGATATCCCTTCATAGCAGTGAGTACATTTTTTCTGACGATATCCCTTCATATGGACAGTGCATTTTTTCTAACGATATCTCTTCATATGGAGAGTACATTTTTTCTGGCGATATCCTTTTATATTGAGAATACATTTTTTCTGACGATATCGCTTCATATGGAGAGTACATTTTTTCTGGCGATATCCTTTTATATTGAGAGTACATTTTTTCTGACGATATCGCTTCATATGGAGAGTACAATTTTTCTGGCGATATCCTTTTATATTGAGAGTACATTTTTTCTGACGATATCGCTTCATATGGAGAGTACAATTTTTCTGGCGATATTCCTCCTAACTTTGCCTGTTTACTGCGGATAGAAAGAAAGAAAAAAAATTAATAATACAAAAGTTCACACCCTTAATGAAAATTATGAAATAAAATATCGTGTCAACTCTTTGGGAATTAACGGCTAATCTTGCTAGTGATATTTCATTTTGAAAAATAGTTTTCTGATAGTTTCTATTTTTTATTATTCTGGAAGTATATTGGATCCAATGTAATAAACGTATTGAAGTGATTTTATCACAAAAAACAATTTTTTTTAATTACTAGCTCTTAAGGTAATTATTTCGAAAACATTTGGTTTTCTTGACACTCACGAAAACCAACCGTTGCTTATACGTTAGATTCAACTTCAATGTGTATATGTGTATATGTTACATGCCTATGCACAGCTCAACTAGATGCTGGCCAGCTCGTCATTATTAAAAATATTTTCATTGAATGGGAAAAATTCTCAACCGTCCTCTTTCAAATGAATTTAAAATATCGGACGGTGGCAGCTACAATGTTAATTATTATTACTATTATGTATAACACAAACATGTTAAAATAAGTCTTTCGTACGTATTGTTTCCAAAAATCATTTTTTTCGACTGAAAAAATTACACGTTTGTCAGGAAATACATGAACAGAAATCTGAATGAAGGCCAAAAAAGTTACATAATCTTCATTTTACCAGTAACGCACGAAGCAGACTACCTGCAAAAGTAGGAGAAAATAGAACAAATAACATTTAATATTTTAAAGCATACGTTCCACAAAAAAATCGGAGCGGCTCTGGCTGTAGCCCACCGATCCAGGAGTTACGAGTTAAAAAGCGTTAACAGAAAAAAATATGGAACATATGGTTGAACATGCACTGACGAAGACGGAATACATTAAGTTGACAGCGCATGCTTCTTGAGGTATGCATTTATATGATGGAAAGACAACCACCGACCTTATCCGACAAAAGTTGGCAGTTGTCAGCTGCCGACTTTTATAATTCGTTCCACCTTACGCGCAGCGCAGATAGCGTTGCGCGTAAGGTGGATTAACTAAAGATATCGTTTTTAATTAGTTTATATTAAACAGATCGAGGTTTCGTAACCTTATAAACAACTACCTCAATATTAGTTATATATTTATCTCATTTTAACATAATATTATAAAGTTAGACCTTCAATGTTGCTTATTTAATCAAAAGTTCCCAGTGAACCAATTGTGTATGACATATGTAAAGTATATATATATATATATATATATATATATATATATATATATATATATATATATATATGACATATGTAAAGTAAATAAACTGAATATTTTTTTGTTTCGTTTCATTGTCTATATCTAAAACTAAAACGATACCGACTATTCGTTTTTACCATTAAAAACGAATAGTCGGATACCAGATATAGACAATGAAATGAAACAAAAAAATATTCAGTTGACACACATGGCTTTATTTAATTAATAAACATGATTCCATGTCTTTCATTAATGATTATTAATATATCACACAAGGTTGTGATACATAATCAAATAATATACGACAAATATTTTACTCAGTTTTATATATTTATCTTATTTTAACTCATTTGAATTTACGTACGAGTGACGCTAGTTAGCATCGACACAGATCTGAGTCAGGGACGCCCGTGAGGTTAAATCATAAAAACCCGTATAAGCAAATATCCACAAGTTTTCCTCTCGTAGACTTATGTTAGATTCAACTTTATACTTGAACTAGTTGCGTATAAAGTCTGAATCTAAGCTAAAGACAACTGAAATTGTTATATAATTGATACAGAAATTTCACATTTACAGATAAGCCAAAAAGAAATCACGTAGATAAACAACCTCTTTCAAAACCTGTTTTTCTATTTTTTTCAAATTTACCATGCGTGTCTATAAAATATCTTTCCAAAAATCGACTCCAAAAAAGTAGGTACTTAAAAGCAAAAAATAATTAACTCAAAATAGGCACTTATTTATTCACAATAAATAGCTGCGTTACTTATTTTTGACGTCGGTGCTAGTACTGTCGACCGACTTAAATTTATAATTTAATTTAATTTGCAACGTAAATTTAAAACCTTCACTTTTAATGTACGCGCTATATAAAACAGAATCATAAAGAGGGTATTTATAATAGAATATTTTGCATTTGCTTAAGTTGATCAGTGATGCTGGCACCGACTTCAAAAATAAGTAACTCAATTGTTTATTGCGAATAGTAGGTGCCTATTTTGAGTTAATTATTTTTTTACTTTTTAGTACTTACTTTTTTTGAAACTTATATTTGAGAATTTTTAGTGGTTAATAATATTAAACATCACACTATAACTAACATTCAATTATTTTCTTTCTTAGAATATTGTATTATTAATAAAATGCTAGTGCATATAAACAATACACAGAAACGAAGCTATAGGAGTGGCCGCCTGTGGTAAGTTGTAAGCCGTTGAGGAGTTCTACTCTCCATATTCGAAGTCCAATATCAGATTTTGCAAAGTAACAACTACCTCTTGAGGAGTTCCGTTCGCCATATCCGAAACGCAATATTAGATTTTGTAAAACAATAATTAATGTAGACCAGAAACAAGTATATTAAATCACGATTTATTTACTATCATCCGTTAAGGAGTTACATTATTAATCTTCAGAACTCATCATCAGACCCTGGCCTGGTTGATGGTGCAGTTATTGTGCAAAGTAAATACTACCAGTAGCAAATATCTTGAATTACGGTTGATTAACTTCTATCCGATAAGGAGTTCCATTGTTTATTTCTAGGACGTATCATCAGACTCTGACGTGGTCGACGGTGTAGTTATTTTGCAAAGTAACAACTACCAAGAGCAAATGTCTTGAATCACGTTTAATTTACAACCTACCGTTAAAGAGTTCCATTGTTCACTTCCAGAACTTATTATCCGATCCTAACCTAGTGAGTGATTTAGTTATTTTGCAAAGAAACAACTACCCGTAGCAAATATTTTGAAACTTAATTTATTTACTACCATTCGTTACGGAGTTCCGTAGTTCATTTCCGGACCTCATCATCAGACCTTTATCATATTTATTGAGATCACCCCTAAAGTATCCTCTTTCGAATAAAAAAAAATTATTAAAATCGGAATACGCTGTAAAGAATTAACATCGGACATACATAAAACAGATTCTGACGAATCGAGAAACTCTTTCTCAATGTTTTGTGTTTTAAAATTCTTTTTAAAAAGAATTTAAAAACACAAAACATTAAAAGTATTAATGAAACTTAAATATATGATTCTAGTTTTTCAAACAAAATAGTTTCTATATTCACAGGTTAAGTTTTATCCACTAAACATGATGAAACTTATTTAAAAATAAACGCTTCGGAATATTAACGTAAAATCCAAGACCATCAAAACCATTAAAGGGACACCATCCACAAAACGCTTCCTGATGTGCTCACGACACGCCTTGCCAACCTGATCACTTCCTCACTGCACTGCCCCAGCTCGAAGGTCAGCTAGCCAGCACGAGTCAGCCTTAGCGAGCCTGCATCACGTGCTATAAAGATCTCCAATTCCGATAACTTAATGTTATAGATTGCCCTCGCCGTGCCCGGGCGTAACTCAATGTTGAATATAATTCTAGTTCGGTTATGGGTACTAGGTTTTTGCACCCGACTTTGATTGGGTATTATAACAATAATTATAATTAAGTCATTCGTTATTTATATGGTGATTACAGAACTAGATACCTTACTTAATGCTTAACTCTAAAATAACTTATAAATATGTTGAGACCCTGGAGTTCAAAATTCAGCTCATTTACTTTTTCTTTCATTTTATAAGAAAAGCTCAACAAAAAGCAATAAGTTTTAATCGCCGATTAAAAACTA
The DNA here is from genome assembly GCA_039881145.1 of Druceiella hillmani. Lineage (NCBI taxonomy): Eukaryota > Metazoa > Arthropoda > Insecta > Lepidoptera > Hepialidae > Druceiella > Druceiella hillmani. The sequence continues at coordinate 20,357,123 of JAYKKI010000034.1, read as the reverse complement.
TGTCGCCTAAGTATCGAAGTCATTATTTATTGGGAGGAGAAAATTGTTCAGATCCATCAGAATTTGGTCGTTTAATTAATTCTCTATTAATAAAAAAATATATTGTGGGAAATTTAACACGAGCTTTCGGCGATTTTGGCGTTACTTACGCGTAGAGGTTTCTTAATCGACAATAGAATATTTTTAATCTACCTAGACGTGTGTGATAGCTAAGTTTCATATAAAAATTTGAAGTACAGATGTGTCTTATGAACCTATAGACCATGCGAATTTTACTAATCAGTATAGAAGTACCTTACTAATTAGTATAGAGCTCTTACACAAAAGAAGAAGCGGAAAGTTTAAAAGTTCACGAAGGAAAAGTGTGTACATATAAAACTCATGAATATTGAGTGAAAAATATTTTTCGCGAGCTATTCATTTACGACTAATTAAAAACGCACTTTTTTGTGTACACTATAAGTAAAATGGTTATTGTTATTATTACGATATAATGGTAACTCGTACGCCGTTTTAGTAAAATATGAAGGTTGATTAAAAGACTTTAAGATCTTAATACCTGTGGTTGCACGGTTTTGTGAGTGTAAGAACTCATCTCAGCTTTATTGCTAGGGGACAGAGCGCAAGTGTAGAAAACATGGGGAACTCGCTTGGAAATTGTAGGAACCCATGAGAAATATACACACATCCATATACAAATAGCAACAAAGAAAGTGTCAATTACATGTACAGGATCTGAGTATCAAAATGTGTAGAAAATGTTAAGAAAATACATAAAAATTCTCAACCTTTTCTGAAAAAAAACTACTGATAAAGTTGCAATTTTAACGAAAAAAAATTTACATATTTTGCAGAAATACGCCTCAGATATACTCTGTTTTATACACAGAGTCGCCGTAATAGACCAGTTGTTTATTATACTTGTATGCACAATCCGTATTACACCTATATGTACAGTCACGATAATAGACCAGTTGTTTATTACACTCGTATGCACAATCTGTATTACACCTGTATGCACAGTCACAATAATAGACCAGTTGTTTATTACACAGTATGCACAATTTTTATTACACCTGTATGCACAGTTACAATAATAGACCAGTTGTTTATTACACTTGTATGCACAATCCGTATTACACCTGTATGCACAGTCACAATAATAGACCAGTTGTTTATTACACTTGTATGCACAATCCGTATTGCACCTGTATGCACAGTCACAATAATAGACCAGTTGTTTATTACACCTGCATGCAGATTTAACAAAAACGTAGCTATTATTTATTTATGTCATTCTATGCATCGAATATAATAGAAATGGTGGAGGTACTGTATAACAATTTCCATCCGTTTTTCAAGAAATCACCATAAAAGTTGCAATTTATTACTCAGTTTGATGCGTAGATGTATGAAAATTAATATTATTTGAATATTACGATAATCATTATAAATATATATTTTAATTTATAAAATATATCTGTCTATCAACAAGATATCTTAGAAAAATTCATAAAAAATAATCGACTGATGGCATTATAATGACATCGTATCGGTGAAATGCTTATGATTACCCCGTAGTGCTTCATCTACCAAATCATAAATACGGCATTGGCAACAAATATTATGCCTATAGACTGATTTAGAGATACATCTCTCTGTGTGAGGATCTATCAATCAGATTCATTAACATTGCCCTCAGGGGAAAACGGTCGTAAATTATTTTACAGTTCCTATGAATTATTGAATATATTTGGCGTTAATTTTGTAGAAATGCATTATTCACAATTACATGAAACTACACGATGTAGTATTATTTCTACTTTCTTTAAGTTCTTGCTAATAGCCTTTGCTAATAGCCTGAAGATGTTGTAATACAACGAAACCTAGGTTGCGGTAAAGAACTTAAAGAAAGTAGAAATAATACTACATCACGTAGTTTCATTTAATTGTGAGTTCCTATTAACATAGCAAGTATATTGTACTAAACGGATAGAAGTTAAATGGATACTAATTCCTGATCGATGCAGTCTTCTACTTCTTTATAACATCTTGAACAATCCAAATTATCCAACATATCTTTGAAGCAGCCTTATCAATTTTGCCTTGTCTGCTTTCGATCTAGGATTACGCTCTGAAAATCAGTTCAGTCTCTTTTTTCCCAAATATACAACTACATTTTATGAAAAGTCTTTATCTACTCCTGACACTAAGAACTAGCCTTCTATGAATATTTTCCAAGGCCATCCGGAAAAATCTTTCCTATTTTCCTTGGTCTTAATTTCTTTAATTCCATCTTGCTCCTCTTTCCTCAGCCATGATATGTAAATATATGTAGATTATATTTTTTATATTGGTTTTCTTGTTTTTTACTATTTTTCAAATACGAGTATATGTATTTTTTTTTAAAAAGTGCATATACTAATTCCTAAATTAGCTGACTGGAGGAGATTGCACACGAAGCAACATTTCAGCCAAATCTATATATTTATACATTTATAACAGAAACTTTTATACATTACAGTTTGAAATAAACAAATAAATGAATATTAGGAGAAGTTTACTCTCCTTGACCCCTCCGAGAATTTTAATAGTTTTGTATTACAGATTTGTGGAATGTAATAAAAATGCAAAAGGAAGTATTCATGTACACCTTTATATTAATTTATTGTCCACTACAAAATCATGCATTAGGCGTATCTCTTTCAGTCAATTGACTCTACGTATCGAGCACTTATTGTTATGAATGTCTACGAGAGATTTTCGTTAAAAATAATGAAAGTCAAAAGTTCTTACAGTATATAATGTGTTTTGTAACTTTGTTCTCTCTAGTCCATCGTACCCTTGAAATTATTGTGGAACGCTACAATAAACTTTTTATGTATTGTTTTCTAACCCGTAATATTTCGAAACAAACTCATTCATCTGGTGTTCATATGAAGTAACCTTAATCCTCGTGTTTAAGACGATGTGTGTATTAAAAAATTAATAGAATCTTATATCACAAAATGAACGAATACTACCCCTATTTGTTTTCTTTTGAGCATTAGTTAGACTGGCAAATTTGTTGATATCTTTCTTAAAATCTTCACAGTTTTTGAGAAAGGAGGTTTTATAAATGAACTCGAATCAAATAACACTGTATATATTAACATGTATAGAAAAAAGACATGGAGAAAACAAGAAAGGAAGATGACTTATGAGAACCTAGATCGACGATGCGTCCTTTAGGTAAGAATCTAATTTATTCCAAAGTTTATCAGCATGTGTAGCGAAGAAATACTATGGAAGTAGTATTAGTTTGAGAATAAGCAAAAATTAAGAATGGAATCTTGAAATGAGATAATTTTATTTATGGGGTAAGTTTAGTTAATCGTCACGTATTCCCATCCACTTAAGGGGTGACAGACATAATGCAGAAATATGGTCATCTTTTCTAAGTATACAGCAAAAACATAAATTTTGAAAGCATTCTAATTATTTAATAAATAATTATGTTTAATCAGCCTTCAGTGACGTCAAAACAGTAAACATTTCCATAATTTAGCAAGTGTTTTATAAAATTTCAAGTTTCTAACAATACGAGATACATAGACAATCATACTAACAAACGAATCAACAGTAACTTAATGAATACAGGTACAAAAATAATTAGCGCAACAAATCATCCAGGCATTATTGAGATTTGAGGCAGAAAGACAGCACAAGGATGCGGCGGGACAGGCAGACACACGTTTAATTAATTAATCTCGGATATGTTATAAACAATTGTCGGATATGCAAACCATTCACGAAGTCTGCAGCGTGATTAACAATAGATAAACTATTGACACGCAGGAGAGAGACTGGCATGACTCATAATTATTATCGATACTGCAGAATCTAAATATGAATATTATTATATTAAATATAGAACAGAATGAAAATATATCTAAACGACCAATAAACGGATTAAGCCAAAAGTTTGTACATCAAATATTTTTTAATAAAATGAGTAATTAAAAAATATTTGATAAATAAGCTATAGCTTAGAACCAGATGAGTTTTGGAATTTTTTTTTGTCTCTCAGTATGTTTTGATTGTTTGCAGCATTTAAAAATTATTTAGTAAATTTCAATGAAGTTTTCAATCTTATATAATATTTATAGGCACAATGATATATACGAGCTGTAACCTTGATTCTGTGTATCAAATTGATAATATTCGAAGCGCGTTTCTGTCAAAAATATAATTCTTTTTCATTGAAATTGCAGTCATAATAGTTATTTTTTTAGAAGTGGCTGAGAATTTTCTTATAGTTCCTTAAATTCGATTATGTAATCAGGTGTAACAAAGAACGGGTGTTCTATTTGTACAGTTAATTCTGTGCATTAATATGAGTAAAAAAAGAGTTAAAAAATGTAAACTTTTTAAAAGTAAAGACTTCTCTTGGCTCACTTTGCTCAAACATTTTTAATGGGAAAATACTTACGATTCACGTCACGCCTAGAGAATGACTCGCTTCGGATATACTCGGCGGTGGATCGAGTACAGCCGAATGGTTGAAGCTCTTCGGGTATACTCGGCGCTAGGCTGAGTACGACCGAACGGAAAGCGGCTAAGTTAGTAAGTATATTTTTATTTCATTGCTTCGCAGCTATAAAACCACTGGATTACGTACGGAATGCGATGGAAATCTGTGTTCGAATGTCGATGCTCGTATTTTTTCTTTTTCGATTTTATTTTAGGAAGCGATATTTCTTTAATGAATTGAAATAAAAAAAAACACTTTTTATAACATATTTCTTATAAATTTACTGAATTTTATGTTTTAAGTACATATATATTTCGATCCGGTTACCATTCGGAAATTACTGAACCACAGTTTTGTCTTTTGTATCGGGTGAGATTCTATAGGCCGCCTCTTCCTATACTCAAGGCACGCCCATGCCTACTGGTTTAGATTCGCGCTAGATATTTGATTTCCCTAGTACCATCAATATCAGGGAATTGCCCTATCTACCACCTGGGGACGCGTTCGATGGGAGGACCAGCAAGTCCATACGAAAGAAGGAGATTCAAAATATTTGTAACAGAGTGGAGAAGGATTTTCAGGTGCTTATGGTCCGTAATTGGTGATCGGTTCACATGTCGGATCAGTTACTGCATGGAAGTCGCTTCAAAGCAAAGCCTTGGCTCACCATGGGCCGTCGAGCTACTGAGGATGATGATGCATACATATTTATATATTGTTTATTGAAAAAAAATGGTTTGACGGCTTTAATGAAAAAAAAAGCTGACTGGGTTCTTATTCGAATTCCATTGCTCAAGTTTTTTTTTATTAAAAATATTATTTATTAATATAATTTAAATAAAACCACTTTTTCCGCTCTGGGGATAACCACTTTTTCCGCTCAGTATATAAAATCTACGTTTATAATGAGTACGTAAATATTTTCTTCAGACAAATATCTTTATTTATTTTGTAGTGTATTTTGTGTGTAATTGCAAAACTTTTATAAATTATTATTGATTTTGTAATTATCTTTGTTTTTTTTTTAATTTTCACATTCAAAATTGCCAATATACACTTCCACAGTGTGATTTTAAGTACACCAATTTTTTTTTATGAAAACTTTGACAGTAATTATTTTCACTAAGTGTGGAGAATTTTCATATAGTTCCCTAACATTTACCAACTCATTTTGATGCACAGTTTGTTCAGATTAATTTAAATTTTTAGTTACAATAACTTTAAGCGCGTCGAAACATTATTTGACCAGATTGGTAAGAAGAGCCAAAATCCACTCAAATCAGATGACGGATAAAATTTGGCGAAATATGTTTCTATTCGGAAAGGAAGTTACTTTTTTGGCATGTACACGCAGGCGATATTAGTCGGGTCCGTCATCATTCAGTTTTAAAGGTCTGACCGTGCGCTGAAATATCAAATTTGTACACCACCTTATAAGGTGATCACACGTACGTGTAGTAAAATTGTCACAACGTGACTTTGGATGTTATTAACAATATAAAGCAGGAAATTGTTATTTGATACTACAATTAACAAAATTTCTCGTCAAATCCGCGTCATGATATGACGTTGGTTTCGAGGTGTTGAATTCCTTTGGTATCGTGAACGGTTAAGAAATTCATTTTGCGACTACGGGAAGTAATATTATTTCGTACGTCATTGACCTTTGTCTTGATTGTGTGGACGCAAAGTTCACGACTTCGGCTAGATCGTTGTGAGCTCGTTATATTTCAGAGCCTTACGCTGTATCCTTTCTTTTAAAAGTATTTCAATACTTCGTTACACAATATTGAATCAATACTTTGTCATGTATTTAAATATACATATCTACATTTGTATGTATTGAAATAGGTCCAATATTTTACCGTGGCTTTGCTTACACATACTTTTTTCTTCAGTAACCAATTTTTAATCTCGAAATTTTCTCAACAGGAATAAAATTGTTTTACATAGCAGCTTAGACATTAAGCCAAATATAGTGTATAAAAGTCTATAATTTGTTTTCAAAAATGTGCAGATGATAAAATCTTCTCATGAATTTCCTTCGCTGTGTTTCCTTCCAAAAAGAAGAATGGAATCACACCACTAATTCCTATTTTATACATTTTTCACTTTTATTTTGTGCTCTTACGTCGATGCCTATTCGGGCGGTCGTAGCGTGGAATATATCCACTCTCCCCCCGCTCGCACTTCACTGCTCCACGAGGCTGTTGGAGCGTGGCTGAAGTGTAGAAGTTTAAAAAAATATTATTTATTTATTTATAGCTAGCTATAAATAAATAAATAATATTTATAGATCCTTATAGATCTTTACTATGTGTATGCTGAAGGGTAGAAGGGCATATAAGATATAATTAGCAAATATGTCTTTATTTCGCTATTTATTTAGCTATGTGACACTTTGTGCTAATACTTGACAAAAATACATATTCTTAAGTTTTACTTTCTTGAATGATAATTATTTTATAAATGAAATATTTTTTATTCTACTCCAAATAGTGCATCACTGCAGATCAACCGTTAAACCGCAAAAAATGAGTTGCAGGGGAGTTCAGCTCTGTTACAAAAATTTTGAATTTAGCCGTCAGTTTTCTTTGAATAAATATAAAAATTCAGAGTATTTGGAAAAAGAGCGGGCAGTCCGCTGCGAATCGCTTGATGTAGATAGATCAATATATTCTAGTAAAATTTTTCAAAAACATACGCGATACACGATTAGGAAACATAAACTATTTGGACATATTTTTAACTATTACGTCAAAGATGAAGTGACTTTAATGGTTAAATCATGTTTCTGAGTAATTTGCACAGTTGGCCGAGTACGAGTGGTAACAGGTTAAGCATAACCTATGCTTAATCTGTCACCTTTACAAAAAATGTTGCAGCTAAATATGTTATGGATAGTAAATTCTATGGCAGAAATAATGGACATCTTACTGATAGAGCCTTAACAAATTATCCTTAAACTGTACATAATTTTATTTCTATATGCATTTTCGTCTAACCTTTCACGAGTTAAAATTTCGAAAAAATATTTCGTTCGAATTTTTTCATAAACTACTGTGTATGCGTCTAATTTTTGCAAATTTCATCGTATCGTAGTTCTTAAATGTTAAATTGTGTATAAATGGCTTCGTGAAAGAAATTGATTCTCTAGAAATCTAGAAAATGTAATGCTTCAAAAAACTTCGTTATTATTTCTATCAGGGCAGATTCACGAGATTTTCAGCTACAAGTTTTTGCAAGATAAGAGATGTAATATAGCTATGTCAACCCAGTAAATTATTTAGCACATGAATTACGGTTATGAATATTAAATGCTACAATTTGAAGAAATATTTATTTTTTTCTTGTTTCTCTGATGTTCGATAATCCGTAATACAATTATTATTGAGAAGAGTCAATTATATTGCATAATGGCATAATGAACTGATCATAACGGATATAATTTTAATTAGGTCCTATCTTTAGCACGCCGATTATAGGTAGTAGTTTTACGCTCACGGGGTCATGTACACGTAGGTAATATTAGCGGCGTGAAGTGAAGTTTGTGAGGGAAGGATAGGTGCATCTCGTAGGCTATGCCTACTCAAACGGGCACAGACGTGACAACAAAAAAAATAGGGAAAAATTAATAAAATAGAAAGTCGTAGTTCGAGGTTCAATTCGTAGTAACAATATGGGAAGGTAGTGAAATTTTAAAAGTATATGTTCATAGAAAGACTTAAAAGTTTTGTTAATGCTCTCAAATATTTTTATTTAATTATAAAAGTCCGTATCAGTTAATGCCTACTCATTAAATCGGATAAGTAAGTTAAAAAGTTTTCTTCGTAAGTTCGTAAATAAACTTGATTATTATTATTACACGTATGGTAAGGTACCTATTTTCTAAAAGCTTTCTGCATTATTCCCCCCATTAAATTGAAAAAGGTACTATTACAACAGGTTTCTATTTAGTTTTAATTTAGAGGACCAACAAAAACGTTGGACTGCGCCAATACACTGTATTTTGTGTACCTTAGGAGTAACCAATAGACTCCGTCAATTTACTCTATTTTGTGTACCTAAGGAGGAAAAAATTTAACTGTTAAAATATACATAATTATACCTTTTACTGTGACAAAAAAGTTGCGTGGAAAAATAAAATGCTTAAAGGATTTTTATTTAATATGGTGCATACTTTTGAGAAAAGGTTCAAAACAACTAAGTAGGGGGAATTTTCCATTAAATGTTATAATATATTAACTGCAACAAGTTTAAAACTGAATGGTGAGGTATATAAAATATCAGTACATTCAACTAACAGTTCATCAGATACTGAAGGTAAACCTATACAATCAAGATCGCATAATTCCGATCTTGTTAGAAATTTATGTAGATTTACCCAAAGCTCAGTTGTTTATGGCACGATGGCAATAGTGGAATCTTTTAAACGCACAGTGTGGTTATAAATTAATTGCTTTGCCTTTAACAAACGTCTATTAATCGAGACCTTCCGTCGTAAATGTCGTGGACTTCTTTTTAAAATAGAGGATGATTACCCTGTGAAGATGATAACTTTTATCAAGTTAGGAGGCACTTGAAAAAAAGATACATTCCACCCAGATCGCTTCACGATGTTGGGAATGATCTGAAGATTTTGAGTATAAAAAATGGAAAGCTCTTGCACCAGGTAGATTTTGGTGGCAAAGATAAATTGGAGCAGTGCTGGCCTATTCTGGGCTTTTACGTTAAAGAAAAAATGGACAAAACATTATTTTGAAAATGATATGCCTCAACATGTATTTCGTTTTGAAAGGTTTTTAATATATTGTTGAAAAACTTCATCCAACATTAAGTGACATATATTTGCTGTCTGTACTAATATGCAAATTGGAATATGTTGTTTGCTTATTAATTTGTTTACGCTAATTTCTGTAATAACACGTCCAACTTTAAGCATTTTTGTACAAGGAAACCTGTAGTTTATGAAAGGTTGTAGGCTATATATTGTCACACTCCGATTCCTGGGAAGATAAAAATATAATAGATATTTAGGATAACCGTAATAGATGTTTGAGCCAACCAGGACGACTGATATATTTTGGCGAACGGATCGACGGCGTTTAGTGATCGCAGGGAGTGGCGGAGCTGGATGATTAAAATAATTCTACCTGGGTAAAACCAGAGGGCATAGCCAGTACTTTATGAGATGTGAAAAACATTACTGACTTATGTGGGGAAATTTACTGGCAGTTCAGTCGGTCTTTTACTTTGCACAACGTCATTGTTTTCTGTACAAAAGGGATAATACGACCAAATATAATACGTTTTCAGTACAATAGAATGAACTAGATGCTTCTGGAATAACAAAAATCAGGATACAAACATTTTTGTATTATAAGATATTTATAAACATTTTGTAGCACATTTCAAAATTCTTGAAGGACCCATCCACATTTCTTGTAACTATCGGCCCATTTTTTTCTATCCACAGTTACGGAAGCGTTATTTCAAAACAAGGCTCTCAAAATGATGTGTCTTATGAAAAAAAAAAATGTGGTGGAAAACCCCAATTTCCGAAAGTTCTCAAAGAAACCGAAAGTTCTCAAAAATTGTTGATTGTAATAGTTTAGTACATTATATATTAACGAACGGGGAACATGAACGCCTTCAAAGGACCTCTTTTAATTTAATTTTGGGTTTACACTTCACACAATTCCTAAGTAGTAAAATTCGCTGCAACCTTATTTTTCAATAATTGTTATTTCCGTTTGGTGATTTCTTCTTGCAATGACTTCATAATTTTTGACGGTTGTAAAGTAATAAGTTACGACAAAGTAATTTAATTAAATTTATTTATTTTAATTAAATGACATTTTGCTCGCATGTATAGCACTTCACCGTGTAGTTTCGAGTGCTAACTGTCCAGAGTTAAGGAGGGTATCAGCCACTCGGGGTTATCATGTTGTGGTAAATGGAGTTATTCATTTACAAGTACTAACATGACTGTCTATTATATTTGCACTTATAAACCGATACCGAACTGTAAACATTATTTGCACATATTTACTAAAAAGGAATAGGGAAGAAAACGAGGAAGTGAACAAATAGAATTGACTTCCGTTTCTGAAAAAAAGGTTAAATAGCAAAGAGCAGAAGTGTCACCATTATTTCAATTTGCATTTTGGTTTTTCTTTCGAGCAATTTATGGCGAGAAAAAACTATTGTATTAGCCCAAACAATCAAAATGAGATTTTAATTGGAGTCTTTGCGTGGAATATTTGCGTGTATGAATGTGTGCTTGTATCTCCATCACAAATCTTCGGACTTTTTTTCTCAAACTTCTAAATTTTGGCAACTTTTCACGAAAAGAAGGTAGGGAAGAAAACAAGGAAGTAAATAAATAGAATTTATTTCCGTTTCTGATAAAAGGTTAAAGAGAAGAGTGCAAAAATGCTACCTTTATTTAAATTTGATTAAATTTTTATTTCGAGCAACGTATGAAGAGAATAAATTATGGCATTCGCTCAAACAATAAAAGTTGAGATTTTAATTGGAATCTATTCTAAAGCGATAGTATAAAATCTAAAAATTAAACTATATCTTTCTGTGTACAAATGTATGATTGTATCTCTGTCATTTATCTGTAGACTTTTATCTGTATTCTATAAATTTTGGCAACATTTCTTGAAAAACGTTAATAAAAATCGATTTTCTTAAAAAGAGTTCTAACGATTTTCATTAAAGTTTTTTAGTTCCTGTTACTTTAGAAGCCAACTAATATTTGGTAACCTATTTTCCAAAAATGATAAGTGTACTTCTCATACAAAACTAAAGTAAATTCTGCACGTTGTAAAACAAGAACTTATTGCAGTTGGGGATCGCGCGGCGCAACAGTCTTTAATTAAATGTTACAACCAATAAAACCCAATAATTTAAATAATTTACGTGCTCGATCATTTAATTAATTTACAAGACCAACTGACGACTGCTATCTGCTTAGTTACAAGCATATGAATATACGTGCCAAATTGGAAACTTACGGAAAGAAGCAGCGTCCACTTGGCTCAAATGTAGAAGAGCCAAGAAATGAGAATTGTTATAGAGAATACAATACTTTTGCTGCTAGATACAGAAGTAGGAGAAAATGAAAGGTATATCTATTTCTTCATAGATAACCAGGGCGACGTTTGCGCACCTCCACTTCGTGGGAGTCGCGAAAACTTATATGGGGAGTGAAAACCAAATAAATCCTATGGAACGTTGATATCGACCGGTGCTTGGTAGGTGCAAAATATGGAAGACAACGAAAGATATATTGAATTTTTAAACAGTTTACAAAAAAATGAATCAGAATATATATACATTTGAAGGGGTCACATTTAAAAATGTATTGTATATTGTAAACAACATTATGTAATCGTCAAACTGCTGTCACATATTCAACCATTATATGGAGAGTGAAAACCAAAAATTCCTATGGAACGTTAACATCGAGCTGCTATGTAGGTTCAAAATATGGAAGACAATGAAAGATATATTGAATTTTTAAACAGTTTACAAAAAAATGAATCAGAATATATATACATTTGAAGGGGTCACATTTAAAAATGTATTGTGTATTGTAAATAACATTATGTAATCGTCACATGCTTAACCAATTTCAATTAATTAGCTTAACATCGTAAACTTGTAATAGTCAGTAAAAAGTACTGAAGACAGTAGCTAGAGCTGACAGTAGCTTAACCGATATGAGGTCACCATTTATTTCATTATATAATCTCCTTAATGGCAAAGCCAATAGGGATCATTAGAGTTTGAGTCCTCCCTCTGAAATTTTAAATGTTATGAGATAAACACATCATAGATAGCTACAAATATGTCTCATTAATATAAAAAATAAGTTTAAATCACAAGAATGTGGTACTTTTTATTTCCTTAAATTTACAATAAAATGTAAAAGACTATTTACAAACCCTTTATCTCAAAACACAGTAAATGTTTTAGGGACGCTTCCATCCTTTCGAAAAACTTTAACGATGATGACCTTGATTAATAGCATCCTATTTATTGATACACACACAATAGATTTTAAGTATTTGTTATATTGGGAAAGATTTGAGAACTTTATAGTTTTACAGCCATTGAATGACACATTTTTCGTCATAAAACAATCTCAAAATGAGGTCCGTAAATCTACCTAAAGAAAGAGTCACATATCACAAGATAGATTCCAAAGACCGACCACTATTTTATTTACTGTAACCAACTGATTAAAACAATATGCACAAAGGGGATAAAATAATTACGAAATGTATAAGCCAGTTATAAAATGAATATTCAATGAAATACACTTCTAATAAATAATGCGTTTAACATTAAAGTATTTCTCATTAAAGTTGCCGGATGCAAGATAAACCCTCGACGTTTTCTGTTTGGTATGCAGTATTTTAACGTTTCTGTATATTTAATTATTTGCATGTAGCGTACGTAGAACTGCTTATTAATGATATAAATAAAACAAGAAACTCGTTTTAGTAATAACAGCAATATAAACGAGTCTATTTCAATAGAGCGTATCAAGATTCGTTCAACGTATATTCATCTCAAGTTCAACTATAATCAATTAATGGAATGGAATTTGACTTTGGGACGTGATTAATAATTTTATAGGGAACCTTAGAAAAGTAATGTAAGATCGATTTAAAGCTTTGAAACAATTTGAATAATATTTTAAAATGTATAAAATAACAAGATTTTTCTTAATTCTCACAAAATTTGAGTAAACATTTTTTAAGTATAAGATACGACCGAGGTTTGGTCCACTAAAAATGAAAAAAAACTAAAGAGGCTTTATTGAGCTCTGTGTGTTGTGTGTTGAGTCTGCTAATGTTGAACCCGGGAGTTGTAAAAATAAAATGGCACTTTTGTATAAAGAAAATGAAAACAATAAGTCCCTTAAAAGGTTTATTCCACTCGTCGTTAATATTTTGTAAATGTAATTTCTAAGGAACTCGTTCAAACAGGAAAACAAAAAAAACCGTTCCGCTAAATCGTCTATAAAAGAATGTAATATACTAATCCAGGAAACTCTCAGGGTGTTTGAAAAAGCTATGTAAAGTTCATAAAGAGTGAAAGATATTAATTTTGACAACAGCAGAACAAAGTTAAGAGCAGTTAACAGTTTATTTTCAAACATGTACCTTTAGGCATTTTGCCACACATTTACAAAGCGACCGTATTTACAATTTTTGTAATCATTTCTAAAAACTTTTTAGGTATTTTGTTAGATTTTCATTTTTATTTTTAATGTCTTATTAATATTTATTGATATATGAAAAATATAATGTATGAACTTTTATGAAGTTGAGTTCTTTTTGTTTTACGTTATGATCACAAACTGTATTTTATTTTTTGGCTTTTCCTGGTTGTCAATCGCTGAATTGTTTTGTTTTTTATATTCTAAATTTTACTGTTATTACTGTTATATATTTTTGTACTGTTATATACTGTTATATATTTTTCAGCGGCCTCCTTTTTCATTGTCTTGTTTAATAGTCATGAACAGTAAGTTACTAACGGTATTCCCGGCAATTGAATTATTCATTTATTAGCCTAGTATAAAAGTGCATGACCCAAATTCGTGATTAAAAAATGCTTATAGCAATAATCTATAATAATTTATTATATATGTACATGGGACTAGACTTTTTATATATTTTCATACAGTCTTTAATTTCTTTAAATACCAATTGTATGTATATTATTAATTATAATTGTTAAAACAATATAAAAATATATTGTATACCTTGTATCTATTGGGGAATAATAAAAAATATAACGAGATAAATTTTACTCTACTGAGATAATCTCTTTTGCGTGAAAATAAAAAAACAAACAAACAAAACCTTCCTTTTCCGGTAACTTAGTAAAAAAAGCAAAGTTCTTAGACGACTCTTGCAAACACTACAATAGATATTCTTTTCATCGGAATTCCATTTAGCCAAAATCTTGAATAGAAATAACTCTTGGGAAACTATGAAAAAAATTCTAATCCACTATATAATATAAATTGAATTGGGTCCTAAGGCTAAATAATTATTCGTTAAAAATGTTTCATACTCCCAAATGTTGTGAATTAAATACCTCGTCAAAAACAATGCAGAAAATTAAGATTATTTGATCTCTTAAGATCACTAAATACCAGAGAGCAATTTAGCATAAGTATGTCTAAATATGCAAAGTTTACATTTTTCATATTAAAATACACAAAAAAGTATTTCATGTTATTTTCCGTATTATGACAAAGTTGACGCTGATAATTTGAACATCGTCGCTATTGGTACGGGTTTTACATAGAGGCTTCTACATCTTTACGTGTGTAATGTTCGGAAAAATGGTGTAATATGTAAATTGTCATAAGTCTCTCAATAATATGAATTATACACGGAAAAATATGCAACGTTTATATGCAGAATATTCTTCTGTCGAATGAGAAAGGATTCTTAGATTGCAGGAAAAACTTATTTCTCTCATATTTTAATTCGTGTTCCAAATAATGAACTTGGTATTGAAGACGGTGTCACGTTAGAACAAAAGTCATGAGGTATTTGTATAGTTCACGGCTTGCTCGTGTATTTCTTTTATATTCTGTATTCATTGCAATTGTTGCTGTTGTGTTATACATTTATTATCAGTATCATTTATAATGAATTTGATATTGAAGACGGTGTCACGTTAGAACAAAAGTCATAAGGTATTTGGATAGTTCACGGCTTGCTCGTGTATTTCTTTTATGTTCTGTATTCGTTGTAATTGTTGCTGTTGTGTTATACATTTATTATCAGTATCATTTATAATGAATTTGGTATTGAAGACGGTGTCACGTTAGAACAAAGGTCATGAGGTATTTGGATGATTCAAGGCTTGCTCGTGTATTTCTTTTATGTTCTGTATTCGTTGTAATTGTTGCTGTTGTGTTATACATTTATTATCAGCTTTAGTTGTGTTATACATTATTTAGTTATGTTATACATTTATTATCAGCTTTAGTTGTGTTATACATTATTACTACGGATTCCTGGACATAATCAAATACTTTTCTTGTATCTCATCTCACGTTCGAGATATATATCAACCTTAATGCAAGGGTTAGACGATATGCAGAATATCGCGCACCATGTGCCGTGCGGAATAATCGAAACTTTACGACGCGACGTGATGAACCCCTTACTAGGCTTTACATATTCAACGATACAAGTATAGTCCAGTAAAATTAGGTTTTGACTTGGAAAAATCCGGATGAATTGAATTTTCGTGACATTTGTTTTGGTGTACTAACGAGATCTTAAAAAGTAGCTTTTATTTGGTCTGCTAGCTGAAAAGTGCCTTTTAAATGTTTTGTTTTTTTCTAGGACGGGAAAGAGATGAAAGGAAAATGTTGAGAATAAAAGCCTTCTGAAAAAAAAATTCAATAGCACTTTGCAGATTATATTTAAGATAATGAAATGTTTAAATGTAGTTATAATTGAGACAATTTTAAAGTTAAAAAAAAACTTTTGAATGAAATACAAGTTATTTCTTTCTAATCTCCGTAAAAAATATTGAATATTATTTTTATCTTATGTTTTTGAGAGAAACCCGAAATAAAATCTTGCTACACCAGTGAAACAACGACTTCCAATTTTCACACCTTTTTTTGTTTGCTGTATATTTCTGATGCTCCTACGAACACCCTCGTGCCACCTAACTCATCGACATTGTCCTTATGACTGAATCCAAGTTCTTACTTCTAATTTAAATCACACATAAATGGTTCGACCTTATATGTTTTTATAGATATTATAACATTATATCCGATATCATAACCCAGCATAACTTAGAATAAACGTCAACTATCCGTAGCTCACATCCGCTTCCCTTTGGTCGTAGGTACTTTGCCTTTTAAATTGCGCAGTTACGGTGTAATTACCGCAGACTAAGGCCACGGGAGAATGCCAGACTGTAGGAGAATGTCAACTGGCCATAATGTATGGTAAAGAGTAGACATAGTGGCTACTATAAAGTATAAAATATAAAGGTACATATTACAATTATTACTCACATATTTTCGAGCATAGTAGGAAGTGTAGTAGAAATATGTCATCTTGGTAGAAGTAGTAGTTTAGTATATATACGCAGCAATACAAACAAGTATGCATGAATTTTGTTTGTATTTTTTACAAACTTAAGTATACATGTATAAATATACTATCTATACACACATATATACACATGTATGTATACATTGGGCGGATTTATAGTTACACTACTAGTCTCTTTCGGTAAAAAAATAATGACTTTATTTAAAAATTGGATTTTATGAGGTTATAAAATATAAAATTAAAATTAAACTCAGTTTAGGAAATTAAATCGTAAAATACCGGCCAACTGGGAGTCGGACTCACAGTAATGCATGGAGGGTTCTGTAGCACCAAACAATATTAAATTTCACAATCAAAACAGAACTACGTGACATAATATTATTTCTACTTTATTTAAGTTCTTTACCACTACCTAGGTTTCGTTTCGAATAATGAATTTCTACAAAATTAACGCCAAATATATTCAATATTAAATTTATAACTTTGTATATCTCATAGAAACTGTGAAAAGCAAAGTTATGCGGTCGGTATCAAAAATATCTCATATCTCAAAAACTACACAACATATCTAATTCAAATCAGTTTTCGTTTACAGTTTATTTTAAGTTCTACTATCTTTATTAATTTCAAAATTTACACACGTTAGTTGAAAAGTCAGAGAGACACACTTTTTAAGGATTTAGAAGCTCATATCTCACCAATTACTGCGTTAAATAAAAAAAGTTATTTTGGAATCTCTATATCATTTTTAAAACCCGTTTAATGATACACCACACGTCTACGTGCACTGGATTTTTTCATCTCTCAGTTACATGTACCACCGTGCCACCCCTAATATTATTTTTTTTTCATAATTCATTGTATAGTGGTTCATAAAATACACCTACTATCTAAATTTCGTCTACATAACGCCAATAACCTCCGAGTAAAATGATATATGCTGTAATATATGAACAGACAGACGGACAGGATGAAATTATAGGGGTTGCTTTTTTGCCATTTTACTACAGAATTATAAAAATCAAACCGAGTAAGAACTGGCCGTGTTTATATCGGAACACGTACAGAGTGTGTTTACATACTTCTATTTACACCCTGAATTGCTCATGCAGGTCAACTGAAATCATTGTTTTTGAAAGTTCTAATCAAATAATAGTTTACAAAAAATTTTCAGATTTCACAAACTTATTATTAATTTTTCAATAAGGAGGTGAGGGGAGATATTGAATATCATTTTGAAGCTTAACATTTGGCGGAGGGAGCTTATAATGAAAAATAGTAAATAAAAACTAATTTAATTTAAAAAAAAATGGTACCCCATTCAAGGGATGCTCAAAAAAAATTACCACCAGGTTTCAGGTATGGGGATATATATTTAACTTTTTTAATATCTTTCCACATCGCATTTAAAATACACACACTTGAATACGCACATACATGAAGTATATACTTATAAAATTTAATTCACACAGATTTGTTTAACTATTTTATTTTGTTTATTTACCACCGATACAAGTCACAATGAGTGAGATTTTAGGTATTAGGTACTTGTATCAAAATAACTTTCTACGTACATAGATACTTAAACTTATGTAGAGAATAATATAATACATGAAATGCTAAAAAAATGTAATACATTAAATTAAATTAAGAAACATTCATTTAAAATTCACGATAAACATTGTCAGTAATAGATGTAGTAATAATAATAATAATTACAAATAAATAACAGCAAACACAACAGAAAGTAAACAAACCAACAAAATTTGTATTATAAAGATGAGAAAAGAATTGAAAACTTCATATAGACTAAATTGATATAGACTAGAATTTTACATAGAAAAGAAAAAATATAATGTCACATGGTTTCAAGGGATTGCTGATTGTATTGGCAGGGTGCGGACTACACAGTGGGGGTAACGAAATCGACCGTAGCGCTCGCTGTAGCAGAAATGGAAAAACCTGAAAGTTTCTGTGAAATATAGTCATAGATAAAATAATCTTTCACAATAATGTCTCTATTTCTTGTATTGCAATTTTTTTCGCTATTTAATTTGAAGTTGATAATTAGATACTACATATTTAACAAACATGTAAATATGAATAGTATTAATAAAAGAAAAAGTTAAACAAGAGATGAACAAAAACTTACAAGATTTGAAAAACATGACGTCTATCTCACTTACCGAATATTAACAAAAATATTCAACTCTACCAACTTTAAAAGTTTGTTGTTAAGTCTTTAGTTTATGATTTTTTTAATTATAAATTGATAATTGAAAACAAAGGCTTTTAAACAACAATGAAAATTTCATTTTCTATCAACTCAAAAAACATTCAATTTAAAGTAAGTGATCCTCTTTACTAACTTTAAATTATTACCATGAAATAATAATTTGACGTGATGTAAATTTTAAAAGACCTTTTAATTTAATTTTACAAAGCCATTGTAATTAAATATGAAAGTTAGTTATAATGAATTTGCAAATATTAACATTATTTCGGTGCAGTAGTTAAAAAATATTTTTAACGTATAAAAGTAATAAATAACGGTCTCTATTCCGAAATTAATTCTCATTAATACCAAAAATACTATTATAGAAATATTAACATATATAAAATAACCGTTTAATTAAAAAATTAGTTATTTAAAGTAAGTCATCGCCAAATAATCGTTACAAATTATCAACATTTTTATAAATTTCATAATACTTTAAATAGCTGATTGGAAAAAGAAATAGAAAACTATATTTTTCTTAAATTCCATCACAACGAATGATCCTCGATAATAAATAGTGACATGTTAATTAAGAGTCATATTATAGTTAAAAAAAAATGCTTTTGCAAATAAAAAAACCCATTGAGAAACATCAAACGAGCCCAAAATCGATGGGTTCTCTGTTAGCAATTGAGAAGTTCCAGTTACCATATCTCTCCTCCATCATCAGGTCCTTTTAGTTATAATATGTAATTAAAGGACTCTGAAATAATTGAAACGATTCAAAACTCGATTGGTTTATTGTTCACCATCAACAGGTTCCTGTTAGCATCTCGCTCCTTCATAATCATATCAGCTTGATGGTACCATATTATTGTATTGGCATTAGACTTGTTTTCGATTTTAACGTTTCTAATCGAATACAGGATACAGGAGATATTTTGGGAAAGAATACATACAATATTCCGGCAAGAATACAATATTCAGGCAGAATACAATATTCAGGAAAGAATACAATATTCAGGCAGAATACACGAGATATTTTGGGAAGTAGCGAAAATCGAATTACTAGATTTGTTTCCATAAATAATAAAAGCGTATTAGGACTCACTGAGACAATTCAAATGAGCCCAAACTCGATGTGTTTACTGTTAACCACAGAGAAGTTCCTTTGAAAACCTCCCTCCCCCATAATCATATCAGCTCTATGGCACCACGTTAGGGTTTTAACATTAGAATTGTTTTAATTTACAAAGTTTCAAATCGATACGACATTTGAGAACTTGACAAAAATCGACTTGCTACGTATGTATAAATACATAGTAAAACATGTCAAAAATATGAATTTCTTCGCCTAAAACAAATTAAGAAAGAAAATTCCACCTTTACTTTATTATAAAGTTCTACGATATTAATTCTAACAGGAGGAACTATTTGGTTATTACGTTTGATTACAGCTTAGTCACAGATCATTACGTGCCTATATTAATTTCAGAAAAATAATATTCCTTTCAGATTATAGCAGATAACACTATCAGTAAATTAATCGCTTCAAAAATACAGCATACTTTAAATCCAAATTGCAATAAGGAAACCATCTTCTACATCAAAAAGTAAATATAACATATAATAGACCTGTCTACCTACTGACAAATGTCAACTTACTCTGAAAATTATTTAATACCTTTACGAGCTCAGTCTCATCAAAAAGATCATTTCATTTCTTTCAGATGAAGATAGCGTGAGACACAATTAATTGCTAAATAAACGGCTGTTCCAGTTCATTGGCAGACAGTGATTCACACAGCATTACATGCGAGGCCATTAAGTGATAACATAATTCCGTTTTCAATATTTGAATAAGACAGCGCACTGCGAATTTCTTAAAATCGGATTTTATTTATTTAACTAACTACAGTATTAAGTTAAACTTGTTTTCATTTCGTTATATTTATATGTCCAAAAACACGAAAGCTAACTTAGGTATAAAATTCAACCTTTACTTTATTATAAGATTTTATGATATTAATTCTAACAGTAGAAAATATTAGAAACTGTAAGATAAAGAGAAATTGCATAAAACTCAATAGATCATCACTTATATAATGCCTATACATTAATCATTCAACGATTTCTTCAACGAGTGATAATGGGTACATCTCAAAAAAAAGTCAGATATGACAGCAGACAGACGCTAAAAATACACGTTTGTGCTCTTATCAATACAAAAGTAAGAATGGAATATTTGCATCCACCCATCTCCCATCTACAAATAAAACTGCCAGAATTGTTAGCCACTCAAACTAAACAAAAATTTCTGGAAATAACGTAACAAATTCCCATAAAGAGTTTAACGAAATTTTGACGAAAATCGCAGAAATCTGTTTTTATCTCCCTTCCACTCGCAAAGAAATATATACAAGAAAGCATTTACTGAAAAACTCACACCCTAATGAGTACAGAGTAACAAAGCAAAAAAAAACAAAATTCATTATGGAATTTGTTAGTTATAAAATTCTTATTGCGTAGATATGTGAAAACAAAGGTTACAAGAAGCTAAAACAACGCATAATCCAGGTGCTGGCAAAATCTTGGGCTACAATTTAAGCCTGGTGCTAAATTATTTAACACATTTTTCCCGAAAAACTTTAAATACAAGATTAAGTGACAGAAGTCACGATAGATTGAGACTACAAAATTTTTGTGAAATAAGGCTCCACACTTGTGTACTTTTTAGCGTTTTATACGTCAAGCGAGAGGCACAAAACTCACTAAAGCCAAAACAGTTTGGCTCTCAAGATAGTTTTTTACTAAAATCAATAAATTGTTTTTTTAAAAATACTATTGACGTTAAACTGTAAGAAATAAGATCCAATACCATTTCAAAATCACATATGAAGAGAAAAAATAAGAGAAGTATTGATTTTGAAATACAAAACTTAATTATAGTTTGTATGGAACTAACTCAAAAAAGTATAATCTTGTGAAACTATTCCATTTCTAACCACGTTTTCCTTGTCATATCCTGTAAGTACCTTTCAGAATCTGGATGAACATGAATCAGTTTAGACCAAAAATTTATTTGCTCTGTCAGACAATATTATTTGATTGACGAGAAAAGTACACATCGAACTACGAACCAAAATTTTCCAAGGTTTGTGCTATAAATCATTACATTACACTTTTGATATTAGTTAAGATACTCATGTGTACTGTTGTTTATTTTCACTAAAGTGAAAACTGATTAGTCGTAAGTCTAGGTCACAATACAAAAGTTGATTAATATTTAGCTGAAAGGATTGTCCAGGCATATAATTAATGTAACATTTTTAGGAATTTTTTAGGAAAATGTAATTCTAAATAATATTTTCTATGGGGTTAAACAACGATGCAATATTTTTCTAATTAGTGTTCCTAATACTTTAAGTTCGTTTATAAAATATTCATATGTGGAGAGACAGATGAAGCACAAATAAAAATTGGTATAATTCTCCAAGAGCAATTTATGGAATCCTCACAACAGATTGTATTATCTTTGAATATGCTTAAGTATCTGTATCAAGCTGCCTTAAATTTTTTAATCCAGAGTAAAAATTAATTTAGTGGTGCTTTAAAGTTTTACTCCGTGATCATTCTTTAGTATCATTGTTCAATGGTATTTTATTTCTTTTATTTAATTACTTGGTTTTATTATTTCATCATTTAGTTGACTATTTTAATTTCATTGTTATATTTAGTTTCATTCTAATTTTCTTTTCCGGCAAAAAACTTCATTTAGTTCGTTGTTTTTTAAATTGCATAAATGTGCAATGTGATCAAACCAGTTCAAACCCCGTTTCATGCTCTTCACAATCCCAGCATTTTCGTTTTAATCTTATCAGATAAATTCTCCGCAAATATTCCATATTGACCTAATTTCAACAGCACTCAACTGCTCATGTTAGTCTCTTGTTTAAAATAAACATCATTGAAATTTTTTTCTAATCTTCAATTATTTACATTACATTTTATGTAAGATTATTATACATATTATAAAAAACAGCAGAATTAAATAAGTCTTTCTACACAAACATATTTTTGAAAAAGCCAGTTTGGAGGATTACAAATAAATTATGGACGTGACATTGATGGTTTATTACGGTTTATAAAGGTTATTGTTCGTATTTATATTTATTTGTTTGTTTGTATGCGCATTACATAATAAAGGATTGCAATCTATTGAATAAATTTTAATGAAATTGTATCTGGTCATAATCAAAATAAAATGAAGTTATCTTGATATAAAAATCAAAACGTTTTGCAATTATATGTACTTTTAACATGCTTTTATTTGATTCAGTTGTACGTAATTATATTTGTAAACAAATCTTGCAGTTGTTTTTAACTGTCGTATCAAACTGAAACTTTGTAAACCTATGCAGCTCTGATGACAATATTATAATACGGTACCACTGAGATGGTATAGTCATGAAGTACGGAGAACGCCATAGGAACTTCTCAATGGCCAACAGTAAAACTATAGAGTTCGGGCTCATTTGACTTGTCTCAGTAAGTTCCTTGGTTTCGTATTGTAAGCATGAATGTCTGACGAAGGAGAGGATGGTTTCTTGGGACCCTCCTAATGGTTTACAATAAACCCATAGAGTTTGGGTTCGTTTGATTTGTCTCAACGGATTGAGATTAGTTTTTTTTTAGTTCTTTTTCTAACTTTAAATTTTCTATCTATGTTTACTTTTATATAAAATGGGGAATATTAAGTAAATTCGAATAGATGTCTTTTGGCCATATTAATAAAATGTAAAAAAACAATGAGGCATGGTTTATTTTGTCATAAACCAGCTTTATGTCCTCGGTTTCGTCCCTATAGATCTTCCGTTAGGAAAACGGTTTTTTTTATAATACATTGAGGCTATTGCACCATTTATTTATAAGTGATTTTAAATGGCTTTCATATACCCTCCCCCGCGACGTCTATTCAATTATTGTAGTTCATACTAAATTTTTGTCGCCGAACAAAAAATACCCAATTCGATCCTGCAGAAATTCATTTTAGGACCCAAAAAAAATCTATGTATTGAAATAAATCATGGAGTAAGTTTATAAAATGTTTTATAAAAATCTGTCTTACCGTTTAGGCGAGATTAAATAACAAACATACAAACGAACTTTTCGTTGTAATAATATTTCATACGACTCTACTCTGTCACAAGAAATGTGCACATGCCAAATTTAGTAGTAATTCGTTGCTTGGTTGCAGAATTTTTAAATAACACTTTAAGCAATATGGAAACATTCGTCATTGTCGTTTTACATGGATTATTATGACGTTAAAAGTGTGTAAATTGAATGATAAGCTCACAAAATGTTTATTTAGATATTAAATGCTAACGCACGGTTGTTAAAACAATATGTCATTGACATTAAATTGCATAGTATTATCGTAATTGTGTAAGAGATACGCTTTTAACTCTTACGATTTGAAATGAACAGGTAAAAATATGAATGCAAAGATACCGTAGACATCGGTAAAGCTATATGTTCTTGGATATAATTATTCAAAAATATATGAAAAATCCATTTTATTTCCTTCTTATTGCTATTAAGTTAGTACTGACTATATTACAATAGTTTAAAGAATTTTGTACTATTTAATTAATATGAGAAAAAAGTTCGTTTTGATACTTGGAACCTTTTACAAAAATGTCCCAAGTGTCAAAACAAAATTTTTCCAAATATCAAAACAAACTTTATCCAAGTATCCAAAAGAAACTTTTTCCAAGTATCAAAAAGATCTTTTTCCACGTATCGAAAAGAAACGTTTTCCAAGTGTCAAAAAGAAACATTTTGTAAGTGTCAAAATGAACTTTTTTCAAGTATCAAAACGAACTTTTCCAAGTATCAAAACGAACTTTTTCCAAGTACAGAAACGAAACTTTTTTCGTGTATCAAAACGATCTTTTTCCAATTATCGAAACTATATTTTTTCTATGGATTAAATTAATAGTAATAATTTTTTAAAAGAGACCTTTTTTACTTATCCATGCCCCGAAAGGGAAAAGGTAATTCTAATATTCCTCACGTGTTTCTCTATCAGTCTCTGTTATCAAACTTGTCATTCATACTTGTTTTTTTTTAGATTATGCATTATAGTAGTATCTTGCTAATTTTTTTATTTTTAGTTAACAAATTCTGAAGGTAATCTGTCACGTTTGAAATTGCTACGTCTATTGCTAACCATATCGCTACTATTCAATATGATGGAAATATAATCGTTTTTCGACTATTATCTTACAAACTGTTTTCTTTCTTGCACAGGAAGAAAGAAAACAGTTTGTAAAATAACAGTTAAAAAACAATTAAATTTCGATTACACTAAAGAATATAACCTCAAAGTGATATCGGTCGTAGCGTGATCATATTTTTTTTTCTTTAACGGCAAAAGTCAATACAGGTATTGAATATGGCATCTCTAATATCAACGGGAACAATTGAGAAGTTTATTGGTCAAGATAACTACCAAAGTTGAAAATTCGCAGTAAAAAAGTATTTGGAACACAAGGAACTATGGGATATATTCTATGGAAACTGGGCCCATAACCTGTTATTCTGAGAAATATTTTATCGAAAATAAATAATAACTTTTTTAATGAAGTAATTATAGAAAAAGAAACTAGCTACCAGTGAAAGGTCAAAGAATGCATAGATAGTGACAAGTGTCCTTTATTTTTTTCTTTTCTGGTTTGTAAACCAGTAATGAATCATAGATAATTTGATTATGCAGGTGTCGCTAGAGGCGTTAGGTTGTAATTAATATTTTAATACAAATCTGCTGCGTTGTTTTCTTTATTTTATTACAATAAATCCTATTTCAATATTATAATTATATCAATTCTTATGGCATCATATTTAACTACTATATTGAAATATATTGATGAATGTATCAAAACTAGAACATCAAATGAAACTTGTGCGATAACTAAACATGGTTTTTCCCAGTTGCTTAGATGCAGCATTGGGTTAATTTCAGAGGGTAAATTGGGACATGAAATAATATTTTCAAGAGGAGTACGTTGGGTGTCAAATGAAAACTTATTAAACGATATAGTCAACAATACATTTGACGTATTTTATTTATAGATTTGTCAAACATTTTTTGGGAAAGATGCTTAAAATTTTTTATCGATAAAGGCTGGCTAAAAACCTGTAAAAAATCATGCACATCAATAATTTGGTACAGATTGAACCAAAGTTATAAGGATCGAAAAATTCCAGCGCAATTAATTTTTTTAAATTTTTGAATTACTGAATGTCTTACTAAGATATTCCATTTCTTGTCTTATCTTTAGTAAAAACGGTAGTAGATATACTATCTTAGTTTACTTGGTAATTTTTAAGCTGCACAAAAATGAATGAACAAGATGTATAGTGTAGGCAGATCAAATTATGAAAACTCCGTACTCAAAATATTTATCTTCAAAAATTAGGGAACTAAACAGTGTAATGCACATCTAAACAGACAAAACTATAGATAACCATTACAAAAATAATAGTATTCTTATTTATATTAAAATCATTGCTATTCCATTGTGTACTAAAGTACATTAAGTATTTATTTTTTATATACACACAGATTTGAACGTTGTTTTCGGTTTAAGAAATTTAGATTTTAATATACAACAAATTTAAATAATAATGCAACACATTTATTTGATGTTATTTTATCTACGTATATTGTCATAAAAATTACGTTTAAAAGTTAATATTATCAATTTTGTAGATAACAGATTGTAAATAATGAGTATAAACAGTTATCTATACAAAAACGTTAACGTATACCAATGTTTAAAACTAGTTATTTTATAAAAAAATTGACATAATTAAATTATCATAAATTAGAATCATTCTAGCAAAAAAATTTATTATTCTAAGTAACAGTTTTAATAAAAATTAATAATTTAGTGGTACAACAAAAAAAGTGAATGATAGATTTTGAAATTTATATTTTGGATGAAAAAATTATTTACAGTTTCCTTCGTTCTTTAACGTTCCGTAGCTCAGAATGGAAAAATACGGAACCTTTATAGGATCAGTTTATTGTAGCTCTGTCTGTTTGTCTACCTGTTAAGATTAATTTTCCTAAATATGACCAGAGGTATTAAATTGAAATTGATATCGAATACTGATTATAAGAATTCTAATTTAGTGCACTAAAAAGATACGGCCTTTTAAACACCACGTAGGTACTTTAGTATTGTCTTATAAAAACTGCTAAGAGTATTTCTTATTGACCTAAAATTTTGAAATTTTATACGAAGAAAGGTATCATGGCACAAATAAAGGAAAACCAATGTATTCATACTTTTATGCCAAATTATTAAGTGACCAAATAAATTTCTTGGCTTTTTCATTTGGTTTTTTTGTACTTGTAAAATGTCCACTTTACGATAATATGACATAAAGATGCGGAATCCTTAGAGTGTAGGTTCTATTTGCACTTCACTATCTTTCTATTGATTACAGAAAATAACATTGCTAAAGCTGTATAGCTTAATAAGCTCTAACCTAGGACATATCACAATATTGACTTCAGAAATAAAATCAAATTGAAATAATTATCATTTTGAAACTGCTAAACTTATTTATAATTTAGAAATTTAAATATGAATTTCAAGTATTTTGTATCTGTGTGCGTTTATGCGGACGTATGGATGTGCGCACGTGCGTCCATGCTTGTGTGTGCGTATGCTCGTATATAAGAAGGATTAATCAAAATTAACGACACTGCGATCTCTGTGACTGATACTCAAAAATGTATTTCTTCGAAATTTACTTAAAGGAAAAATACATTTATTTATTTATATGTTTAGATAGCTACGAATATATTTTTTGCTTAAGTCCGTATATTTTATATATAATACGAAGTTCTCATGCATATAAAAATCACGGTGACATTAAAAATTACTATTTGCAGAGCATTTGCATTTATTTTATCAAAGAGTATGCTTATGCACGTGTTAATGTTAGGTAACAATATAATATCATGTAGTAAGAATGACACCTGTTTAAGCAAAGGATAATGCTCACATTTTATGGAGGCATGGTTCACAACCTTTTTTTATAAACTGTTGTTTTGGTATTCTATTTTAATAGTCAAACACAATATTTGTATTTGCAGTTAAAATACATGATATTATTAATATTGACTCGTATTCTAGGTGCCTAGGTATGAAGGATAAAACCATAGATATCGCAATAAAATAAGTCACATAAGGGTAAACGATAGATACCACAATAAAATAAGTCTTGAAGTTTACCATTGCGTTGATTTAAGGAAGAACATTTTTGAAAATAATTATACACTCTACTCGTGAAGGTTCAACGCTCATTTAAACTCCGTTCTTTAAAAAAAATGTTCCCCGTGCTCTTAGTGGATAAGGGCCATGCTAGAAGTAACATCTTAAATACAATAATCTTTGGCACTATTTTTTAAACAAGTATTCGGTATTATCAACGTTTCTTTCCTTATCATACATGTTCATAGATACGATACGAAATAAATAAACTTCCGGGAAGATGGACTTTCTGATTTCGCTTTAAGTATAACGAGATTAAAATGAGTCAAACTGCTATCAAATTTTGAACGTCTTTTCACATATTCCTTTGGTTTTTTTTGTGTCATTTTGTACATGACAAGTTTAGTGGCAAAATAACGAATTAAGTAGAAAATCACTGCTAAATAATTCATTACAAAATCATAATTTTTATAAAATCGCTTATTACATTACTTTATTTATAAAATAGTGAGATGGTCTCGCCTTCCTTAATTGTCCGAAAAAGGTTTGGTATAACTTTTCTTTCGTTTAAATAAATAAAAATATTGAAAGATTCGTGTTAAAATGCGCTCGTTAAGCATAAATTAATTTCTGTCACTAAATATAATATATTGTAGGCAAATTGAAGTTTATACCGGTTCATGTTTCTCTACTAAGGGATGCAGACGTACTAGTAAGTATTTTAGAATAATCTAGAATGCAGAATAATTACATAGAATTCCGTATTAATATTTATTAATTTTCTCATTAAAGAAAATAGAAAATATGCTCAAAAGGTGTCGGCTTTGTAAGCCTATTCAAAAGAGATGAAATAAGAGAAAACTCATGTTTAACTTATGACACAGGCAATAATTCATTTTTAACTCCTGATATACTTGTCTAAATCGAAGTATTTCTCAAAGTGAAGTTTGTTAGTGCGTAGTAGAATGAGCTCAAGTCACGAAAATGTGCGACAAAAGCAACGCGCAAGTGTGGGAGTATAGCGTCATCCACAATTAAGAGTTAGAACTACTATAAACTCGTTAAGTGACGTCACTAATTGGGTATAAAGGTTAACAGTTCGTGTCAATTCTATCAAACATGCATAGAAATTGGGAAAGAGTATTTTTGAAATTTTCCGCGGAACCAGGTGTGAACAAGCAATTTCTACCACTATAATTATTAAGAAGTTTTATATTATATGTGGATTATAAATCGCCATCGTTTAGAAATTAAAACTTTCTGACACACAGACAGCGTTCCTGAAACAATAGCGTCTGTCTGTCTGTCCACCCTATTTGTCTCTCAGTCCGTCTGTCAAACTGTTGCTCTCAGAAATAATTTGACACAGAAACTTGATATTTTTCGGATGATTTTCGGATGATATATTGACCTCCAAATATTTCAAGAGCTTAAAAATATGTGGATGGAAATTTTGGAATTTTTTTAATAATTAATTTAATAATGTAATATAATTTTCTTTTTCCTTATAATTGTCGTTTTCATTCGACGAATTTTTTTTCCAATTTTCCTTTTGTTTCAAACGTTGTGTCGTGTTTCAAATGTAACATCAATCGAAAGAAAAGGAAAGGATTGAAATAGAATTTTTAAATCATTTTATCAAAATGTAAGATAGCTCTGAAAATATTGTCGGAAATAGCAACAAAAAATGTTTTCTCCCTCTATTTCCGAAACTAGTAAGTCAAAATTGTGAAAAACCGGGATTATAAATTTACAAGAAAAAATAAGTTTTAAAGTTTACTAGAAAATTTAATTATGAATGGTTACAAAACCTCTCAGATTTTAAAAATTTCACTAGACTTTTAAGTCTGTGAAAACTGCACTAGAAAACATATCATACAGTGAAAAATAGCATTATTATTTGTAAGCAGTTTATTAAAAGTACTATATATCCTTAAATTATCATATATGTACAAAATACGCGTTTTTAATAAAAACAAAATACGGTATGAATGTAATTTGAACTGAACAAGTTTATATTTTATTCAATATTCTAAAGTTGAAATTTGTTATGGAGAGAAATTATTTTTAAAGTGAAACAGTAAATACGTTATTTCGCTCATTGACTACTATCGACATCGTAAAAAACTCTAAGTAACTGAGTAGGGTGTAGAAAAAGCTAGGCTTGAAATTTTGCTCCGGAATGTGATACGTAATGAGGAGATCCGATGGAGTATTAATATTTCCAACATAGCTCATAGGATCAGAAAGATGAAATGTTAATGAACAACATTTCAACCGCACAGAATCGATGATCATCGGAAAAGAAAGGTTCTCGAATAGCGACCATGTACCGGAAGACTCAGATTAGGACGCTTCCCCGCTAGCTGAACAGATGACCCTCGAAAAATCGTGGAAAACCATTGGATACGAGCGGTACACGATCAATTTTTGTATATATAGGAAGACCTATATTTAGCAGTGGACGCTTTCCAGCTGACGATGGTGATGATGATATTCGTCGACTTTACACAGAAACATTTCTTGAAAGCACTAAACACTAATCAGTACACATTGCGACTTATTTCAATGAAATCTTACCCTAGTGTCCCGTAATGATCTGAGGGTCTGCTTTTCTATTCGACTTAATGTTTTGGTGTAATTCATATAATCCTTCAAGGATCTGCTCTGTATCTTAATTTAGGTTTCTTGAATAAAAATAAAAACAGGACATCTTCTAATCCTTAAAGAGTTTTTGAAGACGCTTCTATAGTCATGTTAAATTAATGATCAAAATACCTATAAATACCAAAATCGATGCTATTTTGATTATAACCATGATTCAGCAACTTTTAATGGGTTTTATGTTTTTAGTCGTAGATAAAAAAGAGTACAGAAGTATGAGAGGTTAAAGGAGTGCCTTTAAGATGTATCATGGATATATACTTGCATCATGGCTTTAATGATTTCTAACTAATTTATTGTATGTAGCTTAATGACCCTACAGTGGGGAAGTCCCGTAGTTCCCAAAACAGTATATATACGTGATACACATATATTTATGTACATAAAGGCAAACAAAGTGAGCAGATCATTTTTTGAAACCGGATAAAAAATTAAAGCAGATCTTTCCTGTATAAACACCTTACACTTAAATAGTAACTATGTAAAAACTAAAAAATGAGCGAGATGAATATACTTATCCACGTCAGAATTTTTTACGTTCATAGACGTATAACCTGTGTATTATTCATTCATTTGATTCTGTAAGTCTAAGTATCTCTAATTTAATTATGTACTCTTTAGATCTTCGTCTCTGAGTAGAAAATGTTAAGGAACTTTATGAGCGCTATCACTAGTTTCTAAAAAATCCTTACCGAGCTTGCGAATGCAATAAAACAATTACATTTTTCACAGAAACTCTCTTTAAATATACTCAGTTTAGGGTATTGAATCATCTGTACGAGTAACAGATATAACCTTTGATATACCTGGATACAAAATTGTGTATATTAAATTCAGTGAGAAGAAAATTAGGAGCTATTCAAGTCTTTAAAGTCTTTTTTGTAAAAAATCGTCCAACAGTTTGTTAATTTTCGTGCTAATTCATTTTAATATAATTGGCCAACAGAAACCCAGGAATGCCGTAAAACAATTTTCACATTGATATTTACATTGGGATATAATTAACACAGATAAAATAAAAGAAAATTGGGCTAAAATAAATCACAAAATGCAATTATAAAAAAATGTTGCTCAATAATTGGGGAAAAGGAAAAAAAAACTTGGAATCCGTGGGGTGCAGTCCGAGGCTTAACCACTTGAGCCATACGACTGATGGACTGTATCTGAAGATTTTTAATATACTTTTACATATTACTTGCTAAGAAAACTTTGTTAATCCCCAAAAAATTTTAAAAATATTTCTCGTCAGTGAAATTATTATTATAATTTAATTTTTCGCAACTAAATGAAACTACGTGATGTAGTGTTATTTCTAATTTATTTAAATTCTTTACCACGACCTAAGTTTCGTTCTATTCCAACATTCTCCGGTGGGCAATTTGTAAAGATAACTCTTCAGATGGGAAATTTGTAAAGATAAAATCTTCAGGTGGGCAATTTGTAAAGATAAAATCATCCGGTTGGCAATTTGTAAAGACAACATCTCCAGATTTTGGCAATTTGTAAAGATAACTCTTCAGGTGGGCAATTTGTAAAGACATCATCTTCAGGTTGGTAATTTGTAAAGAAAATTCTACAAAGGGGCAATTTGTAAAGACAAAATCTCCAGGTGGGCAATTTGTAAAAATAACTCTTCAAGTGGGTAATTTGTAAAGACAACATCTGCAGCCGGACAATTTGTAAAGAGAATATTTACAGATTGCCCACCTGAAGAGGTTGTCAAATTATAATTCTTAAAAATTTTCTTTTAAAAAAAATATCATTTTAGAAACAGTCTTTAACTTCGAAACATTTTATTTAAGTGCCTACACTTTTTTGCATGAAGTCTAAGATTAAATGATTCTTTTTTCTCTTGATGATGATTCTTTTGTTTTTTTTTAATGATTCGTTGCAAGCAGGCATTAGCAGAGCAGGCAGGTGTATTCAAAAAGTTAACGTTACGAAAATTACGAGTAGCTTGACTATATTAGGCTCTTTCTGGCCAACTATAAAGTTATGTTATTTGGGATTCTGGTGTCATTGACTTACTCAAGGTCTTACCTAACTAACCATTATTATTTGTTTTTATTTTTAAATAGTAATTATCGCTAAAAATACCATTAAAACCGGCCAAGTGTGATTCGCACTCGCGAGCGAAGTGTCTCGTAGCACCACACAATTTTAAACATATATATTTTTATTTCTTGAAGTTACTGTAAAAAAACAAAATTATTGCTGCAATCCGTAGCAAAAATGTTTCATATCTCAAAAACTACACAACATATTTTATTCAAACTAATTTTCGTTGAAAATTTATTTTAAATTCTACTACCTTAATTTTTTTCAGAATTTTGAAAAGTTAGAGAAGGGGGTTTTAAGAATTTACAAGCACATATCTCACCAACTATTGACTTAAATAAAAAAGTTGTTTTGAAACCTCTATATAATTTTTAAGTCCTAAGTAACGATACCGCATACTCTGTGCACACTGTGTTTTTTTCATCCCCTAGTTACATTTATGAAGTGCCACCCCTAAAATTTTTTTATTTTTCACAATTCCACTATTTCATAGTATACTATCCAAATTTCATCTATAGTGCCAAGAGTCTCCTATTGAAATGGCTGTGAAATACGGACGGACAAACGGACGAACCAGTTGCCAGTTGTCTACGGAACCATAATAACGGCAAAATTATTTTAGATTTCGTATTACCATGGGAATCGTGTTTTTTAGTGAACCATATATTTACATTCTGATTTCATAATTAAGTTCGTGGTAAGTAAACTACCCGTAGCGATGTAGTCGATACAGCCTACCTTGTTTTTAGATTATTTATATTTATTTTTTCTTGATCCGAATTGGATTAAACATATAATTGGTAAGCTAACGATAGTGGCTAAATCAATGATAGTGAAAGAGACCTAATTTAAATTGATCAAATGGAAGCATAAACTGATTGGCGGAATGCAATAAGGAGGATTTTAGGTAGTAAGTGTACAATGTCAACTTGATATCGCGCGAGCTCAAAACCCAGGAGCGAGCTAAAGTAGATAATAATATACTGAGATTAGTGATGCCAGATGCCTCGACAAAGTTTTCGTGTCCCGCCAAATATCTCGACTTTTTGACGTAATATATGTAATTCCGAGTGTAAGAAAACCTCAAAACGAGTTTCTAAACACGATGGGAGGCGGTGATGGGATTCATGCAAGGTGACAACGATTGAAAACTGTATTTCTTTGGTGTCGAATTTTAAGGATTATGTACCAATTTTTGTTACCATAAATCCCTGTTTTCTAAAAATTGGATCTGGCAACACTAGCTTAGATGTTATTAGCAACTTTTTCTTGCATTTTGCACGTAAAAATAATTTCGAGATTTGGAGATTGTTAAATTTATTTAATTAATATTTTGCACATTATTCAATTGATGCGTCGATTCATTAAAAAACTGTCAAGTAATAATAGAACCCGCCCTACGAGGGTATCATGCACACTCAGGCACTTATAAACATCGAAGGATACATAGTATTTCTATTAAACTATTTACAAATACTAATTTTTCACAATGTAAACATATTGCCTTCTGTAACAAATATACATTTTAAAATACAAAGTTATTTTTGCCTCTGATTTATGTCACTTGTATGGAGTTTTTCACAATTAAATGAAACTACGTGATATAGTATTATTTCTACTTTCTTTAAGTTCTTTACCACGACCTAGGTTTCGTTGTATTACAACATCGTCAGGTGGGATATTAACCCAATTATCCCATTCTTCCAATTCGGATTAATCCAATTCCCATTAATCCAATTCGGATCCCATTAATCCAATTCGGATCAAGAAAAAATAGAGAAAAATAATCTAAAAACTAGGCTGTATCCGCTATATGCAAATTGCGTTTTTCAGTGAACTATATATTTACATTCTGATTTTATAATTAATCTTTGCTAATAGCCCACCTGAAGATGTGTAATACAACGAAACCTAGGTCGTGGTAAAGAACTTAAAGAAAGTAGAAATAATACTACATCACGTAGTTTCATTTAATTGTGAATAATGAATTTCTACAAAATTAACGCCAAATATATTTAATATGGAGTTTTTACGAACTTTTTATAGACCCAACTATACGTTATAAGTTGGTCGACCCTTACTCGTACACTAATAGATACTACTTAGATATGATAATTTTTCTTTTAATTTCGTTATGTATACTAATATTGCAAATACTTTTTAGGTATTCAAAAATAGTGTTTTAGTGGGTAGAGTGTGGGGATATGTAACCCTAACAAAAATAACCATTTTAACGCTTATATTTCGTAAATTCGTAAAAGTGTTCATGACATCCGGCAATATTTCTGAAAGTCCTACTCAACGATGGGATTCCATTATAAAATCTGAAAGTAACACATAAGAATAATAAGCATACATTTTGTAATACAATAAATTAATATTTGATAAAATTAAAAAGAGTGTTCTTTTTAGTTTTTAAAAATATTATACGAAAAACCAAATAAAAACAATTATCGAACCTGTTTTCTCTGTCTATTCAGTTAGAACTTTAGTGCAAGCAATGTTTGTATAATATTTGAGTGTAAAAGCACAAGATTTAAATATAATATTTGAGTGTAAAAGCATAGGATGTTTTTTTCGAAAATAAATTATTTTGATTCTATAATAAATACTAAATGCCCCCCCCCCTTTTACACATAAATATTATGCTCAATAACAAACATGGCTTACACTAAAGTCTTTACTGAGTAGAAAGAAAAAACAGGTTTGATAATTGTGTTTTGCTTTTTAGGTTAGTATTTTTAAAAGCATGTTGTTTTAGTTTTTTAAACTATCCATTTATTGTATTACAAAATGTATGCATATTATTCTTATGTATTCTTTTCAGATTTTATGATATGCATTGTTGGATGTAATTCCTTTTAACCTAGATGGATCGAAATTGCTTTCGATTGCAATTTCCATGATGGAATTGATCGAATTGCTTTTCAATTTTTTTGAAATTATTAAATCATTACGTTGATAACCCCTTGACTTTGACTTTAACAGCGCTTTATGTTCCTTGCTACATGCGAGGACGATATCATAGTTTATTTCATATTCCTAAAGCGCGCACGAATACCCTGGAGAGTTCACCTATTTTTGTGCACTCTTATTTTTCAACACAGTATTACTAGATGCGTCCAGGTTGACAATTGGCAGGCCAGGTATGGGGTACTAATCAATAGGTATGGTGATATTCATTCGAATTGGTGTGTGTTTCTGTCTAGTTAATTTATGGTCTCCAACATATATACTATAAAATTAGGTATAAACCGGTTCTATGTAATCCTTTTTCCTCGATCCTCCAGAACCTTACAAGGACTATACTATATAATTTTTAAAACAATGAATCGTTCATATTTATTTACTGGGCTTTGATGTATCCAACCAGTTTTGACTGTTATTGTGGTTACCGAAACTGCTGGCAGTTACGTTAATTTATATTTTAAAAAGCCATCATAAATCTTTTAAAATTATTTTATTTAAATACTATGTATAAAAATATACTTTATTTTTAGAATCATTCGATATTTCCATGATGCTTACTCATAGTTATTTAACTATGAATTGATGCTATGTAAATAGAACTAGTTCCTTTTTTGGATTAAGTTCTAATAAGATGAGAAGTCAAGTTCATTTAAGATCACCTAGGATTATAGAGGTTAGTTAGTTTAATTCAATTTCTTAAATTACACATAAGTTTAACTATTTCTCATATATGATATAAAAACAGGTGCGGAAAAACTAGGAAACTATAATTTCTTTCCTTATTTTTAGTGTACATGGTAAAGAATTTCCATAGGAATGTTCTCAAATGCATCTTTTTCAATGCGTACTCCACTACCATCGCCTGACTTTGGATGAATATATTATTTACATCTTACAGTCGATTGCTTAATAATATTAGAACGTTATGTAAAATCTGCCAAGAATATTCACTGTATATTTGTAACATATTATATAACCATGTTTATAGGTCGTTGTCCAAGTGGTTGAAGTTTATGATCGTAAACAACATGTAATCAATCTACTTTCTATAATCTACTACCAAACTATATTTCATCTACTTTCTCTTTAATGTGTTAAATTATTCTAGTAGACTAGATTATCTTAAATCTAGATTCATATCGCCCTAATCCTTAACTGTAAGGGTGAAAAATCATGTCATATCTATTGTCTTTGATTCACTAAACACTAGTCAATTAAAAACACTGAAAAACTTAAAAATCCTGTATTTCAATAATTTTAAATTAAAAAAGGTCTCCCAAAATAATATTCACGGTTGAAACAAGCTTAAGTTAGTGCATATTTCTATCATTCAAAGAATTCTTATTCTGAATTCTTACAGTGTAATATCGATAAAGAAAAAAATTACTACTATTTTGAAATAAATATTTCTCATATTTCTTAAAACAAAAACATGTACTTTTGCTTCAAGTACTAATTTTAATACAAAAACAGAAACTAATTAAAAAGAATGACGTCTGAAAAATCGGTCATCACAGAATCATAACTATTGACGGACAACCAAACTATTTGTCCATTGCACGCGCGCAATTTATATACCCATTGGCTGAACTTGCCAGTAATTTCTAGTAAATTCTGAATATTTTCACGTGATAAGTAAAAACATCAACAATTTTGTAGGAGATTAGAGAATTTTTGCCGTCGAATATCGTCATTATAAATATTTTATGCCCGATATACATAAATATCAACACTGAGAATTACTCATACTAACCATATTTAAGGTAGTAATCAAAATTCCAAAAAGCAATAAGTTTAGAGTTAAGAAATTTGGGTTAGCGATCAAAAGAACAAGATGCAAACTTATGACAACTTCAAACATACACACACAAACAGGCAGGCGCGCTCGCAACCTCGCACGCACACACATACACACACAAATCGAAAGTTTAAATACGTACCACAAATTACGATCTGTAAAAAAACAATTAAAACGAAACTTACGAATTAATAATGAGATCTATATAAGGAAAATTGTTACAAGTTTATTTAAAAAGTTTCATGAGCTTCAAAAGCCCAAGTCAAGGCTAGTTCAGACAGCATTCAAATACGAGACATAGAAACCATAAAAAAACTATACTTTGAAAAAACCTAAAAAGATATTTTCGAATGTTAAAAATTCGAAATCGTTCGATTCGTTAAACTACGAACGAACCAACTGATCAAAATCAAAGCAAAAAGTTTGAATATTTAGTATAGTGAGTTAAAAAAGTGCAACATATTTACAAAAATGTTTAATTATTCAAAATGTTCGTGTTTGATACGGAAAGAAAATTCGGAACACAATATAAATTTCCTGCGACAAACTTGTTGAAATGAAAAGACTTCAATGATATTTTCTGAAACATATATTTTCTGAATATTGTCCATACATTGAATTTTTCTGAACATTTCTCATCCATCATAAAGTTTAGTTTAGAATGGTATTAATTATTTTGGATAACTTTTTTTGTTTTTCGTTAGTTTCAAACAAAGCTGATTTTTTTACTATTTTGACATCTCAAAACGAACCATTTATTGAATATTATATATTACGTTATCTGTTTCGATATCAACATTAAATTCCTTCATGATCAACATGAATTCGTAATTAAATATTTTGTACTTATTTTTTACCTCAAAGGTGTGAAGAAGAATACCTTGTCCAATTTCTTGTTTACTCGAAATATTTATCTAAATACAGAACCAACTACATTCTCTGTCTCGGAAAGGTATAGTGGAAATTGCGAGACTTATAAAATATTATTTTATAAACGTACCTACCTCATTTTTAAGCAAAAATATACTTCAAACTTGGAATATTCAATAATATCCAATGGAATAGCAAATAATATCCCTCTACTGTGTCTTTTCATATGTGAGAATACGTGTAGATTCACTTTTATAAAATTTGCTTAAAAACCTTTTATGCAAATTAAACAGTATAGTTAGATGAGCTTTTTAGTTATATTGAATAATCTAAAATAAGAAAATGATTACGTATTATGTCAATTGCTATTTTCCGTGTAACACCGATGCTTTTAAAAACGTTATTTCGAGATATACATTTTTCATCCAGCATAAAACTGTTCGTATTGTTACAAAGTGTAGAACAATATTTT
This sequence comes from Druceiella hillmani, assembly GCA_039881145.1. NCBI lineage: Eukaryota > Metazoa > Arthropoda > Insecta > Lepidoptera > Hepialidae > Druceiella > Druceiella hillmani. Next base: position 20,318,142 of record JAYKKI010000034.1, on the reverse strand, counting down.
TAGTCTCTAGCTATATACTTACGTCTATATCCGTATATTTAGTAGAACTTGAATAAGAGGAGCTATTTTGATATATGACGGTTTCATTGGACTCATCTTAAAATAATTTTCTGCGATGGCAAAATAAACAAAAGAAATACAATTTAATTGTGCTAAAGAGGACATAAAGCAAAAATATTTTATAAAAAAACATTATCGAATAAATAATTGCCCATTACTCCTACGAAAATATTTTTGTAATATGAATATTGATAATGACTTTCCACTTATTATTTTTCTTGGTTAACAAAAAACTCGCACAGAAATGAAAATTCGAACACCGGAGGCGCTGTTTATATTTTAATGCACCTGTTTTAATATAAATTAAACAGTATTTATAATCTCCACCAGTCCAGCTCCGTTCGACTCTAAGTCATGAGGTTCTCTAATGACTTATGTCCTTGATGACCAGCGGTCGGGAATCGAACCCGGGAGTCCCGGCACATTAAAAAAAGACTCGCAGTTGGGTTTTTTGTTTTTTCTTTTTCCAAAAGTATTTTTAAAACAATTTTTTACAAATATTCGATTTTTAAAAATATTTTTTTTTTGTCTGCATCACTAAAGGCATCAAAAACGTGCCGCAAGAAACGAGTGTACCGTGAAAAGCCAATTTGCGGTTACGCTATTACCCAATGCTGCCGCATATCAATTAAATTACTCAATGTATGTAGAGATAAAAGTTCTGGAAAATTCCAAACAAACTTCAACTAAAGTTAAATACTTTAATTATGGTATAATAAAATTTATTAGAAAAAAACATCTTTTGCTGTGGCGCTGACCTCACCCAGCATCTATCATTGACCTTATTGCTTGTACCTTATGTAACCCAAAAACGTAAATGCGGCTACATTTCTACGTTAAACGCTTAGCTAGAATCTGATACATCATTGTCAAGTTTACAAACTAAATTAAGCTTAATACCTAGTTAATTTATTGAACTGTGACCTAATAGTAGTAACATGTTCCCTATCTTATCAGGAGTAGTAAACTAGTTAAATGAAACAAAATTTTAATTTTATAACTCAGAATGTCAAATTACTCAATACCAATAGAATAGTGACAATCGTTTACTTATATACGCAAGTATAATGTTTGTTAATTCAATTATTCCAATTAATGTACAATTAATTTGTTACTACGATGATCGTTCAGTTGACAAAGTGATTTAAAAATTTACTGCGTAGAAAAAAAATGCGTAATAAAAAAAACAATGCAGCGGCAGTCTTAAAGAAAAAATACAAGAAACAGAGAAACAAAGTCACGGTGCATAATTTGGCGACATAAGTGGAAGAACAAATATACCTAAAAGGTATATTTGTTCGGTGTTTTAGACAAACTTGTCTTTAAAATGAGAAGAAAGATCAAGTTCAGATCATTCGAACGCCAGGGATTTCGTACCAAATTTCAATTACGGACTTGCTATAAATAAATAGATATCTTTGTTAATTATGATAAATAATATAGTAAATAGTCGACATTGTGTATATAATAAGTAATTATAAATTTATTGTAAGAAACAAATTTCTTTTTTTTAAGTTTCCATAAATCTATTCTAAAGCTTTTTACATCCACATGAAATGTTTAGTTTCTTTTAGAGCAATTTTTTTAATAAGGAGATATATTTTAGGAAATACAGACTCATACCTGTTGTCTTTACCATTCTTCTGCGCAAACATAGATATATACATAACAATTATATTATTATTGAATATATTTGGCGTTAATTTTGTAGAAATTCATTATTGACAATTAAATGAAACTACGTGATGTAGTATTATTTCTACTTTCTTTAAGATCTTTATCACCACCTAGGTTTCGTTGTATTACAACATCTTTTAGCAAAGATCTTTGCTAATAGCCCACCTGAAGATGTTGTAATTAAAGAAAGTAGAAAGAATACTACATCACGTAGTTTCATTTAATAGTCAATTATATTAATACAAAAATTTCAAGGAGCAATGGAACAGAGCATTTTAAATTTGAACGATTTAAATGGAACTGGATTGGACATGTGGAAATGATGCAAAATAAGAGATGTATCAAAAAAGCGACTATCTAAAACAGCTCACGTGGCAAAGGGAAAGTATAGAGATAGACTCCGCTAGAGAAATGGATAGAGATGAATATAAAAATAGCTGAACGAGACTGGATAGAAAGGGCTGAAGACAGAATTTCTTGGATCGGGACGGAGGCAACATTTAGTCGCAGAGCGATCCTAAATAGAGAAAAACGTTTTAAACTTAATAAGTTACATGATATTTTATATAACCGTCACATTAAAAATAAAACTATTTTTATACAATAATACTTTGAGAAATGAAGTATAATGTATATCAAATCCAAATTTTATATATTTAAAATTATATGTTATTGGTGAATTATTATCATGACATTACATAAATGTTTTAATAGCAATTTAATTTTGAGAAAGTTTATAAGTGTATTAAGCAAATATATAAAGTTTCGATTCGACTCAAATTTAGTGCGTTTCTATTTTCATTTTACATTCAGATCGTAACATAATAAAGAATTAAGAAAGGAAACTTTTGGTTCTACTCAGTTTCAAATCAGAAAAATATTCACTTTTATTCCAAATTGTAAGTAGTCTATGTTGGATAGACCAAAAATATAATGGCGTGGCAGCCTACATGGACAAATAAGGGAGTTTTAGAAATATGACCGTATTGCAAAATGACCGTATCGTATGAGTTTCGTTTAAAATATGAAATTTTAAAAATCTGCTTCCCCTAAACTTTGTGGAAAATCTTAATGCTATATAACTATGGGTTTAGCTATTTAATGTTGACCCGACAATAGCTCCGTTACACGATGCGGTATTTAACCTTAAAAACTGCTTAAAAAGGAAAATTTTGATTTCTAAATTTCTATCTGGAAATTAGTTTTGTAAGTAATTCATAAATTAAGGTAATAATAGATGGGCATCTTCTTTCGATTGTGTTGCTCCTATCGCCCGGCGGGGTCACAGTTGTTAAGTTACTGTTTGTCGTGAATGTTGTGTAATTTAACGATGCGTGATAGCTGCTGCCATTATGATTGTTTCAGCAAATTAATTTTTTCTCCTTAGATTCTGAAAAAAATTCTATTTTATATACTTGCTTTATAATAAAAAAATCGTTTTTTTTTCATTTTCATATCGAAAACATACGTAAATACGTACAAAAATTGTTCTTAAAGAATTTGCATGACCTAAAGTCCTGCTTTATTCCTAAGCATTTCTAAGCGATTTTGTGGTAGGTACTTAGATTTAAAGTTTAACTACTCGCCCACATAATTTCAATTTAAAATTTCCATGAAATATCGTATGTTTTGGGACGTAATATTCAATTCAAGTCATAAAAAGTGGAAAACCGGAAAATATATAAAATTTATTTGTTTACTCACAGGGTCTTTTAGAGTAAAGTTTATGGCTTGTAGGAAACAGTAACCAATCGGATTTTGCATTAAATTGAATTTTGTGGAAGAAAGTGACTTCAGAAATATTTTGTGATAATCTAACACAGTTTGCTTTGCATACTGTGTTAGATTATCAGTAGAATTTATCATACTCCAATCGTTTCCAAAAGAGAAAATTTATAAACAAGATAAAATGTTGGATATTTTTTACTTTTTGTGACCAAAAGTACAATTTTTTATTGATATAGATTTTTTATTACAAAATTTAAAATACAACTACATAAATATGTTAGGAATATTCAAACGTCCTACTGGGAATCGAACCCGGTGCTCGATAGTCTTGTGCTAGCGTCTTACCCATGGTACTAAGAGCCGGTATATATAGTGCCGAAGGATGTATAAATAATTCCAAATATTAATAACGAAGGTTTTCCTAATGTTATTAATTATCATTTTAAATAAATATGTCCAACGTCACAGAGTCACAGTGAAGCGAAAAATGTCAATAATTAGATATCTATTCAAAAAGAGATGGTTATGTTAACCATCTCTTAAAAAAACGGGTGCGTGTACTTATGTATGCGCGTGAGAAGTTATACTTCTTTGGCATCATTAAATAATACATACGGATAGATAACCTCAATTATATAGGAGCACTTGGAAAAGTCTATAAACACAATTTTTTCACTAATATTTACGAATAGTAAATATATTAATCAAAATATTGAATTTAAATCACTACTGAATATAATTTATCAGCACATATATAAATCGCACTTATATGAAACTAAAACACGTGTGTGAATGTAGACACTAGAAACATGTGGATAAATACTATGAATATGAAAACAGTGAACAGAGGCGACGATGGTGCCAATAGCTTTTGTTTCGAGACTGCAACTTCATACTGTAACTTTTGTGTGACGAATCTTAAAATTTCAATCTCATCATTTTTTCATAACGCGCCTAAAGAAGTATAACTTCAAAAATGTGTTGGAGAAAATTATTTTGGCTTAGTAGTCGTACAATATTGCCGTTGTCGGTCGCAAGTAAGTAGATCACAAATTAATTATTTCTTTCTTTCAAGTGACGTTAGGAGAAAAGAAGGGGATTTGAAGGAAAATTAAAGCACTATTTATACACAAATTTAAAAGCGCTGAGTTTAAAAATGTGGATAACCAGAATGGTGGTATAAATGGTACAATATTAACATAGTTTTTAATACTTTACTACTTTAAGCGATATGTAAAAAAAGAAAATGTTACGAATAATTTGTGGTAAAAACGCAAATTAAATTGGTAAAATTCGACTACATCTTCGTCACGTCATTGTCATTGCAGGCCAATAAGAATTCGAATTGTGCATAAATCTATTGACGAAGCACGAAATTAAATTCAATACATGCCACCGCCCAGAAGTCTATTGTGTGTGAAAACATAAAAGTGAAGTGCACACATTTGTTTGCAATAATACGTGGAAAAGTCTACATGGCAACAATATTACTTAAATTTTAGGCTGTTTATGTCATATAATGTGGCATATAAATTGCCGATTAAAAATGGCAAAGTAGATCTCAATCAGAGCGAGATTTGATATAAGAAAAAAAATAAAATCCATAACAGGTTAAAAAAAATGGAGCTAATCATGGACACGCCCAAGGGAAATTTTGGAAATACCAATAATAGAAACGCAGGTATACTTTTTTCTGTTCACGAATAGTGTGGAAAATTTTCAACAATATAACAAAAAAACGGAAAAACTGTACGTTGAATTATACTATTGCCATCCAATGCTACCTACTTAGCATAAAGTATTTCGACATTGGAAGGAAGTTTTCTCAAAAGCTCTGCACCCAATAGGGTAACTCTCAGAAGAAGCTGCCAAGACTCGCAATAAGCATTTTAAAAAAATAAAGACTAAATGTTACCCGAAACGTTACACGTGAATAGTGTAATAAGAACCTTTTAAATGGACATTTATTTACTGTGGATCCTTTGATTACCGGAACGAGAAAAGCCACAAAAAAGAAGACATCCATATTTCCCTATTAAATGCTTAAGCAACTATTAAGGCACTTAATCTTTTACTTCCTACAGAACCTAATCGTCGTAAATTACGAAAGAATTGAAGAATTTTGGCTAAATATTATCTTCTATGATATTTATTGTTAAACTGCCTTAGTCGTCTTCACACACCTTAATTAAGTTAAAATTAGTTATTAATATACATTATAACTGACTAAGTATTCACTCATGTGAAAACAGTTTTCAAAACCCCATCAATACATTCATGCATCAAGTCAAATACCCCATCGCGCAAAGGTCAAAGACCTATCTGTAGTAAATTAATTTAACAATAATAAATCAGCAACTTGAGAGAGGTTCAGGGAGAATGCACTGTCTAAATCTATTCTTATTTCGAAATGTTCACTATGAACTCTAAATTTAACAAATGTTATGTAATAAACTAAGATTTTAATCGTCTCAGAATTATGAAGTTTACGCTATGTCAGCAAGCAAATAACGCAAAAGTTTGATATAAATAACATTAATTAAGATAGCGTAATCGATACATTTCATGTCTCAAGTCGACACTAAAAATATCGATTTTGAAAACAGTACAACTCATACGATGCTTGTCTTACCATAAACACAAAAACGCATTTAACTATAAACAACGTGAGGCTCATAAAATGCAAATGCAAACTCACAATTCGATGCATAAAACGTGTGGCGACCTCGCCGCGGATGCAAAAAAAAAATCTAGCTGAAAGGGCGAGACGCAGAAACTAGTTAGGGTTGTCACAAATTTACCAAATGCTTAATTAATAAAATTCGTATAAAATCTAAAAGATCGAGAAAGAATTAAGTTTAAGTAAAATACATTTCTTTCAAAATTGCAACTTTTTTACCATGCCTATTTGCTTTTTATCGTTAAGTCTGTTAAGATATTAAAATAATAAAAGAAACATATAATGTTTTTTTAGTATTTAGTGTTTTTTTAGTATTTTAATGTGCGATAATAAAAAAAACACTCCATCCACGTTATACACAAGGATGGAGTGTTTTTTTTATCACGACCTAGTACTTATCTTGATCTAATACTTTATAAAGTCGTTTTGTAGATAATTTTAATAATAGAACAGAACTAGAAATATCAGATGAGATAATAAAAATAAAGAAAGACAAATATTATGAACGTGAACTAGTGGTTAAAGATTCATGGCAAAAACTCAACGAAACTAATAAACTTAATACACAGCTAACAATGGAACGAGAAGAATACGCGAGTGAATATGAAATACTATATAAAGCTATAACGAATTTAAAAACTCAGCTATGTAAAGAGGCTAATGTGACTGACACATAAGATTGTATGAAGAAATTCTACAAAAGAACGATACCCTCAAAAAATCACTATGATTCCAAAACAGTTCTACTTGGAAATAATATGTTTAAAAAAACTTTTTACTATCGAAGACGGCATGAAAAATACGACACGCTAATCAGAAAATTGCAAAAAAACTGGTCATAGCTAAGAAGAAATCATCAAGTGAGCCAACAAACGATCATGCAAATAAAGTTTCCTGTGGAAATAATACCATTGTTTTCAGGTAGATTAGGGGTTGGTTTGGATCAAGGCTGTCAAATAGTATGGGGCTTCTTGCGACGAATTATTGTATACGTGATGCGCCTCTTGATCGTATAATAAAGTTATGAAATATAAATGTAATAATAGTACAAATATATTGTTAATAGGAAATACCACAAATGTTAGAAAGGCTAATATAGTTGAAACTTTCCAGTTATTTTCAAATCTTGAAATTATAAACGTGACATTTTATGCCTTCCCTTATTCAACTATTTCTTTGTATAATCAAAATAAGAGAATTTATACATTTGACAATCTTATTCATAATTTGACATGCCGTTATAACGATGTTTTTAATTTAAATTTTAGATTTTTTGACTTGAACAAATGTATTAAAAGATTTAAAGTGAGTTCGGATAGTTTATATCTGCCTAAAAACTGTAAAAATATGATGTCTGAATCGATAGCCTACAATCTTAATTTTAATTACGTTATAAATAATATAACACAGCACAACGTTAACGATGCTACATTTTTTTGTAATTATACAATTAATATTGTGGTTAATAATTTAAACTAATTAAACCGATAATGAGAAAGCGAACTGAGTTAATATTAAGGCACCGACATATAGTAGGTTTTCTCGGCAAAGAACTTCAAATGGAACATTAGCTAAAGGATTATGAAATAATGCTTAGTTTGAACAATTATCAAGTGTTAGTTATTTTAGCAGATATACAGAATAAGTTATGAAAAGTGGCTCCTTAATCTTACTTAAAAATAATCTTAAAGCAAAGATAGAAGATATAGTCTAATTTAGTGTTAAACAGACAATCGAGTTATCATTGGTTGAGTTGGAGAAATACATTATTATTTGCGTATAGAACATAGTAAAATTATATGAATATTTTGCATACTCTCAGTAAAATTTTTGAAAAGATTATGCTCGAGCAAATAGAGGCTTATTTCAACTCTCATGAACTACTTCACAGCCAGCAATTTAGAACAATGGTTTTAATTATGCATATCTTTGGCGCTTGGAAAGAAATGCAGGACGCTATCGGCGTATTATGCGATCTGTCTAAAGAGTTTGATTGTGCTGATCATGTAATATTACTGTGCAAATTGAAATATCATGTATTAAAAGATGAAGCATTTAGCTTAGTTAATTCGTATCTCGTAAACAGAATATAAAAAAGTACAGATAGGGGAAGTTAAATCAACAGGTTCTTTAGTAAAGAAGGGTGTTCCCCAATGGGACCCTTTCTTTTTCTTGTGTACATTCACGATCTGCCTTTTTTTATTGAAAAATTTGATGAAATAATACTCATATTTAAAATAAATAGATATGTTGAACAAGTAGAGGACGCTAATAAAGCAATGTCACAAATGTTTAATTGGTTTACGGTTAATAATTTAATACTTAATGCAAAAAAACTAATTAAATTAAATTTACTGTTCCAAATATAAAACTAGTTGACAATAACTTAGTATTTGATATAATAAAATGGATTTTGTTAACACAACAGTCTTTCTCGGTATTACAATAGACAGTAAATTACAATGGGGAGCTCACATTTCACAATTGGCAGGGAAACTTAGTTCCGCTGCATACGCTGTCAAGAAAGCAAAAGATTTAACACATGTTGAAACTACAAGAATTGTTTACTTTAGCTACTTTCATAAAATAATGTCGTACGGTATATTGTTGTTTATTTTACAAAAGAGAACTATTCGCTCAATGTACAAATTAGGTTCTCGAGATTCGCTTAGAGAACTATTTAAAGTAATTAATATACTTACTTTACCTTCACAATATATTTTTGAAAATATTTTATATATGAGCAAAAAACAATTACTTCACTGTAAACACTGTCATATTTACAACACTAGAAATAAAAATAAACTGGATATTCCTAACTTCAGACTCACATAGGTTGGTAGTTCACTTGTAGGGCAGAGTAAATGCTTCTATAATAAAATATCAGAAGATGTATTGAAATTGTCAGAAAAACATTTTAAACTCGTTGTTAATGAATATATAAACAACAGAAATTACTAGAGTCATTACTTTAACTTATCGAACTACTATACATAAATATATTTAATATAATTTCAATATTGTATGATACAATTTGATATTTGTATATTGTTTTCTTATTTTTTATTTGTTTTGTGTTTTTTTAATTATTTTATATGCTTTTGACGTTCAATAAGGGAACGCAATGTTTGTATGTTATATAAAAATAAAACTGAATTGTATTGGACAAATATTTTTGGTCTATAGTACCCTGGATGTAGCGTCCTTAGTGTTGCATACCGTTAATATTTTAATTGCAAAAGTTTGGATTTTTTTTCCTAATAACAATGTAACCAAACAACCAAACACTATTAAATTTTGCACGTGCGTATTTCACGTAGCGGAGTAACAAATAGGTTTTACATTATCCCTTAACTCGATGTCTTTATTCAATAATAAAATTTTAGTACAGCATCGTGTCAATAAATGGCGTAAGATGTATATATATATATATATATATATATATATATATATATATATATATATATATATATATATATATACATATATCTAATTTTTTTTGTTATTTATAAACAGATGTCTCTATGGTGTCATCAGGTTAGAGACAAATCCCACTGTCGTATTCGAAAATCAGCACGAACGGTGCCGAGAGCGATATAAGCTGTTAATATTTTTTTAAGTTACCTCACATCCGGGACACCACTAAATGTGTCCCGGATGTAACACAAATAAAAGTTAGTTGAAAAATATATTTTCTTTTAATATAGAAGTTTATGAAACGGTTTTTTTTTTTCAAATTTAACGTCATGATAATCGAAAAAAATTGTTTTGCACTCCAGACCATTTCGCTTCATTTTAGGTGCTTAGTCAACACCTTCAATAGAAACTATTAAGATCATCGCTCAACTTCATTGCTGCTTAATTAATTGACGGTGACATCTGTTTATTTTATAAGCAATTATCATAAGTATGTAGTTTTATAATTATCCACTAGATGGCCCTACTTTTAATATTAAATGATTTTGATTTAGTAACGCATTTACATTTATATATATATATATATATATATATATATATATATATATATATATATATATATATATATATATTTATGTATATATAATTATTATTATTATCTGTCAAACTCTAGAGTACCATCCTGGATGCATCAAAGGGGAAATATGACGATCTACAATTGTGAAATATAGCATTCTTTTTGCACAAATAATGATACTCACCCCGTCATCCACATAAAGATACTCTTCTGAACTTATAAGGTAAGAAGATAAAAGAATAAAAAACAGTACAGAACTAGAAATACTGAATTTAAAAACCTTACACGATTCACATAGAATGGTTATCAAAAAAACATATCAAATCATGGTATGGTGCCTTCGTCCTATTTAAATATAAATTTCAAGCCAAATTGCGAAAGACGAAATAATTTATAATTTTGTGAAATTGGCGTCTTACCTATATTATTACAGCAACTTGCTTGTTTTGTAGTAAATTATAATTTGAACAAATATATATCGGAATATATTGGTAATATTTATTATTAATTTATATTAGTTATTGAAGTTCCGTTTGGCAGCTTCCTTTTTATTTTTGTTTATGATGCGTTCCCTTTCCAATAAGAACAATCAAAACCTAACCAAAATATGATTCTAATCATGACATCCATGATAACTTCCACCAAATTTTATAAAGTTTATCCTTTATAATTTGGCATGATTTTAGATTATTCCTACGACTTCTTTTCGTATTAAAGTTGAAATGTAATAAATAACTGAATTTGAGACTTCCCATAGTGCACATAATTTATTTTCTATATAAATCAAGAAACAAATCGAGCAAAAATAAATAACTTTTTAAGAGAAATTTAATTTCAATTTTAAAAAAATGATCATACCATGCAACCCTGTAATCCGCGTACAAAGCCTCAGTAGTACGGATGTAGCAATCTAAATATACAAATAATATATGTAATAAGTTTACAATATACCTACGTAGGTATTGATATCATTGTGCCTGACATTTATACGGAAACGTATAAGAATAAGTACGTAGCTCGACATAAGGCGGGCTGAAAGCAAACTGAGAGTAATTTATATAAACAGAACGCGGCGGGAGCTTGCAAACATTCACGCTACGATCACCAAGCGGCATAGACAATTCATAATTGCTAAAGGGCGCCATATTCGATTTATTTCGCGGGTGTTTTCGCATTTGGCGCGAATTTTATTTTTTTTTCGAGTGTTGGTGTGGAGCGCGTCGATTTATTAAATTAATTTCACCAATTCGATATTTAAACATTTTTCTGTCAAAATGGAGGTGCAAAGTGTGCCGGCGTTTGTTAGTTTGAAATCTTCTACAATATTTCAGCATGAAAATGACAAAGGGAAATATACGGTGAGTGATAATTTTTTCATATTTCAAATTTTTGTTATGTTCGTTATTCAATCTGGATTTATTTCAAAACTGTCATAGAAACAACTCGAGAATAGTGAAACTGAATGAAATACATGCAGTGAGCTTTCAAGAAAATTCTATCATTATGGAGTTCATCAAAATAGTAAAAAAGTTTAATAAAGAAACTAAATGTTTTAATTAACAATGTTAGAAATATGGAGAAAATAGGTTTTATTTTTTATTTAGATTAAATTATTTCAGTTTTTTTTGTGAATGAAAGCCTTAATTTATATTCGCAACCAAAATAAGTTTTATAGACATATATATATATATATATATATATTCATATGTTAATAAAGCAACATCAACACAATATGTGGCATTATCGAATAAAAATGTAAATAAATATTTTTTTAACACTATAAACCAATTCCTGATAAAGATCTCCGCATATTCAAAACTGCCAGTCCCATACATAACTAATACGCGAGAATTGATATTTACATGTTTTTTTTTAAGAATTCGTCCTAAAATTAATTTGGAAAATTGTGTGCAAGCTGTAAGTGTTCAATAGTTCTGAGGTTCTATTAACTCTAGTTCGTAGTTAATCAAAAAATTATGCGATAGAAGATAATAAATAAAACTGGCTGCTTTATATTAAACTATCTAAACTTATAAAATATGAATATTTGTAATATATAGCTTTCGATGGCTTAATCGACATGAATTCGTTTGGTAAACAGCTTTTGCTCGCAACTCTGTTCATATAATTTTTTTCATTGCATTTTTCTCTCTCACGTCCTATTTACGTAGCATAATATTATATAGTATATACAAAATAGAACTCTCTTTATATTCTAAAAAATATTTATCGAGAAAATTTCCAAAACAGAAATCCAAAATAGAATATTAAAGCTAGAACGGATTTGCTGCCTCGATTGTGATCAAGTCTAAGAATAAGGGGCACTTTTATCTTGCATATTGTTAGTTTTCTTTAATTTTAGTTTTTTTCAACTTCAGATATTATAATAAAACGCATACTACATCTTATGGTTATGAGAGATTTTTTTAGAGATAAATAAAACAAGTTGAAAAGTGAAGTGAGATACTTCGCAAAAATATCTATTTGTGTTTACGGAAAACTTGATTATATATGTGTTAAATTCATTTTTACTTTATTATGATATGTACGTAAAAATGTACAATTTTCGAGTCAAATTTTTTTCAAATTAAATAATAGTTAATTAGTTTTATTTTTTTTATTTTTAACTTATTTTCAGAACACGATTTTCTCTTTACATTCGTCAACATTTACCAATATTAATTTTTTTTTTAATTTACGAATAAAGCCGTATTATAGTAAGTTTTGGTCATTTAGGCCAGAATTGAAAAAACCTGTGGTGACACTTTGGCCTTGGTTAAGTAAATTTATTTATTAAGTTCATTGGGACTTAGAAAGCAAATTACACAGACGGCGGACTTATTGTTATAGAAGCAATCTCTTAAGGCTAACCACAATGCGACAAGTGAGAAATATTAGTGTTGGGGCAGATTGTAAAGATTAACATAGGAAATGTCAGTAGACATTGATAAAAACGATAAATAGGCAAAACAAATTAAAGATATTCATACTTAGATTAAAATAAGTGGTACGAATTAAAGTGAAATACAATAAAGTAAATATATATAATAAATATATAATAAAGTAAATATAACGATAGAAGCGACTAATTAATAAGGGAAGTAGTCTTTTTATTTAAAACGATAAAAAATGTCCGTGAAAATGCATAAAGCAAAACCTCAAACGGAAAGAGAAAAATACCACGTATTTAATACTTGAAGATGAATTTAAACTCGAAAATATCTGTCAAGGTTTTCACTTGTGACTTCAATTGCACGTTGAGTAAATTTCCTACCTGCATTGTGATTGTTTATCAATGTAGACATATATATGACGACTAGATACGATGATAAAATTACTTTTCACGATTCTATAGTATTTAATATCAACCTTGATTATATCGTAACGTTTTTCTTTCCATCATACGCAGTCTTCTGTAGTTCAGAATTCAAAATAAAATTTAATACGAAACATGAATAAAAAAGTGGCCAAATGCGATTAAATGAACCTATCGCCTGTAATCTAAATCTTATCACCGACTTCATCGACTTTAGCTTCAATATTTCTGACATAGTTTTCGAGGTCGTGAGGTAGACGACAATTTTTGATATTATTAGAAATATTCGCTGAAAAAATTGGGGAAAATAACAAACTGTATATTGTTGAACTCACACTTTAAAAAGATCAAAAAATGCTTTTATACTTCCTCTCTTCACCTTAACCCTGTCCTCGAAATACAAAATAAACACACCATCATTACAAGTAGGATAAGAAATTAATGGTTTAACAAAGTTTAAACATTTGGATTAAACATGAATACAAAAGTACACATATTTCGACCCGACACATTTCGACAAATTTACTTTTACTTAACACAAACAAATCACACTCTGGTGCGTCCTCAATCAATGGTAGAGCAGTTGAATATCGTGGGAAAGTGGTATAGCAAGGTGATGAAAATGTGATGATTGCGCGAGCCAAGAAAGTGTCCGGTACCAATAATGAAAGTTTGCTCAATAGTCACAGTATAGAATTTTTTATTGTTATATCAACTTTCTATGACAAATGATGAAAATATTTATTTATGTATGTACTTTAATGTGTACAGTTGATACACATAGCCGACTTATTGGTACGAGAGCTATCTCGAATAGCCAACCAGGACACCAGTCCGGCCTCGCTCGACTAGCGACCGGAAATCGAACCCGGATCCCCGCGGTACGCCGTGCCATAAAAGGCCGTATGCCTCGTGATCAATCCAACACACCGCGACAACGACAACAAAAATACCTATGACAGACATAAAAGCTACATATCCCATATGTTTCCTTTTTTACAATTTTGGTGCAAACACTAAAAATTAATAAAACGCAGATGCAGCACCGAAGCCTCCAAAAAGCGGTAAAAAAAAAATAGAATTGCAAGATAACGATCTGTATACGTATATATGAAAATGTGAAAATTTAACATGTACTGTACGATTCTTTGTCTTTTAAATTTGTTTGTTTGTTCTTTTATTGTATTTCATTGAATTTAGTGATCATAATCAACTAGTAGCTCAACACCTCTTTGTGGAATGGAAAAAGGCTTTCCCTTGAAAATCTGATTCTAAGCTGTTCGATATGCTGTTCCATATGCTGCTTATGACCGTTTAGAAAATCTTAGTGGTTATATTAGATAAAATTTCATTTCAGTATTTTTCTTCTTTTTAAATGGTTTACTTCCTTTTCATCCACTGGTTGTTTTCTATAATACTAACTACAAAGCACTTTTCTTTCTAAGATTTCAAACTTAGATTCTTCTTTTTATGGTTTAGGTTTTAGAGCCATAATTAAAAACAGACTACCAAAATTTTATAAGATAAAAACTTTATTTTTTCCCTAATAAATCGTAATGACAAGATATTTCTCAGTTCATGAAAAAATTATTAGAAAATATAATTATTTTCTATGCTTCGAGCGACATTTTTTTAGTTTAGGCCTCCAGTCCATCTTGTTGGAAGCGCCCCACACTATACTTCGAGGTTCATAGTCTCAAGTCAAGGACTCATCTACACAATCGGTTATCAATTCTTTGGCAAATGTAACCAATAGATACTGCAGTTTGGTAACGAGAAGAACTGCGTCGACTACTTTGATTCTCTGTCGAAATATCGGATTTTGTTCCTCAGAGACATTCCGAGCATAGCATTTCCATAGTTTGCTGGACGACTTTATGGAACAGACCAACTATAAATGTCCACGTTTCAACGCCGTAAGTCATTACGAGCAGATCGCATCGATTATAGATTTTCGTCTTTAACAACAACAGAATCGGTAACGCGAAGATTTGACGCAATTACCCAAATCTCCCAGTTAAATTATTTTGTCAGCATCTTTGTCGAAATTGTTTCTAACCAGTTAAATCATTTATCCCAGTTATATATTTTCTTGAACAACTTCGGTGTTAACATTACCAACTTTATCGATATTGGCACAGGCTGTAACTTGAAGTTTAATCTTGTTCAAGTTTATACCCAGGGTCACTTGTCTAGGATAATTACCAAAGTCAGGCCGAATTTCCGCAATTTTTCAGCAGCAACTTTATGTAGATAACTGGAAATAACATAATTAGAAACACATCTGAAAGAAATAAGTACCAAAGAAACGCTATCGCTTATTTTTTAAGTACAAAAATTATAGTAATCAAAATCAATGAACGTTTTAGAGTCCACTTTCAAATAGAATAAAAGCTATTGAATATATTTGGCGTTAATTTTGTAGAAATTCATTATTCACAATTAAATGAAACTACGTGATGTAGTATTATTTCTACTTTCTTTAATTTCTTTACCACGACCTAGGTTTCGTTGTATTACATCTTCAGGTGGGATATTAGCAAAGATCTCTGCTAGAAGAATCTGTTAATAGCTGCTGCAAGAATGTAATAGGTAGTAATAACTTTAAAGAAAAATCTTTCGCTTTCAGCTTAAAGATTTATATACCATTTCGTATAGTGTCTCTACAATCAATTACGTATGAGAAAAATTGTTGAGATATCGCTAATCTCATTTACGGTGAATTTGTAGTAATAAATTGACCTAAAATTAATGAAAGAAAGTTAGATATTATTTAGTTTCAGATTTTGCCGTAGAAAATTTAAAGATATATCTCTAACTACGATCATTCGAAATATGATCATTTGGGCGTTAACATCGAATACAGAGCAGGCGCATTCAACAGTTATTTCATTATAACTTTCAACGAGTTTTCCAACAATCCTTCGGCCACTCAGATTTCAATTTGCGATAGCCCCTAATGGAAATTCTTGTCGCGCGCTGGATAATTTAATTTTGACTTTGACAGTTAAATTTTCTCCATTATAATTGCGAAAATTCCTTCATATTCGTTGTAATAGTTGGCTATTCGCTGGTACTAGAATGATTTGTGAAAGGAAAATGCCTCGCTTTTCAAATATTCATTATAAGAAAACTCAAATGAGAAATTTTCTCTGGTTATTTCACTGACATGGATTTATACAAAAATATTCGGTGTACATAAGTGCCTATAGAAAAAATAAAATGTTAATTTGAGTTCATATTAATTATGGAGAAAAAATAATGCTTTATGTTAATTATTCCTAATAAATTAGATAAAAAATGTCATGAATATTTTTTTACGTAAGTTAATTATTTATCAAATTATGAAAACGTTATCATAGCGCGTCTTATGCGAATGTGATACATCCAAAGGTCGCATGCAGATAACATGTTACTCGTGTGTACTACACGTGTGCATAAGAAATAAGTTATAAAAATTTAATAAACCAGTTTAAATATGTAAAATGTAATGCAATTATTGTTATATATTTTATATAAATTATAATATAATCGCATATATACTTTTATAAAGAATAATCATTGAGCGAGATTTAACTTTTTTATTGGTTTGTAATACAGGAAGTATTTCTAGAAAATATAAGGCGAAAATAATCTATAACATTTTTCTGACTGACATCTTTATTAAAGAGATATAATTTATTTTTCGACAAAAAGATATTTCTTTTATTTTCAATAATTGTTTAGTCGTAATAATATTTAAACGTTTTATCATAAAAAAAACCTACATGGGAAAAACTTAAGAAAAGCACTGAATAACCAATACAATTAACTTTTCTTTCTTCGAAAGAAAATTGCTCAGTATACAAAACTTGATAAGAGGTTCGCCGCATCGCATCTTATTGCTTTGGCACCCGGGATTTATGCACCGCACGAAGTTGTATTAACGTTGAAAAAAACATTGACGTAACCCTTGTATTAACGTTGAAAAAAGTACCTCTAAAAAAAACTAATTGAATATAATCGTCTTATATTATAGTCAGGAGCCTTTTGTACTATTTGGCTTATGTAAATGTGCAATCACGGATTTGCACATTTATATAAGCCAAATGGTACAAAAGACACAAATACTGTACTCAGCTGTGAAAAAGGAACCTTTAGAATTCCGTCAAGATTCGGAGGGATTTATCCGTCCTTAAGGCACGGTATCATACCTTTTTTTTAATTTAAAACTGATTGAGTAGAAATTATATTGCTAAAATTGATATATACAGTATGGCGTAAACGAATTAGGTGAGTATATAAAAAGGAAAACTTCAAAATTATTTTTCAAATATCTCCCTGTCGATCAATGCATAGGGATGAATAGTTACTTTTGGACACCGTAGACATAGTGCTTAGAGATTAATAGTTTTTTTCGGGTGCCACAGTTTTTTTTTTACTTGACTTAAGTCCTATCACTTTTAGGTAGAGCAAAGTGTCTACACAAAGCTTCGCCAGCAAACTCTATTCCGAGCTTGGATTCTCCTCTTTCTAAATGACTTTCCCACTTTCTTGGTCTCTTTCTCCGGCGTCTTCCTCCACGCTGTCTTTAGCTCGCCTCTTGTCACCTTTCTCTTAGTATTCCAGAAAAGGGTGCTCTATAGGCTTTTCCAGAAAATGTATCCAGTCCATCACCACTTTTTCCTCCTGAACTGGATATCTACCTGTTGTCTGGATATCTACATGTTGTCTGCTATACCTGTTGTCTGCTATATTACTGGATATCTCATGTCTGATTATTTATTTGAAAGACTTTTGGCCAGAAAATACGGAGGTTTTCCTCAGACACCTATTGATGAAGACCTGCAGACTCTTGCCTATCTCGGAAGTAATTTTCCATATCTAATACTCATGAAACAGCATCGCCTTTAGGTTGGTACTAAGGAGGCAGGTTTGGCCATTGTAAACCCCACCTAATGGGGTATCATTAAAGAGATCTTTCAAAATGTGGTCGAAAATATTTAGTGAATTGTTTTGATGAAGTGTTTGTTACTTTTCATAATGTCCGTCTCTACCTCAACGTCTAATATTTTGACCACGTATAACGAAAATTAAAAAAAAATCAAAATAACCGTATTTAGTAAGTACTTCAAGGTAAAATTATTTCGATCAACTTATCTCAATAAAGTAAAAAGGTACAGGTAGTTAAGTTGTTTTGTGTTACATCTATTAAAAATATGCTATCCAATATATTAACGTATTAAAAACTATAATGATATTTCTAAATCATTTAATAAAACTGGTACATCCATGCAAAATTCTAATGTTGAACATTAAAATGTTGTATGTACATAACAGTGTACGGAGTAATCAAAATGCGAGTATATAACACGTGTATTCTTAATTGCCCAGTTTCAAACAAATTATCCCTTCAAGAGAATATTGATATTTGTACTGATATCGAACAACATAATATTGAAAAATAATTGCACTTTTTTCGATAAAGTAATGATTGTTCGCTCTAAGTTAATATTGCTTTTAGACATATCAATCACAGCAGTTATATAATGGTGAAGTCGAGTGTATTTCCCAATTACGGTGATTATCTCTTCTTATATTTCGTATATTTGGAACTTTATTGCCAGGTCTTCCAATAAACAGTCACTTCTTTGCAACATGCGTTTAACATAAAGTTAACAGCTTCATTTATCTTTTACTAAAATTCATTTAATTTGATATACAAAACTATTAATTCTGTTATTGTAATTAATTACACAACGTGTACGAAAAAGAAGTACGGAAACGAAAACATTGCACAGTAGGGTGCATTCATTGCAAAATGTGTCCGAAAAAGAAGATATCAAAATGAAAACATAATTCATTGTACAATATGTCCGGAGAAGAAGTGCTCAAATGAAAACATTGTATAATAGGGTGAATTCATTGCACAATGTATCCGAAAAAGAAGTGCTCAAACAAAAACATTGTACACTACGGTGAATTTTTTCGATAAGATTTCATGGTCCGTTAAGCTTAGTTTTTTATAGGGCTCTTTCAATTTTTTTACGTGAATTTGAATTATATCAGAAAATAACCTACGATTCCTCAACTATGTGGGTAATGAAAAAAATAATTCTAGACGAAGCTGCTTAATTTCTTTTTAAATCAAAATAATAAAAATTGTTTATCTATCTATCAAACCTAAATATATTTTTAAATAATTCCTAAAAAACAATATTATTTTTCCTTAATTATTAAATTGTATTTTTTATTTATTTAAAACCTGCTCTATATTTCAAAAGGTACCTATGTATATCTATGTTGCAAAGGATATATTTATTAAGAGTTTTTGAATAGTCAGCACGACCCACTACGTGCTCCATAATTAAACAAGTTTTTTTCCGAATGTCGTCTTCAAACATTGACGTTTATATGGTGTTTTCCTATATGTATCCATAGAGGGTATTCAAAATAATTTTATAAACTTTTATTTATATTTGTCATATATACTTGTTACCATGATTCATTATATTCGTCATTCACACGGTTATCATAGAGTATGTCATATGTATGATTACCATTATTCGCTTTATTCACTATGTACTTTATAAAAATGTAATAGAACAGTGTCTTTATATTGAAGATATTTTTTTAAAAATTATTTATATGTGGTACATAGGCTTCTTTGAACTCTAAGTGCATTTTTTGTGCAATTTCTCTCTATGTGTTTGTTCAAGTATCACGCAAAAACTAATGATTTAAATAAAAATTTTACCATAATAAACTTCAGGATTCAATTTAAAATTTAAGCTTTTGGTTCACCTTTGTCTCCTTACAATATTGTTGTTTTGTTGTTTGTTTGCAAGGAATCATGTAAAACACGAATTAAATTTTCACTGAGACAGATTAAAACTTAATCTAAAATACTTTTTTGATAAAATATTTTCTAAAGAACTTAAAATTTAATTAATTATTATTACTAGGCCTCAGGCAGTAAGACCGAGTGCACAATTAAATCATTTTGGCTTAAAGTTTAGTTAAAACATAAAATACATACTTTTATTTCGGTGTGCCACCGTGGTGTGTTCTATTGAACACAAAGCTTACGACCTTTAACAGCGCTACATACCATCCAGTTCCAGTTTCGATTCCCGACCACTCGTTGAGTGGGGTTGAGCGACCTCCGTAATCACATAGCTAATATGCCACAGATCAGTGATGGCACCAGCGCCACCGGTGCGAGAAGCTATGCACCGCAATAGCTTTTATGAGCATTACCTCCAATGACACGCACATTGGAGAGATATATATCCAGGAGTGGACTAAAAATAAGCTATTGTTGATAATGGTCACGATCAAGAATACTTTTGAGGTGAAAACTTCATTACTGGAGAAAAATGCCGCCGTAAAAGTAAAAAGTATACACGAACTAAGCCGCGGGAAAAAAAACTAGTTATTAAATAAATGTTAGACTAACGATGAATTAAAAATGTATTTCAACGAAAAAAACGCTGTCATGTTATTCCCCACTTATATTTCATTGTCGTCCAAAATCGTCAAGGTCAACCTCTAGTTGCGTACCATCCATTATCTACCTGTCATTCCGACTGGACCTTCGAAGGCTATCATCCAAAACATAAGCATTTCCTGTTATATGTCTAAACATGACAGTCTTTGATAACAGACTGTGACGTTTTATTACACAAACGCCGTCACAAAAAAAGTGACAACAACCTAAAATGATTGGCCTATTAACGCACCATGACGCGGCATCCTAACACACCAACGTCCTTGCATCTAAATCACGATGCAGAGCTATAAATATACATTATATCTCACGATAAATATAAACAACTAACATCAGTGACGTGCTTTTTCATTATTGTTTATAAACAAATGTTGTTCGATAAATTCCCAATTTTGTGACATTCTTTACATATGGAATTTTTAATGGTCTTTCATAAGCATGCTTAGATTTTGAAACAGGAGTTTTAAAGTCGATATTTAATATTCATGTTCATAAATAAATAGTCACACAATCATATATTTCCAAAACCACCCCTTTTACTTTATTTTATTATCTCTACATTTCATTACTCCTCATTTTTTTCATCACGTAAATTGCCCATTTTCTCGAACAATTGTAGTAACGTAAGATGAGTCTCCTAAATATTAAATAATTTGTTCTATAAGGTTTTTAACTTTTTATTAAATGTCACTTAACTTAGTTAAAAATTAAAAATCATGCAATCAACATAACTTTTTAAAAATTGTTTTTCTAGTAATAGCGTGTATTTATAAAATTGTTGTACAAAATATTCAAGGATATTTCGTGGAATGTATATTATAGAATTTTATTAAAAATTGTTTTCATAACTAAAAATATTATACAATTTATTTTTGGTAAGTACGAGATGAAATTTTTAGGTAAAATAAGATGCACATCAGTATAATAAAAAAGTTCTTTTGCTTTTTACCAAGGAATACTTCTAAAATAAATTTATAAATGTTTTAATAACCATTTTATTAATATTATTACAATAATGTTTCCAAAGTAACAAATCAAAACTAAAAAGGGCTGAGAAAACAATTTTTATTTTAATACTTTTTTAAGCAGACTCTTATTATTTCATTGAGCATCCCATTATGTACGAGCATTTTCAATATAAACTTAAATTCTTAATACTATGTTTGTCACAAGATACGATGCAGTATGTTTCAATATTTTAGCCAAGTTATAAAAAGAAGGAGGTTCTTAATTCACCTATGCGATAGCAAGATATTAAAAAATAGCAAGTGGAAAATAAATAAGCGAAATCATTGCTTTCTTAAGCAGACTCTTATTATTTCATTGAGCATCCTATTATATATGAACATTTTCACTTCAAACTTTTATTCTTATTATTATGTATGTCAGAAAAGAAATGATGCATTATATTTCAATACTTCAGTCGGTATCTAAATAAAAAGAGGTTTTCGATTCGACTACTACATGAATGTTTACGCATATCGTTAGCATATAAAAAGTGAAAAATAACGTAGAAATTACTTTTTAATAAATGTACCCGTATTTACATTCTAACAAATTGCGAAACAATGAAATAAACTATATTTAAAAAGAAAAACCGCTATTAAAAAAATAATTTTTTTGAAGCACTGAAAAAGAAAAAATTATTATTTTTTACCCTTATCCCAACTAGGTGCTTAAATATCAATTAACGCTGATATCTTTTTAAAATGTATAATAAAACATTTTTTTATAGTAGATATGAAATACGAATAAAAATGTATGAAATCTAATTTAAGATTCATTTCTTTTAATTGTTATACTCTATTCGTTTTTATTTAGAAAAAAACTGTTATTATTATTAGTGTATCCTTAAAAAACCAAAAAAATCATCAATCGAAGCCAAAGGTTTGATACGCCTGCCACCTTCGAAAAATCATTAGCACAAATAAATAGTATTTTTTTAATTAGAAGTACCCCCAAACTTAACTAGAATACTCGTAGTACATTTCGGTTAGTAAGCACGCCACTGAGAAGCACGCACTTCGCGTGCTTGGAACTATTAATACACGACAGAGCAGGCAATAGGTACAAGGTGGTTCTTGTTGAAAATGTCACCTCATTCAGCTGACGCGGATGAAATACCGATATGTCTGTCAACCAGTATTTAGCGTCTGATTGTACTCGTGATAATTATGTTTTTTGTACTTTTTCTGATGCTGACTTTTAAACGATATTATACAGGCTGTTCCATGTTGGAGTGTGGGTATTTTATAAATTATAAAATGAAGCATTACCTGGAACCTAATATGTAAGATACGCAGCAGTTTTAAAATTACAGAGCCACGTATCTTCACATTATTTATTCATTAGTTAGTTAAACATTAATTCAATTATAAGTTAAAAAAATATGGATCCAAACAAAAAAGGACATTAAAAATAAAACCAATAAAAGTGTGATTGAAATATATTAGAAGTTATAAAATATTTTGTATGTACAACGGCTAATACAGCGATAAGAGGGACCTGTCTTATCTTATAGTTTCTTAGCTTATCTCTTACTTTATATAACTTCTTTTTTTAATTTTGACATCGTAAATTGTTACGCAAATTGTTTTGATGAATCGTACATATGGAGTCCTACTCTCAACGGAGAGTAAGACAACAATACCTTTCTAACAGAAAGGGATTGTAACTAACATTCATCAAGCCTATTCGACATTTGTACGATGAATAAAACTTTTTGACTATAGTTTCAAATATCAGACAAATACAATATTTGGAAAAAAATGTGAAATAATAGACACCATCACTAAGAAAAAACTTCTTAAACATTTTTCCTATAACTATTTCTCCTGTTTTAATTTTACAAAAAAATTTCGTCTAAATTAATTCAAGGACGCAGCATAAGTTTTCAGTTAGTTTTCCAATTTTTTCCCTGTTATGTTACTATGTAATGCAAAAACATTAGCACTTATTTACTATAAATTTTACCCATGCCCCATAAGAATGTTTTTTTCTCAATTAGCACTCTGATTTGTTATAATTTAAATTATAGTTCGGCTATGATAATTACAATTAGACTTTAAGACCCATTTTAAGTAACATAATAATGTTTTTTTTTAATGTCAGCACATACACCACACAGTCGAAAAAGCAGAATCAGCCAGTTCGTTAATATTTACACACTAGAAGCGCTTATGATTGAATAACGTGTAGTTCATACGTGCTTAATAAAAATAACTAAAAAAAAAATAAAAGGAATATCGGTTTTTACAACAATCTAATTTAACGACTCAATATGACTGGACAATTCAATGTTGTTATGAGAAATTTCTATTGTAATTACAAGCCAAACTTGCCAAATTAAATATAGTATGAATAAAAAAGTCGATATTCATTATATATGTATATAACATAGTTTTAAATAAAATAGATAATTCACAAAAAAAGATATTAAATATATAGACTGAATGATCAAATTTAATAAAACTGACGCGCAAAGTTATTTGCAACAACCTGTACAAAATCTACGAAACCAAATTAATTGCAAACGAGACAATGCGGCAAGAGTTGCATAGTTTAAATGTAGTGCGAATAAAAAATGTTGATCCAAACGTCACATAGTTTTGTTTGTTTACTTATTATCTCACCACTTCCTTATGAATTACATTCCGTTGTGTGTTTTATTTATAGCACAAACGCGTTGCTTACGTGGGCATAAACAGCTAGTTTTTTTTTGTGAACACCGCAAAGCTTTACACATTATTAGCGTTACAATGGGCCCAACCAGGAAGAAAATTTATAGCTAGTTTGGTGCACTTATAAGCGGATAATTTTATAATAGTACATTTAATTGAATGCCAAAGAATATATCTCTTTATAAAAAGTACATCTCAAATTTTGATTTATTTACTTAGAAATAAATAGAGCAACTAATATTATTTTTGCCAAATTAATTGTAACAAGGCTCAAAACGTAGGAAGCAAAATAATTCACATTTTACGGTTCCGTAGCCAAAGGTCGTAAGCGGAATCTTATTGTTGTGGGAACGCTGTCCGTCTGCCCGTCGGTTTATCAATCTGCTTGATTCTAATTTCTAAACGTAGTTCGATTCCATTGCACTTTTCGGAAAGGGCCTTTAGACATCAAAAACATTCTGAATTCAAAATTAAAATTGTTTTAAATTTACTACCCTTTTTCCCTTGGCTTAGCTTGCGTGAATTTTTTGTTACCTGAGTGGTTTGGTGGAAACAGTCGTCAATGATTAACCATGTTATGGTAGTCAGTAGCCCGACGTGTTTTTCTTTATTTTTGACGCTGTACTGTACGTTTTAAATTTAATAAGCATCAGTTCTAGTTTTAAATTTTAAATAATAAAACAAATTGCATTTTAATGTCATTAGGGTACAAAGAAACTAAAAGACAGACAAAAATAATTTTCAATAAATTATTTATAGTTTCACGAAATCCATTATTTTAAATATATCGCGAATGTACAATCGTTTTTATTGTTAATTTTTCGTTACATATTTAGACGAGATATAACTAAATTTATTTACAAAATTGAGTGCATATTTCTTTATAAATTGATTTTTGAGTTCATATCCCGGCTATATTAGTGCCCACCACCACTCATTTTCTCAACTTATTTCTTAATTTTCTTTAGATACATGATAAAAAGAATTATAATTAATACTTCTCATCAGTTTTCTGCTCCGTGATGTAAATACGAAACCATATTGTGTTTAAATATCTGAAGATACCGAATAGCCTGATCTCGTTACCATTGCTTGAAGAACATTTCTTTTAAATACTGCACGTACACCATTTAATATCCCACACTGTAATTGAAATACGTTTCAGTGACATTCGACGTACATTGCAACTGACATATATTGCAGTTGCTATTAGACATACGTTGCAAATAAGATTTAACATAGTTGCAATTGAAATTAGGTTTATATTACAATAAAATTAAACATAGTTTGCAAGTGGCAATAGATATATGTTGCTGTTGACATTTTACATATGTTATAATTGAAAGTAGGTTTACATTACAATAAAATTAAACATAGTTTGCAAGTGGCAATAGATATACGTTGCTGTTGACATTTTACATATGTTATAATTGAAAGTAGGTTTACACTACAATAGAATTAAACATAGGTTACAAGTGACATTAGATATATATTGCTGTTGATATTTTACATATGTTGCAATTGAAAGTAGGTTTACATTATAATAGAATTAAACATAGGTTGCAAGTGACATTAGATATATATTGCTGTTGATATTTTACATATGTTGCAATTGAAAGAAGGTTTACATTACAATGGAATTAAACATAGGTTACAAGTGGCATTAGATATATATTGCTGTTGATATTTTACATATGTTGCAATTGAAAGTAGGTTTACATTACAATAGAATTAAACATAGGTTGCAAGTGACATTAGATATAAGTTGCTGCTGACATTTTATATACGTTGTAAATGAAATAGGTTGCAATTAACATTTGGCATAAGTTGTATTCGCCATTGGACATATGTT
Organism: Druceiella hillmani; assembly: GCA_039881145.1. NCBI lineage: Eukaryota > Metazoa > Arthropoda > Insecta > Lepidoptera > Hepialidae > Druceiella > Druceiella hillmani. Next base: position 20,291,666 of record JAYKKI010000034.1, on the reverse strand, counting down.
ATAATTTACATTAGACATACGCGGCAATCGACATTAGACATACGTTGCAATTGAAAATAGACAACTTCACATATAAAATAAATTTACGCATGAGAACTTACACATCAATCATCAATCGAAGTAAATTTTTTTCGCGTTAGGTGATCTGTCTTTAATCAATTTTATTACACATATATTTGTTACGTACTTTATTACTTTTTTTAAAAACAATTATAATCATTATTAATATTATATAAATAAACTCACTTTTGGAACTGATTGATCGTTATTTATAATAAATATACAAAAAGAAATTATTTCAGAGAAATTTTATTTTAAGTGTGAATAAAATAAGTGAAGAGCGCCATCTGTAGTCTGTAGTTTAAATTTCAACATTGATTTCAATGAATAACGTACACTTTTATCAATTGACGGATAGATGGTATTAGGACAGCGTCACGACAATGGAACGCTGTGTAATTATCCCTCAGCGTCTTATCTATCAGTACAAAAAATATTTCACTTTAGGAAAGAAAATCATTAAAAAAGTAATAAACTGGAATAAATAGAAATATTAGATCATCATTTAGACATCGTTCGTGTTTGAATAAAATTATGGTCAAATATGATTTGAGAAAAAAACACTTTATCGATACACCTTTTGATTGGGAATTTTATTTTGAACGATATTCAGGATAAAATGTTGTTTCTTTAAAATTATTTGTAGTATGACAGGTATAGCCACTTGTTTCATTTATTGCTTAAGTCTACAAATACTGCGCCGTATATAAAACGCAATAAAATAAATAAAACGTAAAATCAAAGCAAACATGACAGTTGTACACTATTTATAATATACTTGTGATAATGTGACATGATTTACTCGATTATTTAGAGCAGAGATAATAAGCAGTGTCAACCGTACTACACATTAACAGTTACGGTGCAGTTATTACATTTTCTCAGTATTCTGGATCTAAGAGGATTAAGCAGATATTAAGTTAAATAGGTGAATAGCTAAATTATGAGTATCTGTGCACAAGAGATACTGACCGATCGTTTTTTCAAGCTTTCCTAGGAAAATTTGGAAAAGAGATCTTATGGGATTATCTGGACGCCGATCTTTGTGTCATAAGAATTTTATCGGAAACTATTCGATGTAAAAACTTGAAATTAAATATTATGTGGCTAGCAGTAGCCGTAATGTAAAAAGTGGAATTTTTACTTCAGAGTAAGGTTTTGAGGGATGATAAGGAAAGTGGAAAAACATTTTGAAAAAGCTTATTAAAATTCGAGTACAAAAATATATAATTTTTAACGTAATTGTTTTCTAACAAAATTCGCGAAAATCTAAAACTCGCCAGCTCAAACGCTATTGGTCAAAAAGAACTGAAAATATTGACTACCTTTATTGATCTTTATTATCATCGTCGCATTACCAAAGTTTTTTTTTGGGTAAACAATATTATTTTTAAAATTTAAATTATTACCAAAGTATTAACTACTAAAATAAGTTCCCCGTGTTAAAATACACAAATAATTTTATAAGCTTTTTCTTATATTTTCATTATTTATCAAATGATTACAACGTTACAACACGGTTCATAACAACAGTGTACGTAGCTCTAAAAATGGACACTAACGAATAGTCATACGCGCCAAATAGAGCGACCGCAAGCCAAAATCCATTCGTGAATGTTAAAATCGCCTACAAATTCTATGAAGTGGTGTGGTGCGATCGATTTCCAACCAGTTTAACGCAGTCACGAACGAACAATGTAATGCTCCAAATGGCTGTATCGCTAACCAACACATTTAAATCACCGCCGCATTCAAATAGTGCGGCGTGACTGATTTTGAAAGCTCCACCGCTTCACGCCAAACGATACGACAGACCTACAGAAACCACATCATAAACTATTTAGGTGGTCAATTCAAGCTATTGTGCAAGAGGGATAGAGCGATCCTTACGGTTCTATGGTATATTTCTTATATTTTGAGCTAGTGGTTAGTTAGCGATCGACGACTGCCGGCTTTTATAAAAAAAGTCGGTGGCCGAATTTTCACTGACTCAACGTATAAGACAAGAGGCGCGCACCATCGACTAAATGTCTTATGTCTCAATCAGCACGTGCTAAGTCACTCAATTCGTACGTTCCACCCTATTTTACGTCAGCACAATTTCACTCATAACGTTCGGGTCGGCAGGAGTCGGCCAAAAATGTTCAGATATTTTTATAGGACAATTGCTTTAAAGCATTAAACATCATGCGTTACATTTCTTTTGATTTTCACCAGACGACGTTGCGCCTCAACACTGTTTTCTTAAATTTTAATATATCTTACATCAGACAAATATCTGTAAGTATATATCTTACGTCAGACAAATCCTGCATATGGAAAATATTTGAAAAGTAGTGATTTATTTAGCATACAGGCTGATATTAGAAGGCAAAAAATCTATTTTTAAAATGTTTGTCTCTCTACCTGCCTCTCTGTCTGTTAATTTTTTGTTTAATTCCGCGAAATCTACTTTTTTGATGAAATTATGTTTTTTAATAGTTTGTACCCTCAAGCAACACATGGAATACTTTTTATGTGGATATTATAGATTAAAAAAACGCTGACATGGTTGATACTAAGATATCGGTACAGCCAACGCCATCTATTAGCGTTTTTAATATACTTTAAACTCGTAAACATATTAAAATAAGATATTGCGAATGTCATCTATTTCATCCATTGTCAATATGTTTACATATGACGATTATTGTAAACAATACTCATCAGCGAAATTCACGCGAACGAATTCGAGTTCCAATATTATTGGATGTATATATACATATATATTATTGGATATAATGTATATATTATATGTATATATAGATTCACTGCCAGTAGCTGGTGAGAGGAGCGGAACGGCCTCGGTCGTTCAATAGCAAGGCTCCCAGTTCGATGCCCGATTCGACGCAGCTGTGACATTTGAGGCGAGAAATTAACCTTAGTCCATACACTTGACGCGATGAGCGCAGCGAACATTGATTCGTGCTATTTCTAGCAGTAAGCGAAATTCTAGCCTTCTAAAAATAAAAAAGCAAAGAAAATCAATTTATTCCTCCAATCTTTGGAACTTGTGAATTTTCCAAGTAAATTTGGACACTGAGAAAATCATCACCATTTTCAACAAAAAGTAATGGTAAAGACGAGACAATCAATTAAATAAATAGCACAAATACTTGTTCGTGAAACTATATATTTATGTGTTTTCTTTTTATGTAACGATTAAAATTTTATTGTTTTATTCTATTATTGAACCCATAAAGCATTTATCAAAGACGCGCCAAGCAATTTGCCTTTCCTAAATCCTGTCTCCTACCACACTTTGTTCTCGCTCTACGGACGTGCGCAATTTACTTAAATTTTGTATGAGAAACTTTTTCTAAATTAATGAGCTATGTCTTTGCCGTGGTGTATTGAATTGATCACAATGCATACGGCATTTGACGGCGCGGCGAACCGGGGAACCTTGGGTTCGATTCCAGGCCGCTCGTCGAGCAGAGCTGGACTAGTGTTCTGTTTGGTTGTAAAAGATTGCTCTTGTAGCAATATCAATATTATTTATTTATGTACTTTAATGTTTACACATTAAAATACGTAAATAAATAAAATTATGACATATATGTCTTATAAGATACTAACTATGTAGAAAGAAAGTCTGAAGAAAATATTTAAAGCCATTTTTGAGAAAATCAATTTTTATTACTTTTATTTCAAGAGAAGTGTCCGAAATTTTGAGATTAAAAAATTAGTTAATTTTGAGGTTAAAAAATTAGTTAATTTTGAGGTTAAAAAATAGTGAAATTAAAAAATTAGACGGACTTACAGACACAGACGCGCCCATACAACAGATGTTTTTAATTCTTAAATTTTTTACTTTATCAGTGTCTGACTTCTACGACCGTTTTAAAATCCTATAACATTTTTCCACTGACAGTGAGAGAGACCTGATTTTGTTTTTCCCTATATTTTAAAATGCGTTGAAAGATTGTAAACTCCTGATCCTGAAATGAAATCAATGATGGTATATTGCAAATGATATAACAAATTTTAAACTTAAAAAAAATTGCGATTTTACAATTATTTATCTATATCTTTAAAAAATCGATAATGCTCTTATTTGATACATTTCTTATTTGAAACATTGAGAAATTTCTAAATTTTAATATCATATTAATATCACGTCAATAGTAATTTTTTTTTAATTCCGAAAATGAAAATAATATTATTATATAATAATATTAATCAGTATCATTAAATGTTAAAATTACTTAAAATATTTTGACTTTCCTCAAGTCTTTCAGAATAAACTATGCTAATTCATATTTTTTCTTCAAATGTTCCATATGTAACAAAATCGTAAAGCTGCTAAGCGTGTTATCTCATTTTTACCGGCTGTATATTATTAAGATCTGTTCTACAGATCCTAAATATTTTAAAAAACCTATTTAAATTTTGCCTAATTGCCTCTAATTGATTTGTTAATAAATTTTAAAGGCACTTTCATTAGTGATTATCTTACAGCTAAATGTAATGTATTACGCTTTATTAACGCTTCATTAACGAAGAGTTTAACAAAATCTCTCACAAAATTGAAAAACTCTTTGAAAAATTAATGCTAAGCAAAACCATTATCGTCCAGAAAAATGAGACTTTCAACATAATTAATTTTATAGGAAAGATAAATATTAACCACTAAAATGAATAAACGTTTCAATCGTTAACTTTAATCTGGTTCTGTGTTCTCATAACTTGAAAAGAGGTCGGTGCGATTTGGATAATTACAAGTAATAAAACGTGAAGGAATGTTTATAAAGACTTTGTTATAATCTAAACTATATATATATATATATATATATATATATATATATATATATATATATATATATATATATATCAAAATAAGACAATGCTGGAGCGAATTTCAAATTATTAATGTTACTGCCATAATCTTCAATCGAAGTTGATTATGAACAAAATTGTGAACGATTTAATGAAACACGATCTCTTGTTATTAGCTCTTTGTATGAAATCAAAAATATTCCTCACGGCTATAACTAGATCAGCAAGAGAAATGTTTTAGGAAAAGTTAAAACGAGCTATGAACGAAATTATTTTACGAACATATGCTTTGGCGAAATACTTTACGTAGAATAAAAATAATGCCTTGTGAACTAATAATAATGCCCTTCTATTCTGAATCGGATTCCGTTTCTATTCCTTGCTAGAGTATGTCCCTTGCTTCATTATGCTTCTTGATAAAGACCTCCTCTAGCTGTTTCCATTGAGTTACATTGCGAGCCAGTCTTCTCCAGTTAGGTCGAGCAGTGAGTTTTAGCTCGTTTTCCCATCTCCTTTATTGTTTTCCTCTGTTCTTCTTAATGTTCCTAGGATACCATCCAATTACTATTTTACACCATTTATCCTATCTTGCTCTCATCATATGTCCTGTCCACCTCCATTTTTATTGGTCGATTTCGGTCAGGATGTCCGTCACTTTTGTTTTCGCACTTTGTTGGATATTCTCTATTCACTCTACTTTAGATGCCCCTGCCATGGTCCATTACATAGCTATAATACAGTATTACAATTTATTTCTTTGTTGTTCCGTAAGCTCCCATGTTTCGCATCCGTATGCGATGCAAGGTAGTATACGAATGTTGAATACTTTTCTTTTCACAGCAATGCCTGAATCTCCGGATTTCATGATTTCTTTCAATGACCATTGCTTTTTTCCATCCGTTGTGTCTTGTGCACTAACAACTTCGCAATTCACTGCTCCTCAATAATCAATCACTATTGAGTTATATGAAGAGGAAGCGTAGATATTTTTACGTCTATATATTGCTCAACAAATATTCTCTAACTTAGCAAAATATTTATTACATAAGTAGACATTCATATTCATGTTCTAGATTTTATCTCTAAGAATTTTGATTACTAAAAAGTGTAAATTTTATTCCAAAATAAAATGTATTCTATTATCATTACCATGGCTCGAGTTCTATGTATGTGAGGGATACAGGCGAAAATGGGCTTGACATTACAGAAAGAGAACATAATTTAAAAAACTGGTATTTTTGAAATATGAAAAAAAAGAATCTCACGATTGATGATCATGAAAATGCAAATATAAAACAAATTTTGTACGATATAACACAAAACAAAAATACGCTTATATTATAGTTTTATTTTAATACGATATAAAAATAACAATTAAAATCTAAATAATTACATAATAACTATTTCTACATTTCTACATTTTTAAACCCACATTCATGAAATTACGTAAGAATAAGCGTAAGCATATGGAGATTTTAATTAAAATATTGAAAATTATTAAAAAGAAATGTTTAATGTACTAAAGTATTTAATGTACTAAAGTGTTTAATGTACTAAAGTATTTAATGTACTGAAGTGTTTAATGTACTAAAGTATTTAATGTACTAAAGTATTTAATGTACTAAAGTGTTTAATGTAATAAAGTGGGATCAAATTACTTGTGGGGCAAAAAAAATTTAACGGAATAAGATATATTCTAAGAAATGTTTTTGTAAGTTCCCCAGGTAAAAGTTATATACAGGCTGGCCCATCTACAGTGGTCCAAACATTTTTTTGGTAGAGAACATCGCCACAAGTCATTTAAAAAAATAATAGTTCCAAGAAAATCAATAGTCTAGAAGTTACAATTTTTTGTACTTTTTTGAAAAACTACCGATTTTCGACGAACAAATTGTTTTTCTTAAATGACTTATCACGATGTACTGTCCCTAAAAAAATTTGGACCATTGTAAATGGGCCACCTATATTATAAAACTCTAAAATAGTGAATTCTGTACATACAAAATATTTTGATTGAAGTGTATTTTATTCAACGTATAGAATGAAAATATAAGACAGAAAACCTATTTCTAGAATTTTTGTCGCTCGGTTTGTTCATTTGTTTCTCAATTACACAAAATCTACTGGACGTATTTTGATGAAGTTTGGTTTAATAATAGTTTATATCTGCTGAGGCATTCAATACACATAATCAACATTATCTATTGTGTATGTATTTATGTGTGTTTTATATATTTTCTATTACAAGTTCCGCTTTACGTGTATGAAATTATTTGAAATATTCATACATTATTTATTTCTAAACATTAATGCGTACAAACGAACTTATTTATGGCTTAAATAAGTTTATTTAAGATACATAAACTTAACGTGTACAGCTCCGCTTCAGTTGTCGATCAATGGGCACTTTCATGACATCATACGTTTTCATGGTATTTAAACGTTATTTTCGTCCAATAATTATTTTTGTACCTACATCAATTAAAACATTTTTCCGGAAAATTAATATACTGGAGTATTTTCAAATCTGTAACTCTTGTAATATTGATCGAAGGCAGCGTGTACAATTGTTTCTTCCTGATTTTGAAACATTTTTATTTAATTAAGAAACTAGCTGCCAAATATCATTTTTCGGTATAAATAAATCACACTTCTGTTTCTACCAAATTTAAAGCGAATCTTTACACAATTATTGACATCACTTAATTTCGTTTATTTCTTTTTCTTAGGAAACGGGTCTTCAATAATATTATGGCTAAGTGTAAACCACTGTGCAAGGCATTAGAATAGACAAATTGGTTAAAATGGTTTATTATGTAAATGTAATTAGTAAAATTTGAGCATATCAGAAAATTACAATATTTTTACTGGTAACACCATCTATTATCGTTTTTAGTAAACTTTATGCTCATAGAGTTTTGGGAGACAAACATTTTAAAAACATTCCTAGTAATTTTACTTATTCCGAATTCTATGCGAACGAAATCGCGGTCACAACTAATTTATAATATTATATTTTTAGATCGTTTAATAACTATAAGTCGGAATTGTATTTGATTTAAGTCACAGCACTATTAACCGTACGATATAATAAAACCGAAGCGAATTGTGTCGGTACACTAATTTTTTCACAGAAATTTAATTTCTTTCCACATCGAACCAAAACAACAGTTTATGTATCTTTTGTTCATCCACTTTTATAAATGTTCGCTCACCTTTGTTTAGATTCGCATGACGTAATAACGGTTAAATGATTTATGACGTCACTTTCACTATCAGGTAGCTTAGACTGACGTTTAAAATCTATACTCACGATATATCAACTTGTGTTGTTAATTTAACGCCATAAATTTATTAACTTTCTTATTTCCTTGAAATAGAAGATACATATATACATAAAAAACCTGTCACGACGTAAAACTCGCACTATGTGGTTTCCGTACACAGTTAGGAACTTATAAACATTTAAGGGTAGATAGTATTTCTATGAAACTATATTTACAAATATTAATTTTTCACAACGTAAATGTATTGCATCCTATATCTTTCACAGGCTTAAAAACATTATGCATATTTAAAAAAATGTAAGATCTAGAATAATCGCTCCAGGTTTCGTACAACTTTTGCGTATAATTCTAAAAACTATATTTTTCATAATTTTGTGTTGGGTAGTTTCGGTAATAAAGGAGGAGAATATATTTTTTTTCATATTTTTCAGTATAACTCTGAAGATTTGCATATTTTTCAGTATACCACCTAAAATTATGAAAAAAACATCTTAATTTTTATTTACAACTAAATGAAACTACGTGATGTAGTATTATTTCTAATCTATTTGAATTCTTAACCACCACCTAGGTTTCGTTGAATTACAACATCTTCAGGTGGGCAGTTTATAAAGATTCTCTTTACAAATTGCCCACCGGAATAAAAATTAAGTGATAATGAATTTTTACAAAATTAACGCCAAATATATACAATATTAAAAAAAAACAGTTTTTTTTATTTAGTATTTTCATATTAGTATTTTCAAACAATATCCCACAATATATATGGAAATAAAAAAAATGTTTCGTGTAATTAATTTGCCCCCTGAAATTTCCATATAAATATTTTTGATTTTTATTGAAATACATATGGGGTTATATGTTTTATTCATTTAAATTTCAAGTTTCTACATAACACGGTTTCTAAAAAAACGACTGTAATAGACGGATAGACAGACAGGTGTACGATTTTATAAGGGTTCTCTTTTTACTTTGAGGTTTCGGAACCTCAAAAATAATGTAATTAACTTAAAATTACCCGTCATGATCAATATAATACAAGAAAAACATATTGGAAAAATATTTTTACTACTGACGAACGGCTGGTGAAAGTTTCATTACACAATCTTTATAATTATTTAATTTGTTTAGGTTTGTTTTTTATCAATTCCTTTTTGTATTTGAATATTCAGTATTTAATGTCACAAAGAAAGGCAATAAATTGGAAAAATATTTTTGCTACTCACGAAGGGCTGGTGAAAGTTTCAATACACAATCTTTATAATTATTTAATTTGTTTAGGTTTGTTTTTTATCAATTCCTTTTTGTATTTGAATATTCAGTATTTAATGTCACAAAGAAAGGCAATAAATTGAAAAAAAAAGTCATTTCAAGCAAAAATGAAATTTGTATAGGAAATATTTTATTAAAGGAATTTAAAAAAAATACAGTAAACGACACTGAAACTACCCAGAATATATAACAGACAAATCGAGTCGGCCATGCAATATGCTGGCAAAATTGCGGAAATGACATAAAGTGAAAATATTGAAAATATAAACAGCGGTTGTTTGCAAGGACTGCATTTCTATAATCGGGAAATTGAGAAAATATTTTATTAAAGGAATTTTAAAAAAATACAGTAAACGACACTGAAACTACCCAGAACATATAATAGACGAGATATCGACAAATCGAGTCGGTCATGCAATATGCTAGCAAAATTGCGGAAATGACTTAAAGTGAAAATATTGAAAATATGACAGCGGTTGTATGTAAGGACTGCATTTCTATAATCGGGAAATTGAAAATGATGCTATCACTGGAATTAAAGTCTATATCTATGTTAAAATCAATTAGAAAGGTTTGTAACGATTTTCTATAAGTGAATACGGAATTTTCAAAAATACACAATCATGCTCCGTTGAGAGTAATTCTGAAATTTAGGTAATAAAATAATTACAAATGTAATTACAATTTTCTCTTCTGAATCAATATTTTAATGCTTATAAACATGTACAAAATTTAATTATAATTAAGACTAATAGTAATAATTATTGGAAAAGTACAGTTTCCCACAAATTCAAATTTCACTTTTTTATTAATTCAAAGTATAAATTAAAGTCTATTTTTATTCTTTTTTATACATAATACATACATCTTACACTATCGAAAGAAACAGCGAATATATCATAATTAGAAGATTTTTTCAATAGAATAATTTAATTGTTTTTCTAAAACAAAGTTTCGCGATATTGATATTTTTAAAATTATAGAGCGAGGAAACGACAGTCTTACATCAAAGCAAAAAGTTCTATATTTAGATATATAGATAGAGAATGAATTCATCGTACGGAGTCTTGTCGTGTCTGTTCCTCGTTCAGTTCAACCTCCTTTCAACTCTTAATCTACTTTTGCTTCTAATTATAGAATATGGTAGTGTAATTCTGCATGGTTTGCTTATGTATCTAGAATTACGCTTTATGCAAATTATGTACCTGGAACGACTTTGTGTAAGACTTTAGATATAGTTACATTGTTGTATATTCTGCACGGTTTGCTTATATATCTAGAATAGCGCTTTATGCAAATTACGTACCTGGAACGACTTTGTGTAAGACCTTAGATATGGTTACATTATTGTATACTTTGTGTAAGCTATGTGATAGGAAGCTTAGTACCTTTGTTACTAATGGATTCATAAAGTTACTTAACTTTAAATGGCGTTTTGCAATGCAAAGTTCTAAGACAGTGTTAAATTTATTCATCAGGATTTAATCAATTAGACCTGCTCTGGCGTTCTGCACTAAAATCATTATCGAAAATAAGGTTTTGAATATGATTTTTATCAAAATGTAAATTCTGTTCTGAGAAAAAAATTACTTTACTTTTATCGTGTTTGTTTATGCGAAAGATATTTGAAAAATACTGACAATATATTTTAGTATCCGAGCTTTCACCATCCATTTTCTAACTATGATCATCTTTAGAATTAAAAGCTTTTTATAGGAAATAAAATTATTGAGAAGATGTCAATGTACGAGATAATATAAAAAAATATTATCAAGGTTTAAAAAAAGTACTTCAAGTGAATTCCTGTTGATTCTACTAACTAATGCTATAATTTAATCCTTTTTGTTTTAAAATGTATCTCCTTATATTAAGACCGATTTTTTCTAACGAAAAGATAAAAAAAAAATTTTCATGTTTTGGAAAATGAAACGTTCCTTTAATTATTTTACCTGTTAAGGTTTATTCCAACAATTAGTTTTGTTTATTAAACTTATTTGGGGCAATAAAGAATCCTACAATGTGTCTGATGACATCTAAACTAAAAGTATATTTTAAGGAAAATTAATTTGAGTAAAAATTTTTGTTATATATAAATAATTTATTTTTATATACTTAATATTATTAAAAAAAGTTCTTAAAAAATAATTTGACCTTTAATAAAATTCCTCAGAAAAGCACATAAATATTTGAAATCGCTCTTTGTTTTCATAAACAAAGTTATCAATAATTTAATCAAGATAATATTTGCAGGCAAAATCTATATAATTATTAAAAAAAAGTAACTTAACTTTTAATAAAGTTCCAGAAAAAAAGCACAAAAATATTTGAAATCGCTCTTTGTTTTTAGAAACAAAGTTATCAATAATTTAATCACGATAATATTTGCAGGCAAAATCTATTTGATTATTAAAAAAAAAGTAACTTAACATTTAATAAAGTTCCACAAAAAAGCACAAAAATATTTGAAATCGCTTTTTGTTTTCATAAACAAAGTTATCAATAATTTAACCACGATAATATTTGCAGGCATAATCTATATAATTATTTAAAAAAAAGTAATTTAACGTTTAATAAAGTTCCACAAAAAAGCACAAAAATATTTGAAATCGTTCTTTGTCTTCATGAATAAAGTTATCAATAATACACTTGCGATAACATTTGCAGACAAAATTTATTTCTCATATTTCATTATTTGTACAGTTATAGATTACTTAGTTTTAAACATATTTATTTGAAAAGTAAATAAAAAGTATTTTTCTAGAATATTTATATACGAAAAGCGTATTGCAAACGCATTTGAATGTATTATAAATTGTGAAATTTAATTTCTTTTTCAGCTGGGCGACATACTGCCCACAAAGATGGCCGGATTGACCATAAACAGCAATAAGGAAAAAATGGAAGCGAAAAACACTGGCGACGATTTCAAAAATTACACGATACGCAAAATAGAAAAAAAAGATTGCGAAGATGTCCTGGCGTTTCTGCAAAAGTGAGATATTTCACGTAACGTTATTTTGTGCATGTTAACCGCGTAAATTGTTTGAACAACTAACTAAAAAATATTAAGAAAAATTATTTCTTTGAAACTTACTTGAAATTAAAATAAACAGTCAAATTTGAAACTGATTATGTTTAAATATTTTTTTATTTTCAAATTATCAATATTAGAGATACTGATATTAGATTCAACGAATACGGTTTTGATACGGTAATGAAAATAGAGACGGTTAGGTAATATTAGATGTTATTTGCACTAGTGTAAGTAGTCATGCTACTGATTATTCCTGTGAGTTATATTCTGAGTTATAATATTAAGAAGCATTTAACACTAAAATACTTTATGTGCATTGCATAAAAAATTGTAATACTTTATGTGCATAGCACAAAATTGTGACTTTTAGCAAAATATTAGCTAATTTTTATATGGTCACTGAAATCAAGTAAAATCGTGCGCAAACATCGCTTCAATACACTATAACGAGGACCGCTCAAAAAAACCACGCAACGTTGACTTTCTTTTAAAACGATTCGGTAAACGCTCGTATTTGTTTTCATTCAATATTTCAAAGTTGGCAAAAACTTCTTAATAAGGTTTAATAAAATATTACGAGCATACGGAGGCTGGAAAAATATTATCTCACAATTTCAGTAATTTACACTATGCATCAAATAAAGGCTGATACGTGACACACTATTGTATCACTTTATAAAATTTAGCGAACTGTTTGTTCAAACGCAACATGAAGACATTGAACATGTAATAACATCAAGATAACCACGTATGAATCATTAAAATGAATCATGCATCCTAATTTAAGGGATGAATTCATTTTTAATACAATTGATATTAGGAATACGTCATTGTGCAATAACCTTTTGGCCCCTCGTATTCTTTGCCACACTCATTAAATCATCACATTAAATAGGATCCGAATTACCTAGAAGCAGATATGTCATCCGGCCTTGTTATTGGTACTGCTGATTTAAGACACTGTTAATAGTTTATTCGGTTTTCAATGTCAACCTGAGAATTTACCAGTAGCACGCGTGAATAAAATTTTGGTCTCCAAAGAGCAGCAACTTTATTAAATAAATTCAAGCAAGAAAATCAAGAAATTCAAGAAATATAGACAGTGCACCCATATGAATATGGGTGCACTGTCTATAGTTCTTTTATTATTTTTTTTTTAAATACGATAATAATGAGATCCAGGTCCATCCATAATTGTTCCAAATAATGGTTATTGGACAAACTTTTGTATTAAATGTATTTTTTTCACTATTTTCATTGATTCAGAAAATCATGGCATTTTATTTGTTAGGATCGATTCTTAATTTTTTTCTCCAATATTATAAACAGTCCTCGCAATTTTCTGTCCCCCTTTGCCAGAAAAAGTTTACCATTTGTAAAATTTCTCATCTTGTAGATTCTTCTTCAGACAAGAACCGATGAACGCGGCAATTAACTTGTTGGAAACAGAACACAGCCGCTGCATACCGCTGGAAGAGTATTCGCTGTCGACAATACACCAAGGTTACTCGCTGATGGCTGTTGGAGCGAAGGGAAATTTAATATCAGTCATGATTAATGGTCTTGTGGAACCCGACGTGAGTAGCTATGCCGCTATCAAAATTTATATAAATAGTATCTTTGATATCAAATTATTTTATACACTGTAAAGATGAATCGGAAATGTAATAGTCGCCCGTTAGTAGAAGTGTTAACTGGTTATTATCTAATCATTTAAATGAAGCGACGTTGAGCAGAGTTGACATTACCTTCCTTTAAAACGTCCAGTGATCACGATGAAAAAGGCCAAGTACATGTAGGAATAAGTATAAAGTAAGATTTCTTAGTTATGTATATTTCTTGGAATTTTTAATGTGTATTATTAATCAAATCAATTCAAATTGAAAGTAAAAAATAAATATTAAAGAAATTTAAAAATTAAAAAATGTTAACTCAGATTCATTTCAAAAGGCTTTCTAATGTTAATCTACTCGACGGCATGCAGGAAAAAAATTATGGGAAGGCTTAAAAAAAGTTTTAAAGCAAAGCTTCTTAACAGACCACTGGGATGGTGACCTAAAAGCGAAACGTCACGAACGGGGCAATGAAACGCTCCGCATCGACTGGGTCGCGTGTATTGTTCATGTGAGTGAGCGAGATGATGTTAAAGAGAGATAAAATGCAACAAGCAGCGCGTGGCTCTGCCTCTTTCCCACCTTCATTATTTTTAAATATATGTATATATATATATATATATATATATATATATATATATATATATATATATATACATATAATACACATATACATATAAGTGTGTGTATGTGTGTGTTTGCGCGCGTGTGTATAGCTGTCCCAATGAGAGAATGTACGTGCTTAGTGCTATACGTATGCGCATGTAACAGGATAAACAAATCATTCTCTCACCTGGACATTTATTTAGTGTATTTAACCTGTGTTATGTATTTTCGTTTTTTTAAGTGTTATTTTTTGTGTGATGGATGATTCGAAAATGATATGTAATAACGTGTTTTACTTAATAATTGTTTTTAGAAATAATCGCATATAAAGATACCATACTTGTTTTTAATAAATTGCTGAATGTCAATAAAATCTACACTTGTACAATCTAAATAACACATAACAATTGCTTATGAAAAACGTTTACTTTGAACATTGTTAGATGCACTATTTAATTCTTGATTATATCATCAAAC
The DNA here is from genome assembly GCA_039881145.1 of Druceiella hillmani. Lineage (NCBI taxonomy): Eukaryota > Metazoa > Arthropoda > Insecta > Lepidoptera > Hepialidae > Druceiella > Druceiella hillmani. The sequence goes on along the minus strand of JAYKKI010000034.1, from coordinate 20,276,499 downwards.
ATGAGAAAATTTAAAATGAAAACCAACTACGACCTAATAAGGCCATAATTTACGCAAGTAAATCTGGATACAAGGTTCTTATGTAACAAACTAATATAAGCATCAATAAATCTTTATGGAGGTGGCACTGACGACCTTATCTGGAAGTTCAGTGATAGTATCTTCTTAGCAATCTTCTACAACATCTAATTGAGTCAATCGCGATCATAAAATGAAGTGACAATTCTAACCAGATTTAAACCGATCATCGAGACAAAAACACTTTACATCTTAATGGCAAAATGCAAATGGTTTAACGAATATGTTTACCGAGACCAATGAAGAACGCACGCACGTGCAGTCCTTCGCTGAGATCACTCTGGTAAACATCAAGTGTTAAAGCTGAATGAGATTATAAAGCAATTGAGAGGGAATTAATTTATGGTCATACGTCTAATTAAAGAGCGTGTTTAGTATTTTAATGCTTGCGTCCACTAAATTTTTAAACAGTATAACACACTTGTACTTAACTCTAAGTTTTGTTAGAGTAATTTTAACATTCATTACACCATGTGAAATAAGTCCTATGTTTATATACTAATTGGTTTGTGCTATTCTTATGCTGATTATAATAAAAACATATTTATTGTTAACACGAGTGATTTTGTGCATCACTTGAGTAGAAAATATTAAGGATCTGTATGAAAATTCTCAACCGTTTGAAAGAAAAAAACACAGTTACAGCTGCGATCTTAATGAAAAAAGTTTACATATTTTTACAGAAAAATGCTTCAAATTGAATAAGTTTGATGCATAGAATCACCTGTAAAAAAATAATTAAACGTCCTATATTACACCTGTATGATTATGTGCATTAAACTGAGTAAAAAATGAAGGAACTGTATTACAATTCTGAACAGCTTCTAAAATCGCTGATAAAGTTAAGATTGCAATAAAACAAACTAGGTTTTGTTTTCATACAAACATGTTTCAAATATTCCTGTATAACTTAAACAGATATAAAATTATTTAAAATATAAATAATATAAAAAACGATATATGCAAAAATTGTCAAGATCCCGCTGTATGTTCATAGCTGCGACTATACTGAAACTGATGGTTTCCATAAAAATACTTAGAAATTTATGACATTTTGTAGGAATATTGTTAGTATTCATTCATCTCTTCTTCTATGTTAAGATATAATTTCTACAATGCAGAAATGTTATTTTTCCAAAATTTTTGCTTCCAGTCTATTTCTGCCTTTTTTGTCTATTGAAATGATTCATAATGCAAAGAACACGTCTCTACAATAATACGACTGGTAAAACTCTATCTATTTTATTTAAATTTAACACAGGAGAGGGACGAAAATCCCAGTTCGAAGGTAAACGAGTGCGACGACCCCAAGTTCCGTGAGATCCTCAGGATCTTGGCGGAACTGGAAGAGATGGCTCTACCCCATCTCAAGGGACATAGGGTAATGGAACTTCGCATAGCGGCCACACACTCCGACGCGCGAGGACTTGGCTTCATGAAGATACTCAGTCAGGTTACAGAGTAAGTGTTACTCCACATTATGATATCGTCACATGTTTCTAAGCGCTTGCAATCATTAATTATAGTTTTATTGGCCAATAATGTTTTGTCATTTTGTATAATATCTCATGTCTGGAGTTCATTATCTAAGGAAAATAATATTTTAGTATAAAATACTTCCAGTGATGCGTTTATGTTACATAAACCTATTTCATTTCTCGAGTGATTTATCAACATAATAATTGTGGTCATAAGTGGTTTATAGCTGGTTTTAAGTGGTTTATCAATATTTATCTTATCTTGCTAGCATATTATGTTACTTTTTCATTAAGCCACTAGCCTGTTTCTCACGTATGTAGAAAATGTACTTTTTATCCGCCCATTTTACAAACTGTTTTTCTTCATATATTTATGCAAAACGTCAATAATAATTAAAAAAATAACCGCCTACTATCTTGCTTTCTTCGCTTTTTTTATTTATATATAATGTTGGAAACAAGTTTCATTTTAAAGAAAAACTTCTTTTCTGTTTTAGCGTAATGAAAAAACCTGTCAAGTAATAGAATAACTCGCAAGATAAGAATTCCGCACAAATTTTGAGCACTTATATATATATTTAAGGGTACATAGTATTTTTGTTAAACTATAAGATCCAAATATTTATATTTGACAGCTTTAATACGTTGCCTACTATATTTTCCCAGGCGTAAAAACATAGTCCATATTTAAACAATACTATTTTTCACTATGTAAATATATATATATATATATATATATATATATATATATAAGTATATATTGCAAAGTTATTCATGCACGTCATTTGTTTCTAGTTTCTATGACTTTTTTGCAGACACAAGCAAATGTTTTAATTTGACCGACTATTAGTTACATACCAGTGGAGCATACTTATTATTCCTTTTAATTTCGTTAGATATACTAGCATATCTAACGAAATTAACTATTAGTTACATACTATTACATACAGTAGTTAACTATTAGTTACAAATAACTATTAGTTATACTAGCATATATAGTAATAACTATTACAAATAACTATTAGTTATACTAGCATGTATAGTAATAACTATTAGTTATACTACAAATAACTATTAGTTTTAAATAACTATTAGTTATACTAGCATATATAGTAATAACTATTAGTTATACTAGCAAATTAGTTACAAACAACTATTAGTTTTACTAGCATATCTAACGAAATTAACTATTAGTTACATACTATTACATACAGTAGTTAACTATTAGTTACATACTATTACATACTAGTTACATACTATTAAATAAACGATTAGTTACATTCCAGTGGAGCCTACTTATTATTCCTTTTAATTTCGTTAGATATACTAGTAATTAAATATTGTAAATACTTTTCAGATATTAAAAAATAGCGGTTTAGTTGGTGGTGGAGTTGGTGAAAAAATGACCACTTTAAACCTTAATATTTCGTAAACGCTCCCTGTACCGACATAGTTTTCATGACATCCCCTAATATTTTTAAAATACCTATTCAACGATGCCCTATACAATGGGGTATACGAAAAATATTTATCCCCATGTTACACGTTAGGGAGTTGCCTTAAAAACTTTATTTTAAAGATTTTATCACGATCTTAATGTTTGTAGGTATTATAAAAATACGTAACAATGCCAAATTTAAACTTTATTACGCTAATAGTCTGTTATTAAAACGGCTGTGATATATAGACGGACATGGCGAAACTATAATGGTTCCTATTTTTACTACAGGACCCTAAATTAACAAGCGTTGTCAATTGTATCACGGATACAATGGTAAATTAAACAACCAGCCAACATTGAGCTTGGTTAGTACCTACTTGGGTGAGCGAACGTATAGACACACTGTTATTAATTACGCATATTGATTTATGTAGGTTTATGAGTATAAAATGGATTGATTATAATCAATCATTTTTATTCGTATATTGTCCCATTTTCAAGACACGCCATTTAAACTTAACGTTCTGTAGTACACACATACCGAGCGTGTATTCACTTAAGAATATTTAGTGATAGTACTATTATTTTTCAGAAAGAAAAACATATTATGTTCCTAATTCAGTGTTTTTCTTAAGTTTTTTTTTCTGGTTTAGGATGCTTTGTTTATGATAATAAAATAATCAAGTTTAATAAAACGTTTAAGTTTAATTAAAAATCCGTTTTTTTGTTTTCTGAATCAAATAATATGTACTCATGAGGTATTTGATACGAATAAGGCCTATGCTTTAATTAGGCCTATATACGGAGAAATTAAGAAGAATAAACGCAACTCCGAAAATAAGGCCCTTGATACAAATAAGGCCTACTTAATTAGGTAGGCCTTATTTGTATCAAGTACCTTATTTTCGAAGTTAGATTTATACCTCTTAATTTTTGGGTATATAGGCCTTGTTTGCATCAAGTATCTTATTTAACGATTATAAAAGTCGGTCGCAATTGATGAAAATATCGAATTAAACGCAATTTTACCAGAGACAAATGGCTGTCAAATGTAAAATACCGCACATCTTCTCATGCATTTTGTTTTTCTTTTTATAAGTTGTCTTATTTTTTCATGTTTGATATTTAATGTTTTTACTAATTTATTAATTTCCTAATGACAAATAAACGTTAGTAATCAATTCAAAAACACTGTCACAAATTATTCGATGCATAGAAATTTTTCGCATAAAAACAAATTTGTTACCCGTATTTTTTATGAAAAAAAAATTAACGTCTAAATTAAAATCTAAACAATATTTTCTTTCAATTAAATAAAGAGGAATAGCGAAGATTTTCTTTTGGATAAAGGGCACTGATTCCTGTAGTTATTTGTTCTTCTCACAGATTTACAATGCTCAATTGTATAGTAAACCTTTGTCTCTTCTACATTAAAGGAGTTTAAAAAACTTTAAAAATAACAACTTTACAAACCTTGAAAAAACGAAAAAAAAACGATTTACAAGCAAATTTATCAATTTTTATCTAAGTGGCAAGACTTTTAAAATATTGTAACATTACTTAGACTTTTACTTTCATTCTAATTTTTAAAATAATATTGATGACAATGCGTTTTTGTCCATGTTCCTTGCGTAGTTTTCATCCTGTAATTATCTCAAATTACCGAAGAATGCTGATCAAAAATGTGTTAAAAGTTCCGCAACGAGGTTCTTTCATTTCTGGCCTTCATTAATGTAAAGTGCAACAACGCGAACGCAACAATTACAAAGCGAACATATGCAAATTAACGCCACAATTAAAACGCACTCGCAAACTCTGCATAAATAAATGGGGCAATAAAACAAGCCATAGTTGAGCCTACAATGCATCGCAAGTGCGTGACAAGTATTTATACAGTCGTAAAGATAAGAGAATATGCATATTGCATAACAAGTGCAATGTTGGGTCGGCTGTAATTGATCTGTCTGTATTATTGCATTGTTCAGCGCGTTCTAGTGACGGGGAACTGGAAGTAGGGCGAACTCATTAAGCGGATTTAGATGTTGACGGAATGCACCGATGCGCTTGGCCTTGTGTCCGAGTTCAGCGACATTTGAGCTATTGGTGTTATGAATTACAGACGCATTTAATTGAATTTTACTACAATGTTAACATATATATAACCGCCTGGTGTATGATAGAATTGCTGGATAACCACTTAAAGTACTTTCAAGTTTTCTTGATTTTTTGTTCAACAGACAGACAAACATTCCAAAATCTACGACTGTTTTATAGCTTATTTTTAGCCCTTGAACTCATTTCCCCAAAAAAGTTCATAAGGTACAGGCTCCTCTACCATTCATTGTATGTAAAGATAATAGAAATGTTTCTTTCCATAAAGGCGATCGCTGGCAAGACAAGTTTATTTATTACCAGCTATAACCACTACTACGTTGGCGTAGGTCTTTGGATTTGTTTAGACAGGTTAATTAAAAAAAGGCTAATTGAAATACGAATATAAATAATTAATCGAGAGTTTTGCATTATTGCTTTTTTTATTATTTTTTTTAATAGAATCAAATATCTTCTAAAAAATATGTTAGTTACTAGTATAAAAATAAAGTAATTGCGTGGTCCCTTACAGGAAGATTTCAAAATTCCACTGTATTTGAATATTCATGTTTTACCGGCATTAGATATATAGTAAAGACTTCGCAACACGTACCTGTGAGTGCAACAGCCTCAAAAAGTAATAGTGTGTAGATATGCTTCTCAAGCCAATATCCAATAACAACATTATAAATGACCTCGGAAACATTTGTGATATTACTAAAAAACAGAAACTAAGTTGATCCCAGAGTTATTACTTTCTGTAACAAATAAAAAGACAGACAGACAAACAGTCACTATATTTTAAATATTATATTCGTTTTAATAACTGGATATGCAGACGGTAAATAATGAAAATTCGAAAATCACAGATAGACACTTCAATTTTACTTATCGTTATTGATAATACTGGTATTTTACGTGAACAATAAGGGTACTACACTTAATAACACATAAAATAGGGAAACATCTTGGTCACGATCAACTTCATTATGTTCATTTCTTCGTTTTCGTCTTTTAGGTGCTCAGTAAAAAATTGTCAAAAAAGAAATAAAATGATGCCCTTCGAATTTAATTGACTGGTTGACCGAGTGGGTGATCATAATGTTTGAACAATTCTGGATCTGGTAATTCTGGATCTGGACCTTGAATTGCTGGATCACCATAAGACTAGGAATATCAGGGATTTGAATATAAATTATAGAGCGTATTTTCCTCTGCATTATTGTCTAGACTACCAACTACTTAGTTTTGTGATAGATAATAAAACAATGGATTTCAATGCAATTTCTCTCTAAATTATCAAAATATTTAGAATCGAATTTTATTTATTGGCTGACTCAGTGCCTGATTACAATCTTGTGGTGGGCTATTAGCAAAGATTTTTTGCTAATAGCCCACATGAAGACGTTGTAATACAACGAAACCTAGGTCATGGTAAAGAACTTAAACAAAGTAGAAATAATACTACATCACGTAATTTCATTTCATTGTGAATAATAAATTTCTACAAAATTAACGCCAAATATATTCAATACCTGATTACAATGTTTGAGCACTTCTGTAGGACCATACTTTATTGGGTTTTTAATTGATTCTTTGAAAAAATAGTTGGTAATCGAAAAATTGCAAAAGAGGGTAAATAAATCTTACAGGATAAAATTGCCTCAATATTCGAAGTTAATTTACGAAAGATCATTATTGTACTAGATAGTGCCAGTCGCTTCAGAGATTCTAATATATTTGTTGGGCGTGTACTTTTTGTGGAGAAAGTATAAGTATGCATGGTGTACACAATATATTCAAATATGTACAATATATGGAAAGATGTAAGTATGTAGGTACGTCCTTAATAAATTGGAATTGTGGCTTCTGACCCTCTGTAAAATCCTTTCACTACCTTGAAAGATATTTGAGCAAAGTGAGCACTAACAATCCGAAGTCTAAAGCATCTACATAAACAGATGCTTTAGACTTCCGATTGTTAGTTCTCACTTTGGTTACATATCTTCCAAGGAGGAGGATCTTACAGAGGGTCAGAAGTCGTAATAATTGATAACTTTCGATCATGAATAGAAAGATCATATTCTCCAAGAAACTGGAGTTTCACGTTTAAAGTTCCACTGTTATCACGATATATATTTTTTTTCAAAATAGGCAACTTTGGCAACTTTCTTTCTTTGTGTTCCTTCGATCATTTTTGGTAGCAGATCAAAAATTAAAATATATACTTAGTATCAGAAGTATCTAAAAATATTACATAAAAAAACAGTATAATAAAGTTCCTCCATTAGGGGGTATTGCGCTCGACAAAGTTTCCAAGGCTGAATATTTTTAAAACAACCAAAAATTCCACGATATAAATTTTATATAATTGAACATTCAACTATATTCCTTAAAACGTTCTTCCAGGAAGCTGGCCATGGAAAGTGGTGCCACCCTGATGCGCATAGATGCCACTAGCGCCTACTCGGCGTTGACAGCACAACGTATCGGCTACGAATGCATTGCCTGCATCGCCTTCAAAGACCGAAAAATCAACGGCAGAATCCCCATAGACCCAATGCCACCACACACGGAGGCCAAGGTTTGCATTAAGCGGATCAACTCCCAGTAATGCACGTTGGGCGTGCTTGTAATTTGCAATCATTATATCAACAGCTAGTAAGACTTGGTCAAGTATCATGTATCTATAATGGTAGGATAATATAAGAAAGTCAATGGCACAGAGAAAAAAATATGTCAACTGTCACTAATGTTCTTGATTTCGAATGTATCAACGGTTAATAATTGGACAAAATATTAACGCTGTAAAGGTGGTAAATATGGTCACAAAGTAGGCGAGGCAACTTTTAATAATTTGAGACAAAACTATGATTGTTAAATGTATATAGTTCATTGCGAAGAAGACGGTTATGAATTGAAATATTAATATTTGTTGCAAGAGATTTATAGCATGAAAACATTAGCTATTCATCCGTTAATAATTGATCTAATTATCAATTAACTAGTTCAGTGTGAACGTCAACAGCTTGTCGACATAAGGAGATGCTTTATATGCTGATATCGATACACGTCAATGCATAAAATCCTCCCTGAAAAAAAAACAAAATTACGGAAAAAATGGTTAAAACTAAAAGAAATAAAGATAATAGTAAAAAACAACACGAAATTCAATAAACGTTCATAGCGTTTTAATGGAGTTAGTTTTGTTGTATCGTTCTTTAGATGATACAGCAGAACTAGAGACTAGAGACACACTCAGAATACACTTGATTATGCTTTATAGCTCGTTTATTTTCTTTAGTTAAACAGAAGTATCTTTGTTACCAGAAGTGCGTAGTATTTTCCGAGTAGCATTCATCAACATGTCTTTACTCATTTCACTCAAAGTTCCTCTGGTCTTCTAGTTCTCTCACTCGTTTCAGTAAATGGCTTTTATAGTTGGCCTGAATGTGTCTCCTGTTGTTTAACTATCAGTATCAGTTACACTATAAACTACATATATAACTATAACTATCAGTTATAAGGAACGTTCTCACGTTCCTTGTAACTGTCAGTAATATATTTTATGAAAACTTCTTTTTTTGTGTATTTAGCTACCTTTGTTTAAAATATGACTTAATATATAAAAACTTATGCTTTTATGTCCTAGACTTGCAATTCGGAGTAATCTTCAAATGGTAGAATGCCATTTTCGAGATACACTGATATTTCTTCAAAGAAAGGCAAATCTTGCTCTTGCATGTTATCAAACGAAGCACTGTGGGTCACAACTTGATTGACCCGGTGATCCTAGATCCTAGACTCGAAAATTTGATTGACCTGGTGATCCTAGAATAAAACATTAATATTTTTTTAAATGAAATAAAAATTCGTTATGTGCTATTACCTAATTCAAGGACCTTGAAAAAACCGAAAATACGAGTGCACACGGCTAATTTTTGGGCAGCTATTTAGTTAAAAATATGTTTAATATAATACCATAAAAATATGACCGTGAGTACAGTGACTGAAGTATAATTAAAATAGTCGAGATTACAAAATAGCGCTTAATTTTTTTTCACAAAATTAGGGAATTTCTAATTTACTAAAATATTATTAAACTTAGAGTGAACTAATCAAAACTTATTAAAATATAATGCATTCTTGCCTGTATTATAACGACCAATTTTTTTTTTTTCACTTTGGAACAATTGAATAGTTGAGTAATGCTTACTTTCTACTTAAAGAAAGTATGACTACGTAGATCGACCAAAATCGATCGATCGACCCGATGTGTGGCGTAACAATATTCAAATCACCTACTGAACTGAAAATGTTATTCTAATTGTATATGGTTAGATTAATTATGCCAAAGTTAACAAACCAGAATAAAAAATAAACAACTTTCTGCAAAATAATGTTAATTTATAAAGTGAAAATTTCACCATTAAAATTATTTTAGCAAGTTTTTGATAGATCGAGACAGAGTAACAAGCTCATCAAATTTCACATTGATAAACGAGTGTAAATATAAACCAATGAAAGAATATTGAAAAAAGGTGAATATGCTTTTACAAAAAATGGTTCGGCATTGTTGATAAAAATGAGTTAGATATTAAAAAACGAATATACTAAAGTGATTTACAATTTTATTATGACATTAAATTATATAATTACTTTTAGTGGATGTAAAAATCGTAATTGTAGCATTAAATTCGGTATAAATTTAATATGAAATTGCAACGAAGTGACTAAATACATAAATAATTTAAAAAAAAATTATATATTATTCCAAAATGTGTCCACAAGTTTTCAAACTTCAAAAATTGTAGCCTATATAAATTAAAAGAACTGATATAATGATTATGATTTCTAAATGTTTACTTTTCGTTGAGAGATCACGAATAGAAAAAACCTCCCTCCAAAATAGTGGTATAGATAATGTTTATTATATATATAGAAAGAAGGAATTATATATAAAGGAAGAAAAGAACCTACCTACACCAAACCACAAAAATTTCCAGTAGAATGTATGTATCCAGTTGACTAAAAGATTATCCCAATGTGTATAATAAATTATAAATAATGTATATAAGGTATATGTTTTTATTATTTTATCCATTATAATTTATTCCATTATACAAATTGTAGTCATTAGAGTAGTTCCTAATATTCTAAAAAATGTGAATATTAAATTAATATTGTAAATGGTAACACTTTATTGCTGAGAATAGTTTTTAATTTTATTTTTAATTGTAAATACGTTGTTTAATATACCATAGTTCTTATTGATTATGAAAATAAATTATTAAACGACTTTTATTGTGTTTAATTATAAAAAGTATGATATGAAATATATATTCCCGAGTGTACTTGTTCCTGGTTTCAGCTGCCTTTTCCTATCAATACTGGCCAATATGCAATATATCATGACTGATGACTTCGGCACTATGCATGAAAACATGATTCCAACATATGAGTATAATTATACAGTTTATTGCACTTACACAGCAAAATTGTCGGTGTGTGTATGGTTGCCATTTGAAATTTCGTTCAGAATCACTCTAGATTGTTCAGTGAAATCGACATTAACACCAGTGATTAGAAATGAAGCCCTAATTTATATTTACGAATCCTGCGTTGGATATCAATAAGAGCCCCATTTCTTTCCTAATTTTCACTTTTTTTTCAACAGACATCTGGCCTTCTCAACTCCTTACCTGCCATTTTTGTATTTGATTTTAAAATTAAGTTTTTTCTGTTGTTGTGTATTAAAAACGGGTGTTTCGTTTTTTTTTTCGTTTGGCGACGTCAGATTTTTTCAATTTGCTTGACTGTTAAATAATACCGTGGAACCTCATACTTTTCTTCAGTCTGGCGAAATATAATTTTCTTTTCTTTAATCTTGTTAATAACTACCTTCAAAATTTGTAAAATATATGTTATGGCCCTTCGTTTTTAATGCATTTCCAAGGCATCTGAAAAAAACTATTATTTTTATTTGTAGAGACAGTAATATCGCCAGAATAAAATTAATCTACACTGATATAAGGATAATTGTGGACATCTTCATTTGCCGCAAATAATCGTTTAAATTCAAAATAAAAAAATACCCCCAAATATTTCTTAAATAAATTAAATGGGGTTTAAAATTGTTTAAGAGTTTAAAAAAAAGAAATGAGAAACATCGTGTTCGTACAAGTAATATGCATAAAAGACAAGATTATTACAGGAACTAAATATAGCATAATGAAAAAATAAAGTATTACGAATTTCTTACAGAAAATGGTGACTTTATTTAATAAACATTTATTTACAATTAATGCAAAAATAATAAAGCACAGGTTATGTGTACCCTAGTAAACAACAGCGTCGAACTGAGTGAAGAAGGGGTCGCGTAGTCGGTTGCGCATGGCGACACGTCACCATACCGTACACTCTAAAACATATAGACTATATATATATATATATATATATATATATATACCTTAGGTGTAAAGCGGATTGTTGGCGTGGCGACAGGTCGCCACGCCAACAATCCGGTTTACACCTGCGCCTACAGATGTTTTACATCAAAAATGATAACTATTATTATGTTTACGGGATCAACACACCATACCCAAAATAGTTTCAGAGTTTGCTTAAGATTGTTAAATTAACGGATACCTCTGACAAAATTACCTTTGAACAATAAAGTGTGATCTCATATTTTGATTTTAATTTCTGCAATTGTCTAAATTTCTTATATTTCATTATCTATAGTTCAGTTTGGATCATCATGGCAACTAATATGACTATGATGAATTTCGAAACAAATTTATCAAAAATGATCCGCTCTACTTTTTAAAATAACAGCACTAAGAATATAATAATACTAAAAAGCAGTTCTGTCTTTTTTCATTTGAAAAGTTTAAGGACGGAAGTGAGGTATATATTGAAAGTATTTTTTCCTTTAAATTATATTTGATTGACACTGCGAAATATCTCTTAAATAAAATGCCCATGGCTCTCCCATGATCAAGCCAATATGTCAATCATCATATATAGATAGACTTAATCAGGGGGTGGACAAACGGGTTTCGAATTGATGACAGAATCTCGGCAGGAAATTGGCGGTAAATCAACCATTATACAGCGACCTCTGTTAGCTACGTGTCATGGTAATAGACGCCATCTGATAGACACAAGTCGCAACGCACAAACTAAACGTAATGCGGAGAGAATATATTTATATACTTTAAATATTTCATATTTTAGGTGTTGTGTGTTACTGAAATACTTTGATGTAGCCATTGTATCGTTATATATTTGTTTAAGCAAGTGTTTATAAAATTTTGTTATGTTATTAATTGGCGAACAAAACAAAATGGCGTGTATTTTTCATGGATGTAATTGCATATAAAAAAAGGCCTGAGTTGTCGTTTTTATGGCTGCCTCGAAGCGAAAGTTGGTAAGTTTTATCCATTATTGTTTATTACATAATATTTCAAGACCATATTTGAAATATTTTTTGACTTTAACGTCGCAAAACACAATAGTGGTTTAATTGTGACTAGAGAAACATTATTGCGTACTAGAAAGTAATTCTAACACGTATTGGTCCTCTTATAATATTTTGAAGAACGGATTATATTTTCAAATAATACGATTATAAAAATAACATTTTATATATTAACAAAATAATAATAATCTTCAAAGATTGATTCGTTAGTTCACGAGGAGTTGATTATTGATTTAAGCAAGATAATTCTCAGTTGCGTATATATCTCAGAGAAGTTTATTTAAATTTGTTTACTAAACATTATATCAAAATAAATATCGACTGGTCCCTAAGAAATTAAAATAGACTTTAAAGAAAGTAAATTGGTGTGAACGAAAATTAAAAAAATTAATTTCAGCCCTTTATAAAAATATTCTTTTAAGATCTTAATGTCTGTCCCCTGAAATGTAAGTTTTAATTTTCTAGATTATTCAAACTCTGCTTTATTAATGAAGAGCCACATTCAACCAGCTCACAGCCTTAGGGACAAAAAAGAGCTATCTTGTGTGGGTACTTTAAAATTTGTTTTGAATATATTTGGCGTTAATTTTGTAGAAATTCATTATTCACAATTAAATGAAACTACGTGATGTAGTATTATTTCTACTTTCTTTAAGTTCTTTACCACGACCTAGATTTCGTTGTATTACAACATCTTCAGGTACGCTATTAGCAAAGATTCGTATCCTTTAGCAAAGATTCATATCCTACATCACGTAGTTTAATTTAACTGTGAAAACTGTTAGTGTTACAAATTATGTATTTATAGTTGTTAAGTAAAACTGGTTCCGTAAGGTTGTTTGTTACAAGCATAGTAGAAAATTAAAGTAATTATAATTTAATTAAATTCAATTTCAATTTGAACGTAATTTTTAGTAAACTTACAAACAAGTAGTCCTTGTGTGATGAAATTAACAGCACAACAAAATATGTCCCATTGTACTTAAACTACTGTATGATGAAATATTTATCAATTAGATGTAGAGTTTTTATTTTGTATGCATTGGCGTAGCCAGGGTGGAACAATGTCGGGCACAGCGTCTCCAGAAAAAAATTATTCAAGTGAAGTTCAAAACTTGATGAAAAAATTGCTAGTGACGTAATTTTTCTGCACATATTTTAAGTGATATGTGATTTTTTAAATATCATGTAAATTTTATAAAATTATTATGAACAAATTGGTCTTTCTGGTTTTATCGGCCCCACTAGGAAAAGTAGTGGCTTTAATTTTTCAAGAAATCACAGAATCATATGTTATTGTTATGTGTTTTTCACAAAAGTTTGAAAATATATCTCTTCCATTAATAAATTAAGAAATATTTCTATAATTACATCTGTATTTGTCTATTTTTTGGTTGGTTTCCGATCTACGAGTCGCCCACACTCGTATATGCAGTTACCACCTAGTGATTGCAGAATATTTGCATATTGCGATGTTATTCACAACTGCATTTTCAAATTTATTTTAATTTTTTTGAATCATTTTTTCTTATCTTTTCATTGAAATATTTTTGTTATAATGGTTTAATAAATAAATTTATAAAATTTAAAACTGCTTTTTTCTGTAACGGTTTTAATAAATTCATAAGGAAACAAATTAATTTTTCTTTGATAACGCCATATATGGGCATTGATAATAATTACCCAAGTCCTTGGTCTGGAGGGGAAGGCGAGGAGAGAGGAGTCATTTTGACAGCGTTTGGGAAGGTATAAAAAAGGGCGACTCTTTTTTTTTATATCGGTTAGGATGCGTCGTGTCCATTATGTACCGTATCTATTCTGTGGTCTTAACAATAATAAAGAATACTATGCTGAAACCCTTATAAATAATATTTTTATGTTAAAAAACTTGACAAACTCGAACATATAGCAATATTTCAGACTATTTAAATTTTTATTAAATTCAAACAAAAGAGATAGTCGTTTTGAATTAGCCTTATTCGGCATTAGACGGCGAATATGGGTCAGAGACGGCGAATGTGGGTGGAATAGAGAAAAGGAGAAAGATGGTAGGAAGGCTTTGATATATCTTCCAGAATAATTTATTTTTACATGCAAAACTAATAACCATGATACAATAAGAATATGTCTATAGGTGGAATCATTTTTATTATAAATCGAACATAATTGCACATTTCACTTTATAATAAAAATTAGTTGAGATTTTCCGCCTTTTTTAACTCTTATATTAGTGTATAATTACAATATTTAAATAAACTTTATAATATCTTTATACTATGTCTTATAGAAGAAACATACAGATACAGAGAAGAAACAGAACGCCATCTATGTGATATTGTTCATATTACGATCTAACACATTATAAATTAATACCATCTATTCCTAGTTTCACAAACTGTATTAAAAGTTGTGGCAAATCGCTATGCTTTGTATTAAGATTTTTGTTCATTTGTGAAAGAAAAAAGTATCGTTAACAGATCATTAACTATATAAATAAATGTTTAGAATTTCTATTACCTTAATGTTATTTTAAGTGATTTCAATTAGCGTTGATCCATTTAAACAACATTTATTTATGTTTAAAATATTAAATAAAATAAACATGAATGGAAAATTAAATCCTTAATTACCTTAAAAAATGAACGGTAGGTATTATATATATAATTATTATAAATATAGATAGGTCAACAATTGACATTGGATCGAGTTTAATATTTTTTATGACTCCTTTTTCAGAATATTTTTTTATAGAATGTTAACAAACCATATAAATTATCCAAGTAAATATGGTTCACAAAATTTCTATTATAATAATTATTTTTTTCAAGAACATTTATTTTTTATTTTGAAATAATACTGGCTCTATATGTATTTACTTGACATTCCTGCAGAAGTAAAACTCGAATGGACGTTTTAAACGTCAAAATCTATACTTTTCTATACTTTAAAATTTTGTCGGTAACCATGTAAATTAAAATATAAAAAAAAAAAGAAAAATACAAAAAAAATGTTGGGCTCGTTAAGTAAATTAAGTTTCAGTGTATCATCTCAATTATTTTATAGTACAAGGTAAAACTTAACTTTCTTTATTTAATTTTATGTAAGTACTATCATACAATGTATCGGCTGATATCTCGCAGTTATATTTACACACTTTTCTTCAAATGTTCTTTAGGAAAGTACAAACAAGGTGCTACTATGAAGTATTGCAGTTACCTAAGAATTGTTCCGACAAAGACGTTAAAGAAGCGTTTCTTAACCTAAGTAAACAGGTATTGATTTAAGATGTTCATTATCACTTAAAACTATATTTTGTTTTTTTTCTAGAGTTAATTAATATACTAAGAATCTGTATTTTGTATCGTAGCTTAATTACAATGAAAACAATTATGGAACAAGTTCACTTTAGCGAAAATGATTTTGCTTTAGGGCTCGGTTGTGATTATTTTATTAAAAAAATTGATTTAAAAAAACTTCCCATCTAAAAGTTCACTTTGTGAAGGAAGTAAAAGTTATGAATTTTTCGACTCGTGGTTTCAAACACAGAATTTGCAAACACAAAGGGGAATTGATATAAAAAAAACAAACCCAAAAAACAATAATATGGAAAAGCGCAAAGAGGATTGCATAAAGTGAGTGAGTTATATAATTAATGTTTGATGGTCAATTTGCATTTCTCTTTTCATAGAAAGAGCATTATTAAAATAAAATTTTTTGTAATAAGATAACCGTGTCCGAGCCCTAATTTTTAAATACGTAGTGTTTTATGTATATTCTTATATTTAAAAGCTGGGAAAAAAACTGGGAAATTTACATTTTCGCTTAACTGAACTCATATCAATATTTTTGGATAAGTGCTATTTAGGGATAGTGAAAGATTTACTTATTTTTTTTAAACATGTGCACTTTAGCTAAAGTAAATTTTTCACTATTTTTTTTTATTTAATAGTAATTAAATTTATTCGATTTAATTACAATGGCCGCTCATGGTTTATTTCAATCAATTTGACATTTTTTCATACAATTTGTTTAAAAAATTGTAATTTAAATTTAATTTCTTTCTTGTCACTAAATACTTAATACAGCATTAGAAACACAAATTACCACATATTAAACATAAAAAAATCAAGGAATTTGAAAAATACTAACTTTAAGGAAGTATTTTCAACCGTTTTACATTAAAAACTGGATGATAAAAGTAGAAAAATACTATTTTTGGTTATTTTCTTATGAATCGTTAGATAGTTAGGGAAAATATAATATTGTATTATAACATAGGTTAACTTTAAACCAGCACGAAAAGTTATAAATTTGTGTAAAAAATAAGCGAGTTATTAATTACTAAATTTAATGGTAGTCAGATATAGTGGGAATCTCTGTATCGTTCAGTTTCGTAAAATATAATTACTATTATTAGAAATAATATGACAATTCAGTATGCATTCTTTGTCTAAACATTAAGTATGAAACTTTATAATTTAGGTCCATTTTTCAGATTTGTCGAAAAATGTTTGCACCTCGTCAGCTTATAACTTACAATTTAGTTTTATGAAATAACAATAATTAGTCTAATATCCTACTGGTCAAGTAGTGGTAGAGTTAGTTAACAAACAAATAAACTTTCGCATTTGTAGTATTACCGAGAATGTTATTTATTTTAAAAAAATACATGAAAAAACCTAAATACACATTTTAATGACTGAAGGGTTTTATATAATAGAGACATATATAATAGAGAGGCTAAAATAATAGATAAACCAGTTGTTATATAGAGCACAATCCACAGTATATACTTTAGTAAAACCTTACTTTGTTGTTATTTATGATGTAATTATCTAATTACTTATTTTATGTTTCAAAATTATTATTTAAAAATGGTGTTCAGACCAAGTCAAATACTCACCAGTCCAGAGTTAGGAGGCCTCACATTGCTTACTGAATATTTGACATATGAAACAATTATTACTTGGTTTGACACATTATAAATATTCACAAAAGTGACTTTTATCATTGGTTTTACAATTCTTCATAAATTCAGGTTACGAATTGTTGATAGTTGCTTGATTATAGTAATTTTTGTGAGACATAGTTTAAATTCTCCATCTTTTGGAGATCTTTATTTATGCTGGAAAATTGTCACTTATCACACTTTACATTATTTACGAACTGAAGTTTATAAGGCGATTAGGTAATTGAGTAGGCCAATAAAAAAAATTTCTATTGTGAAGTTGTGATCTGTGCTATGTACTGCCTTAAAAGTTTGTGAAAGCCAGGAGTTTGTTGTCGCTATACTTAGGTAGAGCATTACATTTAGAATGTATTTGCCTGTAATATAGATATATTTAATAATCCTTAATATTGCCTCATTACAAACTGTTGTTAGATACATAATATTGACGCATCTTTATAAGTAATGATATTCTTCAGACTATTTCTCTCTTATTTTTTTAACGAAATCAGATAAACAACTCTGAGGGAGACTGTTATGCCCACTTGCTTGT
Organism: Druceiella hillmani; assembly: GCA_039881145.1. NCBI lineage: Eukaryota > Metazoa > Arthropoda > Insecta > Lepidoptera > Hepialidae > Druceiella > Druceiella hillmani. The sequence continues at coordinate 20,258,427 of JAYKKI010000034.1, read as the reverse complement.
TTTGTAAATATATTCATTTTCTTACATGTTCGCCGGTTATCATTGGTTTTGAAGTTTTCTATTATCCTGGACCTAATCTAACCATGAATCCTAAATTATATGAATACTATATTAATTCTATGTGTGTAATTATCTTAACAAATCTCTCTTAATTTTTCTATCATTTTTTTCTTGCATCCCGTTATTCTGTTTTATGATTCTTTTTTATTAACTTGTCGTTTTAAAATTTTTTCACATATTTATATATCAGAGTAATCTCATTTTTGCAGCTTTTATTAGCGTCTCTTGTAATCCATAATTTGTTTCCATATATATCACCATGCTTTTTACAACATAAATGTTGTCATCTGTAATGCTTACATTGGATAACATTTATGCCGGAAAAAACATGATTATATAAAAAAAATTATTTGAACTTGAAAATCCATTTATATAAAATGACGATGTTTTGAAAGTATCATCACAATAAACATCAAAAAAAGTGAAGTTTATAAACGAATCACAAGTTTTAAATTATTATCAAATAGTACTTCGCTATGTGTTAAATACATAGTGAAGTACTATTTGATAATAAATTTAAAATGTACATTTATTGACTTTTTCACACATTGTCACTAAATACGCAACAACTGAGAGCAACAATTTTATATTTAATACTCACTATTTGTTACTTGCGTATTAACACTTGTTATTGCAATCGCATCTTGCATTAAACTATCGTAAGAATTTAAGAATATTGAGTGTGAAGCGTTGTGAAGTGGAATGACGCACTCCCTTTGTGAGTCAACTTCTTTTATTGACTTAAATAATGTCATTGTGACAAAACATATTGTTTATTTCTGTACTATATTTATATATTTAACTGCCTATGTTCCATTACGGTGACTTTACTTTTTGAAAAAAAAAAAACTGTTTGTCTCATACATTTAAATATGAAATCCCACTTTAATTTCTTTATTATTTAATCATTAAATTTCATTCATCTTTTTCTTAATTATTTAATTTTGACAGAATTTATATAGATATAGGAGTTTTATGCTTCAAGAATCATATTTTATATATATATATGTATATTCTATTTTTGGCCTCAATTTTTTTACACATAATTTATGGAACTATTGAGTTTTAATTCATAGTACCACAATGGGACTAAGATTTTCTCAATAAATTATTAATTTAGGTATCTCATAATTATTCAATGATGCAACTTCAGAAGAGAAAGGGATGTCAAAAGGCTGTTAATTTTAATACTTGAATTCGTTATTAAAATTATTTGTCCCTAAATAATTGTTTTGCTGCAGCACACTGCTATAAAATGATTATTCACAATATTTCTTTTAACAGTCAGGAAGACTTAACATATGGCATTAACTTCAATATTAAAAGTTCTTTCATATTATCTACTTTTCAGCATATTTCTCATTTGTAATTTTTTAATGTTCTAGAAGTAACTTTCATCAATAGATTTGCTTGTTGGAGAAATAGGAGAACTGTAATATCATACAAAAGATGCTGTGATGAAAGGGGATATTATGGGAATATCTTATTAGACACGTATTTTATAGTTTGCTTTGTATTTTAATTTTCACTATGTAGTATTTATAAAATTTGTGAAAAAAAATTCTGTTATAAGATTTTACACTAATTTAAGTTTGAAATCTTGTTACAGAGTTTTTTCTTAGTTGTTAAATTTAAATAATTATTTTGTTTATATTATAGAATTTTCAAAAAATTTACATGATTTTTGTTGGGATTCAAACTTAATAGTAATATGAATGAAACTCAATGGTTATATTTAATTCCATATAATTACAATGCAACTACCTTTTCGTTGTAGTGTTGTAGAGTTACATTCTACCATATTGAAGAAGTGTTGGGTACACTTTTTGTTAATAAATGTATATAGTGATGAAAATAAAACTTTTTGTTTGATTTATTGAAATGAATGTATAATATAGATAAATAGGATGGAATGGAATTAAATTTTGTAGAAGTGACTTCACTGTGGGATGTGTGTGGATAAATTTTAAGAGATAAAAAGACATATAAATTTGAGAAACATTACGGGATGAAAAAAGTGTGATTCAATTTAACGCGTAAAGCTGACATCAGTTCCTAGGGTGTCGCAATCAATTTTCCATTTAGGCATCATTGGAGTCTATGAATTGACAACATCGGGTTTAAAAATAAATCTTTAATGTAGTGCGGAGATATATGGACATTTCTTTAATATAAATTATTAAACATATCAAACAAAGATATAATGTGTCTTTACATCTCTTACAAATAGTGACAAGTTTTTGGTTAAATTTTTTACTGTTCTCACATCTCAATGTTTTCATATTTGTCTTATAACATTGTCACACGTTTTTGGACTGTTTTCACATTTCTACTTCATTTTTTGCAATTGATGAATTGAAATTTCTTGATCTAAATGCTATTTGAGCGCAGATGTCAGTTGTTTGCGAAAATTGGGATTGACAATTTTCATTCTTCTATATATATCTTGACATGTAAAGAAGGCGTTTATAGCAGTGGCGTTTCCTACAGTATTTGTTATTAGCTGCTATCTGCTTATATAAAGTTTTTGCAGAACACTAATTGTTTATAATATTATTTTATGAGATACGCTTTCTTGTTAAATTGTCATTTTTATTTTATCTCTCAAAGCCATCATTCACTTTGTCAATGCATTACGGAGCATATTATGCAAATAAAATTATAAGAGACAACCCTTTCCAGCTGCTCTTATTAGGAGAAGTTGGAATTCAAAAATTTATATGTTTTTTGACTACATACAGGCTATCAGCAATTGTCGTTAATACTGGTTCTTTTTACATTTACCATTTCAAGAGAATTTTTGATTGGCAGAACAGTAATAATTCTTTTGTAGCACTAGTACCACAAAAGACAGTGTTTTCGCAACGTACCATAACATGTAGCAAAATTGGTTCCACTCGTTCGTTCCACGTATTCAAACAATCTCAACCAACCTTTCTTAGTGTGCTAAGAACCAATCTTTGGTTGAGATTGTTTGAATATATGGAACGAATGAGCCGTGAATATTAAGAAATGTAAATATTTGACCTCACAATAGAAGACTACCTGATGATGTAGCCAGAGCTTTATCTGTGAGCAATGTCATGTAGAATTTACTGTTTTTTATTTCAACATGATATAGAATTTTAATGCATATTTTTTATTATAAAATCTGTCTGACAATAATGATACTTGCTTATGATTTTTTACTATTTCTAGTATCATCCCGACAAAAATAACCATCCTGATGCTAATGCGATTTTTGCGGAACTAGTCGAGGCTTATTCTATATTGAGCAAACCTTCAGCTCGCCGTATGTATGACTCTACAGCCAACATAAATGTTGGTGTCGGTAAGAACAACGATATACCCATTTACAATGCATACACGAAGACGTTCAGAGAGTGAGTTGTGATTTTCCTTATATATTTTAGAAACTGTATTTTTTTTATCGTATTGATTTCAGTAATATTTTGCTATTTTTTCCTATGATATTGAAAGAATTTCTATTTTTTTTTTATCATTACATTATTTTGTTTATCATTACAAATTTTTGCTTACCATTTCCAAAGAGTTACCAAAAAGAAAGTTTGCAGACATCAGCCATATGAATCAATTGCATTATAATCTTGATAGAATTCACTTTCTTCCTTTCTTTCCAAATGGTAACTTCTCCAAACTTATAGAGTATAGTTGAAGTTAAAGAGAATAAAATGACTATTTCAAAGTTTAAAATGTTATTAATTGGAATATTTATCAATATTGATTTTATTTTTCTACAAGCAATTAGTCAGTCTTGAAAGAATTCAACTAAAATTTATTTTTCTTCACTTCCTTGCATGTTTCTGGTAAATCTGTCAAGTCACTTTTAGTTTTAGTATCAGTAAAAAAATTCTCTGAGACAAATATTACTAAGGTCTCGAATCTCGTAGTAAAATAATTCACGCTTCTAACCTAATGCAACCGAAAGTTATGGCTTTTCAAATATCACTTGCTTTTATAATGATTCACTCGTCAAAACTATGAAGGGTACCCTGTGGGCTTAGAATCTTGAACATTGGTATGAAGGTAAAAACCTGCTATAACAAAGTAAAATTTTTCTGTATTTTTGAAATATACCTATGTAAGCTTTTTGATATGGTACGAAAACCTCAGGGCATGAGATCTAATCTAACTGATCATTTTTAGGGTTTTGTATAAAAGGGAAGAAGGAACCATTATACTTCGTTGTCCGTCTGTCGGTCTGTCGAGACCCTTTTTCTCAGAAACGTGTGGAGTTATCAAGTTGAAATTAATATCAAATACTTAGGTCTATGGTCCCTTGAAGTTGTAAAATCAACCTTCTAAATCAATACAATCAAGAACCCTAAAAATATAGCCATTTATGCCGCACATTTTGACACTCGCAAATAAATCAATACTTATAGGGTATTTGACCTCATCATGAATCATGTAATTTGGCAAGAAGCAAGGTCTAAGTACAAATGAAGGAAAAAATCTGAAAATCATTAATTTGTGGTTATATTACATACAAAAGCATTTTTTTAAATATGCACATGTTTAATATCGTAATTTAGTAATATAGTAGGCAATATATTTTCGTTATAAAAAATTTAAATTTTTCAAATAGTTTAATAGGAATAGCATGTACCATTAAATATTTATAAAGACCTAAATGTGTACGGAACCCTCGTAGTGCGAGTTCCACTTATTTTTGACAGGTTTTTTCCTTTGTATCTTTATATTTGCGTAAATATAACAGTGATAATATGGCACATAATACATGTACCAATATTATTATGGACCATGTCAATTATTTGATAATAGGCACTATATTTAAAGAATACACTCAAAGAATAGATTAATAAAAAAACATTTTTTGAAATTATTCAATTATAATTTAAGCCATATTACTCTGAGTGTGTTTCTTGTGCAATATGCAGTGTTTTACTTCAAACATGCTTTTCGAGCATATTTCATCAAAATTGATAAAGATTTTAGGGGTACATCTGTTGAATTATTTAATTTTTATTTATGTCATTGTACCATTCCACACCAGATACCTCAAAATTTGTATATGTACTGCTACTAAAAAGTTTTAGTAATAAAGGTTACGTGTAGTATTGTTAGTTATCAAGAATAGTAGGCAGAAATAGAAGTTAGAAAGTTTTAAGATTATTATTAAGATTTAATAAGACTAACATGAGGAGAATGAATTGGACTAAGTTTATCATTACTTTTGCGCTCCTAACAATTATTTAATGAATACGCAATTTATTTGAGAAAAGGTTGCTTAATGCTGTATTTGATATGGTTCTCTTCATTCCAAATTTTCCTCATTAAAGCTTTCGATGTCAAAACTGACTTGCCAGTTGAATTATATAAATGAATATGACGCATGCAACTTTGTAACTATGAACAAAATTTTTCAATATGTTTTAGTGATCCCTATAAGGATCCATCGTTTTACACCAATAGAGATAAATCAAAGGACCACTTCTATGCTCAGAAACCATATTATGGAGTGAAAGGAGTCAAGAAATTGCCAAATGGAATGATTGTTTTTATCTGCTTAAGCGTTGTCGGTGTATTAGTTCTTTTCCAGTTATTTCTTATCAAGTGAGTATTTAATTAGTTTAATTCTGCCTTTTTGTTTTCGACATATTTCATTTAGAACATTACTTTTGTTAATATTTATTAGTGTATATAAATTTACTATTTTATTTTTTATGTTCACTTGACAAAATCGTTGTTAGTTATATGATAACTTTGATTTTTTGAAGTCCACTTTCAAACTGATTGTTGAAATTCTCTTATAGCAGTAAATCCACCATATGTACATTAAATATAAACATTACATTAAATATAAAATATAAACATTACATTAAATATAAATTTAAATAAAATTGTAATTAAACACACAAACAGCAAAACAGTTTTCAACGCAGAACTCTCTACATGTTTCCAGAATTGTAGTCAGAAGTTTGATACTCTTTTAATTCCAGAATATTACCTGCGGGAAACATTAAACTATTATTTCATCTTTTATATCGCTTGTCAAATTTAAAAAAAAACCAAACTTGTAAAAATTACAAGTTGATTTGTATAATCATCCTGAATTCTATCACAAAATGTATGGAAAAACTATGTACTTAAACAAAAATATAAATAAAAATAAAAACCCTTCTATGCACTTAATTTTAAAAATATATTTTTTAAAAACATTTTTTATTTTTAATATTTACATGACTATCAAAATAACACTTTTCGAAAGATTTAAGCTAATCGAACAGCCTTTATTTTATAAGACGAATTTAATTTTTATAAACTTCAATATGTTACAAACGCGTAAACAAGCATTAAATTCCATAAATATGAAAACCATTTTTGCTTTCAGGACTTCATTTATATGGAGTCGGGCAGCAGCGAACAAAAAAGCTGCTGAAAATGCTGTCACCCTGGATGCAGTACGAGCCGCTGCAACTGAAAATGGCATTGAGGTGAGTTTCATTTTGAACAGAATGGGGAATACTAAACATAAATAAAACTTTTAACATTTTCACGTGTGCACAAGGTGTTGTTCCATTGATGTAGCAAGGTGGTTTCTGTGACAAAATAAAATTATTATTGTCAATAAAATTCTGTGGTAGCACACGGTAAACCATGGTGTGTTATTAAAACCAATAAGATGCGACCCGGTGGTCAAACCAACCCATTATTGCGATTCCATTCACACTATAGGGCCATTTTCGATACACTCCGTTCGGTAAAATATTCTTACTGAAGAGGCATATAAGTGTACACACTATCACTATAGCTCAGGTTTTGATCATATGATGCTTTCATGTAGATACATCTGAAAGAACATTTTATTGGAGCGAGATTTTACTTACCATGACTTTTGGTTGTTTTTTGATAAATATTCAAATGTGTTAGAATCCATTTGAAGAAACTATATAATTTTTTTCATCACCAATTAAATATTAATACAGTGTATAATATTTAACTTCACTTTTTCGTACTTGTAAACTCTGATGTGTCCATATGTTGTTTTGGGTTATAGTCTATCAGGAATAGCTATCATAGCTAAGTCTTCAGTGGAAACATTAATGGTATTATATGCAATTTTCATTATTTACATATAAATTTTAACATTGACGAAAAAAAGACTGAAGCACGATTGGAATCTGAATAGCAAATGTTAGGAGATTTAATTGAACCAGAAGTAAATCCAGAGTGTATCGAAACAGGCCATATAGTGTGGTTTACAAGTATTATGTAAAAAAAAAGATATCTATTACATTAATAATTCAGAATTTTTTTTAATTGTCTTTTCCTAGAGCTTTTGATTAATAAACTTAAAATAATAAACTTTTTAAATATAATAATGGTTAAAAAACGGTATAAATAAGACATATTTATATTAAAAAAATAATTAAAAATAAGTTGTTTCTCAGTAATAAAGGCTCTAATCATATTTTCAAGAGTATTCTGAAAACAGTTCTTACTAAATAATTAACCAATACCTATATATATGAGATGAGGTGGCACTTCAAGCTGGATACTACCCATCTATCTCAAGAAATTGGGTGATATGATGTACAAATCAAAAAGTGTTATGGGTAGTGTTAGCAATGATATTATAATATTGTTACCTGTCATATGAATTTAGAACAGCTATTTAAAACAAAGAAGTTTAGAAGAAGACTGCTTACATAAATACTGATTCGTAGGTATCTGCAGAAAAAAGATCCCTACATATTCTAATTTTTTTACAATTTATATTAGCTTCAGTTGTAAGTATGAATGTTTATATGTATGACTGTAACGTAACCTTTCAATTAAATTTTCATCCACTTTCAGGAATCCGAATTATTTAAATGTTCATTGAAATTACTATATTTTTCATGAAAATACAGCAAATTCATAACTAAAAATTTAGAAAATAAAATTTAAATAAAAAATACATCTTTTGTAGCAATATGGACTAAAAAATAAAAAATTATTTTTAAATATAAAAATTTTGGTATAACTTATTTTTTTTAATAAACTGAAAATAAGAATAAAGTGATTGACAAAAAACTTAATTGTAATGAAAAAAAAAACGTGCAATACTTATTATGAAAATGTAAGTCGAGTGTCCCACACTTTTTTTTATGTTAAATTAAATTTTTTTGTCAATCACCATTTGTTTATAAAAGCTTTGACTTGTACCTTTTTATATTTAAATGTAAGAAATTGAGAACATGTAAAAGTACATATTTTTAATTAAGAGCAAGCAATGTATTTCAGAAGCCAGTTTACAATACATTATTGAGTTTAGAAAACATTTCTTATGTACAGTGTACATCTATAGTGTTGTGTTTTTACCCGTAACCATTATATTCTAAACGAATACTCAGATAACAAAAGTAAAAGATCAACATGATTAGCAGGTAAAAAAGATTTCCAAAAAAAAAGAATACTTGAATAAGCAACATTTATTTAGAAATGAGTTACATTTGAGTATCAATACAAATTTAATAAAAGATTTATATAGAAATTAATGATGAAGATTATGCTATCTTTTTAAACATTTGATACAAAAAACTAAACATAATAAATATTGTTAGGTACACTATGTATGAAATTATGATAAAATTAAAACAGATCAGTCCTATGTAATCAGCCTCATTGATATTTAAATTGATACAATATTAATTATAATAATAGAATAATATTATATAATTAGATAGATTTATTTACATTCACAGTTCAATAAAAGCAAATTATATTTCATAAACAAAAATTTTATTGCTTTTCGTCTTGTTAGTAAAGAATTATAAAGAGTTATAGTTTAAACCATCATTTCTATAAAAATATTTGTTTGCCGAGAAACTTATCAAAACTTGCATGTGTACAATATTCATATTCATTAATAGTGAGCGAAATTATTCATATATTTGTATTGGCGAATAGTGTTCTTTTGTTATTTGTAACGTCCTTAGTAACATACAACTGAAATAAGTATTATGTTAGACATTACAACTGAAGAAATATTACATTCTCAACTAAGTGCTTTTATCACACATAATCTTTGTCCCAGATGTTGATAATGCGATAACGCATGTAGTAAACATGTAAATCTTTTTTAGTCTGAAATCATAAGATTATTTGACCGAGATTTATTGTTATACTCCATTCCATTTGAAAAGACGATCTTTGGAAACAAACCGATTTGACAGTTCAGGTGTTGTAAACCTTTTCCTTACATTCGTATTATTAACTTATTTGTGATTAAAAATATAATTTTTTTCATTAGTGTGCGCCATTCACATTGTATACACATGGGACTAAAATATATGGGTTATATTTTATATTTAAGAGTAATGCAATAAAGTAAGATGAATTGTTTCGATTAGTTTATCACACTTGGTAAACATACTAATGCTAATATTTACTCTTCTAGCATACTAACAAACAATTGTTTACTTTCTAAATATATTAGAAATAGTAGCTTAATTAAATGTTAATTAGGATTCAGAAAATTAATTATTACAAAATAATCACAAAAAATACTTAATTTTTGAGTAATCATTAAAATAATTATTTAAAAACAAAAATATATTAATGCAAAAAATACACGAAATATACGAATATTTCACAGAAAAAATACACTGTATACATTATAACAATTACATCAAAATGAACTTGCGCCCCAACACTGATTATCATACTTATATCACTTAAAAGTATCTGAAAAGACCTTTGCAAGCATATAAGTAATGAGTGTTGCAAATAATGATACTAGCAGAGCGTTCGGATTAATTCAGGTTTGTTAGTCTTACGTACATTTGTATGTGGCCTCTTCAATATAATTATTAGGTTTCATGTTTGTGCAACAGGCCGACAGTTAGATGATCATAGGGACTCCCATTGGTTGTCCTCAGAACAAAAACTAAAAATTTAGTTTTACCAAACATATATATTCAAATCCAGAATAAAAGTTAATAGTACAATGTTCTGTAAAACATTGTCATAACGCTTCGACTTATAGTGCAATCCTATATATTATGTTTTCTTTTGGCGGTACCGTTCTGACATGGATTTTATCCAAATTAAACAATTCGAACATATTGCCTTTCTGTCACGCTTACAATGTTCAAACAGTGCATAAGGAATCGTATTGTGTCATTAGAGCATGTGTATTCAAATTCTATAAAAATGTTATTCAGATTATACAAGCGGTATAAAAATTAATATAGGTATGTATGTCAAATTGTATTAAATATTCAATTATTTGTCAATGATTTAGAGATAAGTAATGTTTACACATTACATTTTCCACAGCCATTGACATACAAATGTCACTTTTTAAACTACTTGTACAAAGTAGTTATAATTTTTTTTTTCAGAATAATGTTTCAAATATATGTTATTTTCCACTTAGTATACTACATCGCTCGTAATGTGTTTTTTTGCAAGATCATTAAAATACGTCAAAATAAATCTTTGCGAATGCACTACATTTGTGCCTATAATATGTATAAATACAATCAAGTTGTGTTTTGGCTCCTGGCTACCTCTCGGCATCCAGGATAATCAGTGTATAATTCCTCTTATAAAGCCTCACGGGTGCATTTTTCTGAGACTAAATATTATGGGTTGCCGCTATCTCCTTAACTATACATCTCGGCCAAACTCAACATATAATAAATAAAACACCCGGCCAGGAATCGAATCCATAGCCTCTTAGATGGGCGTTAGAATCTTAGCCATTGCGCTATGGTTTATATAACGTGAAACGCATGTAAATAATGCTGAATTTTAACATTAAAGCTTTTTTAATGTTTTTTTAAATAAATATCTTTAACATTGAAAATAATCATCGAAAATATACATTAAAATAAGGGTAAAACCTGAGCTGTTATAAAAAAAATACTAGCCTAAGGTGGTATTAGTAGGTGGTGGTAAAATATTTAGTCTACACTGCAAAATATTGGTAGGTGGTGGTAAATATTTAGTCTACACTGCAAAATATTGGTAGGTGGTGGTAAAATATTTAGTCTACACTGCAAAATATTGGTAGGTGGTGGTAAAATATTTAGTCTACACTGCAAAATATTACAAACACTTATTTGAAAGGAAAATAATACATCACAATGTTTGTTTCATTATCTATGTGCCAAATATTATAGTATATTTGAATATAATGCAATTAAATCTAGAAATATCAGACATTGTAGCTATTTCACTCTAACGCCTTATAAAATTAATGAATAGTATTTATGGTCTCGGCGTTTTCAGTGCCAAAATTTTGAGTATATTTATGAAATGTTTCAAACGTCTGACTCACTCTGAGTTTTCCATAATAAAAACGGAGGGTTGTCATTTTTATCCTGTAAACTTCACATTTTGTATTAGTAAAACAAAAGTGTAATACTATTGTGTAATATATATAACATTATTAAAGGTGAAGTTTTTTAAGTTAATGTTTTGATTATGTATATAAGTTAATAATGTTGTGTGTATAATACAATGAGTTTTGTAAATAGTTGTGAAGTGATTGAATATAAAATTGTGTCAACCATGTTTTAACTGTCAAATTTGTTTACAAAGATTCTCTTTTAAAATGGCAAGAAGTAAAAGATAAGGATTCAGTACAATAAAACTGTCAGCATATACTCGTTTGAAATCAATGTTATTATTCTGTTAGATTATAATACATAATATATTATCTGTTATATTGTGTAACTAGTAAAATATTTTATAGAAACAATTTTCAAGTTGGTAACTAATATTGATGTCCGGAGTTTTATTCATGTCAATATCAAATTCTATGTAATGGTATATTTGTTTTTTTACCGCTACAAGTGGTAACAGTAAAAAGAAAAATATAAAAAAAAATTGAACTTACCTTGTTCTTCTTGGCAACTTGACCAATAAGAAAATGAAGTCGAGATAAAAGATAGCCATTAGATTAATTAATCAACGAAATCACAAATTTGCTGCTTCTTAATTACTATAAAGTGGAATAAAATGTAAGAAACTCTGGGTTATTTCTTGGACGTTTTTATCACAAATCTGTCAGTATTTATCCAAAATATATAAAGTGTTTTAAAGTCAACTTAAATTATTACAAACATTTTTATTTGATTTTGAATTACAATTAACATCCAATATTTCAAATTTCTCAAAAATATTTTTTTTTTAAATTTTAGGTAGTAAATCTGCAGATGTGCCAAAAAATATACAAAAAAGTATGTTTCTCCCTCTCACTTGTTTCTGAAACTACTGGACCCGAAATAATAAAAAACAGGGTTTTTAGAGGTCTATGCAAATGTTTTAGGACAACTGTAACAATAATTTTAGATATCATGTACTTATAGAATTCTCAATATGTGAGCCAAAGCACAGTTGGCTGGTTTTTTTATGCTTAACATTTGATGACTGCTGATCCATTTATACAAACTCTATGAAATTATTCCATGTAAGAATACAATTTGTATCGAAAAAATATTATGTCAATTTTTTTTAGAAATAAACGTTATTGCAATAATTTTAATATACAAAAAATGGGCATCCTTTAGAATTACATAAAACAACATTTTGCTTGAGTTTCATTTAAATTAAAGAAAGGAAAACATTGAAAAATTTAGTTTTGGTAAAGTGCTTTTCTTCCCCTTGTGGTTTTTCCTGCATTGAGAGTACTATGTTGAGGTTAGTTGTTTGTTTGCTCTTATCTTCCTTTGCTTGCGCTCGGGTTCCAGATGCATTTCTCTGTGCTGTTACGTAGGCCGTAGAAGCTATTTATCTGTACGTAGTGTTTTCATATTTTTACAACTTTAAAGTGCCTCATTTATGTTTCTATAACCTGATTCTTTTTATGTGCACATAAACTAATATACCTTTGTAATAGTTTTGCACATACAATAAAACCTACCCGACAATTATTTGTTACAATATCCTTAACCATCAGTCTTTCATATCAGTAATGCTACAATTTATTTTCAGTGAAAATATTGCTTTCAGTAGCTGCTGTTCTTTCTGCCACTTATATTCTCTCTAAATTAGGGAAATGCTGAAATGAGACTACTACTGCTGAAATGCTTTCCAGCAGTAGTAGTCTCATTGTCTCAGCATATGAGACAATGAGACTACCTACTGAGGCATGGAAGGGAGGAATACAAAAGCCATAGGTCTTGGTGAGAGTTTAGTGAAATCACAGACTTATTAGCCACATAGACTCCACTTAGGAGGGCACCCACATTTGCCCAGTTTATGCTTTACAATTACTTAAGTGATCACCATGCCCTAAAATTTAATTTCATTCTGATAGCGAACGTTGACATGACACATTATCAAAAATTATTGCAAAATCTTATTCAAAACGCCCTTCTGTGCAGTGAAATTGTGTAGGAAATGTAATAATACTTCAAGTTTTCAGAGAGACGGCATTACATTTCACCAATAAGTTTATTTTCTTTAGGTATAGATACAAATATGAACATTAAACAGTGATGTAAATTCAAAATTATTAAACTGCTACTATTGATGTCTTCTTACGAATCTTCCTTCGTTAATATGTCGATAAGTTATTTACATAAAGTAACGAAGTTAAAACTATTAATTAGCATTATAAAGTCCAATTTGTTTTAACTGAAGTTGAAACAAACATTACGCAACTAATCAGTATTCTGAATATTCGGCAAACCTTGTATTATTCTTGGACATTTGAGTGATTGTTATTCTAATATTTCAATACTAGCGTGACCCATGCGAAGTCTTCGCATTATATCAATTTGCGTGGTAGATTATAAATATTTACACATGCGAAAATGAACTCACAGCTGTCATATTAGTTACAACAGAGTGTTTAGAGTCAATTTAATAAATCAAAATTGATTGCAGGTATTCAATTCATTTCTAATTTTGCACACTGCTTATTACGTTTTTATTCCATTATGAAGCTCAGATGACAGATCAAACAAATATTTTACTAAAATTGACATATAGAGGCGCAAGTATCAAAAGCATTGAGCTAAAGCGCCACTTTATTTATACGTGAGTGGATTTGAAATTAAACAAAAATTTTACCGACCGTCAATCATATTGACGTTGAGCCGTTAGATGGCAGCATTGCTGTTTTGTGTATATAATTTTAATAATTAATTAATTTGCAAAAACAATAGCAATAATAAATTTTTTAGTTGTGGATGCCAGTAGAGCAAGCAATTATCTATAAAATGATATATAATTTATGTGGATTAGTTGTGAGGTTTTTTCTAAAAAGGGAGATTTACATCTTAACCTTAGCGTATTAATATATATGATGATGATGATGATTGTGTATATTTTTGAGAAGCCAGGTAAAGTACTTTTTTGATTGTTATTTATTTATAGAACATATAATGTAATAAACTTAGATATTGTTACTAATATGGAAGATGACAGTTGACAATGGTTTTAAATGTACTCAAGCGTTAGTGAAATTAAAAGATAAAAAGTCCCTCATTTATGCTGGAGGTAAAGATGGGTTAATATGTTCTTCTGATATGGTAGTTAAAATATTCCAGTGGTGTGAGTTTGTGATCAGAAATAATGACTACTTCAACAAAATTAAAGTCAGGCATTGTACAATTTATTTTAAATATATTTACAAATGAAGAGTTATTTCTTAATATATAAAGTCACCAACTTGATTATGAAAATATGACTCAAGTTATAGATTTGGTTAAAGACATGATGAAAAAAATGTATCAATGTGTGACTGGCTTATTTAACATAAACGCTGACCTTAAAAAAATAACCAGATGTATAGATATAAAATTAAACTGTTTTAAAGGCCAATATTTATTATTTGATTTATTATTTTAATATCCCGGTTATATTACGAAGCACAAGTATTTCTATTAATATTATTTCAATAAGTTAAATTAAAAATATCCCTATTAATTTATTAAACAAATATAGTGCTTAATATTAAAAGAATAAACAATATATTGCATATTCTACTTAAACACTACTAAATAGTACTTTACAATATCCACGCGATGCAAATAAAAGCAACCTTTTATTATTACGATAGCATGCTGTACTGGCCATAAAACTACCAACAAGAGTCTAGCACTACACATTTTATACGTCAAAGGTCATGTGATCGTCAACTAAACAATTAGAGCATTTTACGTTTCCCATTTCTGTCGCTTGTTTTCCTGCACCCAACTAATTTTTTCAGAAATCTATTCTCATAAAACATTTGAATGCGCTCTCTATTGGCTAAGTGGTCTATGAGTGAAATGCTTGGTGAAAAAACTTGAGAAACCAGATGCAATAATATGTGTCGCAATTTTTTCACAAATGTGGACCTAACTATGATTTGTTGTCTAAGGATCTATAACGGTTGGTACCATTAAGAATACCATGTATAGGTGTACAATGTAACCATATTATCACCAAAAAATTTATCATTTTAAACCAGTGGGTCTGAAAAGTTTGCACCGTAATGTTCATCAAATTTTGCTACAATCAAAAGGTTAAGATTAACAATTTTATAGATGTAAATGAGTTTAATGTATATTAATTTAAATACGTTTTCAATACATCTACTTTCATAGAAATGAGTTTCAAAATTGTTTTGGATATAATGTATATGAAAATACTGTTTACAGCAATCATAGGTACAAAACGTTGACCGATATCAGCAGAAAAAAAAATTTTTCTCTAGCAAAAAATTCCACAAGTAGTGAGCCATAATTATTTAATGAGTTTTTGAAACAATTATGGGATTGCTACAGATTTCTGCAAAATCTGGCTTAAATCTGATTAATGAATGGCAGATGAGGTTGGATGTCTCTTATAACATTACATTAAATACACTGCCAAGCCAATTTCAACCATTCTATCCCCCAATATTACACCAAATATTCAGTTAAATTTTTGTTTTATTTAGGCTCCTATACTTTTACTATTTTTATTCAATCACCTAATTTTTCTCTATTTTAACCCTTAATATACTTAATATTTAGGTAAATTTCAAATTCATTAACTTAATATTCAGTTAAATTTTTATTCTATTTCGACCTCTATACTTTTACAATTTTTCTCTAGTTTGCACCCTGGGACCACACACATTTGGCTAGTAATATTAAAACACGTCAGCCCTTTATAGGAGATGGTATACAAGCCTCAAAAACAACTAATAAAAGCATTATGTCTGCCATTATTGACGAGCTATGTTCAAAATATACTTTCAAATCTTTGGTGTCTTAAAATCTGAAGCTAACGTCTGACTTCCTTATATTACTTCAGAATTAACTTTTTTTATCTTCAAGATCTTCATTAGTCAGTTTATTGACTTACTATAACTGGTTCTTCTAATCTACCTCGTTGATCTAGCCTATGTATTAAAGGTGTCTCTAAATGCAGATAAGTTTCTATAATAATTAATATTTTCAATTCAGTTGCAGACCACTTTACTTCTCAAGAGAATAGCAGATGAATCTAACAGGGCCGCGTCAACAGCAGCTATAGGGAAGTTGCTCGTCGATACAAATGAACAAAAGGACAAACCTCTCAAATGCTCATGATATTATTGTACAGAACATTTTTTAATGTAAAAGATATTTACACTTTTTAGAAAAGTTGACTCAAAGTATAATTAGTTATATTTTGTAACTTATTTTAGATGAATTTTAAATAAAGACGGCGCTAGAAGGATGAATATGGAGGAATATATTTTTCTTTGTTACACCTACCACCCTACATTTTAATGACTTCTAAAGTATAGACTTTTATAACAATTATAATTAACCAATCTTTCATTTATATTATACTCATCAGAATCAACGTAATCATCTTTTAAGATAAGCTAGTAAAGTTAGAAATCTTTATAAATTTTAATCTATAACAAACCATACAATTCAACATAATATCTTTATTGAATATATTTGGCGTTAATTTTGTAGAAATTCATTATTGACAATTAAATGAAACTACGTGATGTTTTATTATTTCTACTTTCTTTAAGTTCTTTACCGCGACCTAGGTTTCGTTGTGTTACAACATCTTCAGGTGGGCTACTAACAAAGATCTTTGCTAATAGCCCACCTGAAGATGTTGTAATACAACGAAACCTAGGTCGTGGTAAAGAACTTAAAGAAAGTAGAAATAGTACTACATCACCTAGTTTCATTTAATTGTGAATCATGTCTTTAGCTAAAATGTACAGGTGTTGTTACAATGGTGTAGCAAGCCAGTTATTATAGGTTGCGGAGTATAAAATAAGACAATTACAAACAATAAAATGTTTTGTATTTTATCTTGTTATCAAGATACATTATTTCAATGTTAACACAAGGGTTAAGCATAGTGCAGTGTACTGTGCTCCGGGTGTCACGTGAGTATAAAAAACTGGACAAGTAAGTACTGTAAGTCTGCCAAATGTATGTATATGTAATTATATGTGTACATTAAAGTTAAAAATAAATAAATTAATAATAAATCGTGGATAAAAGTCAGTTGGTCAACTGGTGATGAAACTGAAACTGGAAAAGTGAAATTGAAAAGTTGTTACAAGTTCTTGTTCAGTGTTCTTATGGCTTAGCCAAGCACTTAATTTGAACAAATTGAGTCAAACTGGATGATTTGAAGGCAACAATGCTTACAAAGTCTTAGAATTGCAAATTGACAATGTGTGATATTATTCCATTATGATATCGCAAGGTTTTATTGTGTGCGCTGAAAACTGTAACTGTTTGGTAGTTTTCTGCTACTATTCATATTCCTCACACATTGCTTCCTCGGATAACTATCTTTTTAGTTTGCTATAGAATAGTATAAATCGTGAAGAATTATTATCGCTAGAAGTTATAAAAAATATATAAACAATAAATTGATTGCATCATGAAGCTACTTAGCAGATGGCATAAGATAAAAAATAATATTGACTATTTTGTAGATTAAACTTTATTTATATCACCCAATATTCACCTTTATTTTTTACTAAAACCTGAAAGAATTTTTGCTCAACCTAATATAAGATTGCAACTTATTTTAATCTAACTCTATAAATATTCAAATTATGGTCAAGATGACACTGGTTTATTCCCCACTTGATCCCAGACAAATTTTCTGTAATTATTTCCAATTTCAATGTAATATCACATTTTATTTCATCCACCTCTGCTAACAGTTCTACGGCCGTTTGAACCAGTGTAAATTGCAGATTCTTCAAATTCGTACAAATTGATTCTTGTAACTACAATTTGTACAAATTGACAAATTGAAAATATTTAAATTTGTCATGTGATACTTCTATGTTACCAACTCTATTAAGATTTTGTATAATAGCAAATTGGAAATTAATTTAGTTTCCATATGTGGTAACTTGCATTCTTGTGTTGAAGAAAATCCTTGTGCCGTTTTTCTATTTGGACATGGTTGGTTGTCACCTAGCGTTACGTTGATAACCCATTTTGGACTGGCCTTTTTTGTTGATTTTGAACTGGGCTTTTTTGAGTGAGTATGCCCATACTGCTCATCAAAAAAATTGACCCACTTCATTCTTTGCGTAAATAAAGTGGTTGTGCCAAAAATATGTTTAACTTGATACCTTGTTTATTAATGTGTGGTGGCTAAAAATGTCACTGGACACTTTTCTAATTAAAAATTATACCACTTGAGGGTATTTCAACTTTTTTGATGGTTAAAATATATTAAACAATATTAGTGAGGTTTATAACCAGAATTTCTTAGGACTTCTTATCATTTGCTCCTATTATCTAAATACTAGTATTATCTAAACATTTTTTGTTTTTACGTAGTTTAGTCATTTATCTCAAGTTTTATAAACTTGACTTGGCAAATAATGGATACCACTGAAGCTGATGCAACACAAGTTGTGGTCCTAATACAGCAAGGACTTAGTCAGCAAATTGTGGCCAGAAGATGAAATTTAGGCCATTCAGCAGTTGATTGAGTTTATCAGAGTTTTCAAAAGACTAGCCATTACCAGAAAAGACAAGAATCCTGCAGAAATTGGATGACATCTGAGAGAAATAATCACTTTATTATCTGGTCATCGTTGCGTAACTCTTACCTGTCAGAGGTTGAACTGCAATGGCATATATGTGACGAATGCGGTGTGCCGTTAAATGACAGTACTATTAGAAGAAGACTTCGAGAGTATAACATAAGACCTTACATGCCAGCAACACGACCCAAATTGATAGCAGCTCATAGACAAGCCAGGCTTAGATTTGCCAGACAGCAAATCAACGAGACTATGGTGCAATGAGGTGAAATTCTCTTTCAGTTAAACCCGAATGACATTATATGACTCTAAGAGTTATCATGTTATGCGGCACCAAAATGAATAATAGGGTATTGACCATTGAAGAAACTGAGTTACAGTAGGGCTTTATAATATTCTAGAGGTGGACATCTTTCAATGGCCGTATAGAACTTGTTTCCATATAGACAGTGGTTTAACTGCTATAAGATACATTACAGAGATATTTAAACAACATGTGAAAATGCGCAGTATATCGAAGAAAATTTCTATATACATGATAATATAAGGTGACACATTGCTGACCTATGTAGTAGCTCGGTATCTTGAAGAGGTTGATATTAGAATAAGGCAATGGCCGCCCAGAAGTCCTGGTCTCAATCCTATAAAACATCTATGGGATATACTAAAACAAAAGGTTTGAGCTCGAAACCCAGCACCCAAGACTTGAGGATCTGGAAAATGCTGCCATCAAAGAATGGGATCGAATTTTTCAGAACAGATTCTCAGATCTCCCAATTGACATTTGCAGATGATTATAAAATCTAGAGGAGAGAATACAGCTCATTAAAATTGTTTGTTGCTTCATAACAATGGGGCATAAATAAGACTAAAAATGGTCAAATTTATTTCAGTTCATTTTCACAACTTTTTTGTAAAATTAAGTTTTTCTTTTGTTTTGACTTTTTTTTTACATTGATGCATTAAAACATTCAAAATATATTCAGTGTAAACATATATTAAAAAGTAAGAAGTCAAATTTATCAATTTTAGTGCACACTTACTTTATTCACAAAATTTTAAGTGGATTGATTTTTTTCATGACAAGTGTATTTGTAATTCCCGATTGCTTAATTTGTTTAATTCAGCATCGGAAGGATAACCCCTTTTGGATTTGTGGCTTTGGAATCAAGATTCACGGCCGACTGTTTTCTTTTATTCTTAATTATGTTTTACATTCATTTTATTTTTAATGATCAGTTTTCTTTATTAGTGTATTCATAAAATACTTTTTTGTTTTTCATTAGCTTGCTCAACACATTGCCGCCATGCTGAGTTAGAGGAAAAATAAACAAAAAAAATTTTGAAGGAAGCAAGCATATTTAATGTATATAGTTTTAAGACAATGATGTGTATGGACATCTCTCATAGATGGGATTTCTGTATTTAGATGTCAAGTCCTTTTTTGACAGACTATCGATCGAAGCTGGTTGAGACATAACAATATTATTTTGAAAAGAATGTCAATAATAAGTCAGCCTTGGACTATGAAAGTTTGTGCTTACTTTACTTTAAGTCATGTACACTGAGATACAAAAGATACAGTGGGAGAAATATTTGTAAATTAATTTTATTGTTTAATATTCTTGATAGGTGAATCAAAATAAAGTCCATAGAAACAAGTATAAATATTTTACTATTTTATTTTGATTTATTTTATTCAAAACTTCGTGGGAAACTTACAAAGGTCTCCTTTTTTTGATCTTTTTATCTTGTATACACAAATTTGTAAAGCATGAGTAAATGGAGCTGACCAAATTGTCGTTTCTCATTGGAAAAACAATTTTAAAAATACATGTTGCTAACTTTTTTCAGTAATAGATCTTTTCAACGGTACCATTTTTCAATGTGTGTTATATGTCAATTTATAATTTAGTAAATCCTATTTTGTTTGAAAGTTGCAAGTCTGATAGATCCTTAGGTTATGGAACCCTAAAATTAAAATTTTTTATTGCTCATAACTTTCAAACTGTTATTATTTGACCTAAACGTAATAAAACTACTCTATTCTTCGGCTTTTTACATCATTACTTCTGAAGAAACAAACATTTTTAAAAATGTATTTGCAGTCCTATAGGTCATATATTTTTTAATCCTTTTTATGTATGGGGATCTCTCAGAATGAAATTTTGCAACATTTTGTACAGATATGATTTTTAGTTTTGAACCCAAGCAAGATACATAATGTATAATACGTGTAAATTTGAAGTAGGTATGCAGCTTTTTTTGCTTAAGAGTTTTAGGCCTACAGTAGACGGGCGGGCAGAGAGCATAGTGACGACAATAGAGTTCTGGTTGTAAATTCGGGCAACTAGTATGAGTGAAATATTGTAAATAACAATATATTTTTATTACTTGCAAAATTTTCTTTATATATAAAGAACCGTGGAAAAGTATAATATATAATTTAATAAATGTTTAATTGTTGTATGTATGATGTATAATTGTTGTATGTAAATAGTATATAAATAATTTGCAAAATTTTCCTTGTATACAACAAACTAATGAATAGACTGATGATGATTTGCAAAATTGTCTTTGTGTGTAACCAATCAGAGAAATGAGAGATTTATAATTTGCAAAATTTTCCTTGTATACAACAAACTAATGAATAGACTGATGATGATTTGCAAAATTGTCTTTGTGTGTAACCAATCAGAGAAATGAGCGATTTATCATTTGCAAAATTTTCCTTGTATACAACAAACTAATGAATAGACTGATGATGATTTGCAAAATTGTCTTTGTGTGTAATCAATCAGAGAAAAGAGCGATTTATAATTTGCAAAATTTTCTTTCTTCATAACAAACCAACAAAAAGACCAATATGTAATTTGCTAAATTTTGTTTGTATATGACAAACCAGAGAAAAGAATAATTGAATAGCAAAATTTTTTTTTGTATATAACAAACCAAAGGACTGCATAAATTATCTTAAAAAAAGGCAAACACCTGAAGAAGAAGAGATATGGTTTTTTATAGACGACTATTGCGCTGATCATGAATATTGATGTTTGGAGTTGGCATATGACGATATAAACAGAGCAAGCATATTCATAAAGGAAGATATTTTTTTGGAGCGGAGAGGTTGAAAATTTCTTGTGGAACAGACATTGACTGTGAACAGACAAAATTGTGAATATTCATATTAATTATATTAATATGAATATTCACAATTTTATATTAATACAAAATTGTGAAATTATTTTTATTAAATAAATTATTTGACATATTTTATAGTTTATAATGTATGTGTATATGTTAAATGTATTTTAAATATTTTATAGACGATTGTTTCCAGGTTGCTCACTAATAAAGTCATGACTGAGAAATGTAGTCGCAATTTAAAGTGGGTCAACCATATTTCTTGATTTCTAAATACTCTTTAATACGTGAAAGTTTAATTTAACACAATGTGCAGTCATCAATCCAGTTTGTGGAATTTAATGGAATTTTCTAACTATATGAAATATAGTTAGCTTAGTATAAAATTTTCTTGTTGTGACTCTTGTTGGTTATTGTTGGAATATTGTGTAAACAATCTATATACAACAATAGAGTGATCTTTACACAATAATGTTATTATTATAGTGTCAATCGTTGTATTCAAACTGTTTTCTACCGTGCTAACATGTATCAGATGTGTCAACATCTTAAGTGAAAACTTTATTATTTATTAGTAAATAGTAGTAAAACTGCTTTAACTCAACTTTTTCACAGAATTAAAGTAAATAATTTACTAATTATAATCTATTATAGAAACGTGATTATCTTAACCAGTGGAATTTAATACATACCGATGTAAAACACATAGAAGGACCATGTGATTATTATGCTGAGTAATAAATTACTTCTAACTAAAAGCTAAATATTCAAATATTAATTTTGTCAGTTAACAACAATCCATCAATCAACCATTTATAATAATAACTATGTTTTACATTTATATCTAACTTTACCCATTATTAACATAACAGCAGTTCATTTTTAAGAAGCAGTGAGGTAATAAACAAGTTTAAATCTATAATGTTATTTAATTAAAAACTTTTATTTCATTTTACAATAGATTATTTAATCTAAATTAACAAGATGTTCAAATGTTTTTAAAAGTGTTATTAGTATTTCGAAAATAATTTCCAATGCCTGGAAATCTTATTTTTTTTTTTAAATTAATTAGTCACTATATTTTTATGTCACATATTAACCTAAAAACATTGTTAACTAATTTTAAACGAATGTAAAAATCATGTCATTGTTAAGAAATTTGCAATTTTTACAGATTTAAGTGGAATGTCACACAAATTCTGTTTTATTCTGTCGAAAGAAACTGGAGTTATAATAATTGGATATATAGGAGTGGTAAGTTTATTACTTCATCTAATTGCAACTGTAATTAATAAATGTGGAATTCAATTTCTCTCATAAATAACTAAAAACTACTAAAGCAAAGAAAATAATATAGTAAAAATGTGACTATTCACTATATTGTTTATTTTGGATATTATGACTCATGGTGGTGGATAGTTTTAATTTCACCAGGTTCTCGGTACAGTTAATATAAATTAGCGTTTACCAATATTTTGGATTTTTTTTAATTGTTTGCGTTGATGAGCATACATATATTAAAGTTGTAGTGTTGTCGTCTGACAACTACCTCAATATACTCGTATGTAAGACCCAAAAATTATTATAAAATTTTTTAATGAAAATAATTGTTTTTTTCCAAACTGTCAATATACATCATTTTAACAGTTCAGGAAAAAAATAATTTTTTTGTTTTTTATTGCGCCTTTGAAATAAAATGAAGTGTACTGAAATACCCATTTTTCCTGTAATGTTAATTGTATAATTCTTAAGAGCACTTTTTTCAAAATTAACGGTAAATTTTTTTTTCAAAATTCTAATATGACATCATTACATTGACTTAGCTCTTTAGACAAATGGCCCAATGTGTTGAAAAAAAAATAAGTGTGGTGAAATTACTACTTTTCCCGTAATGTTTTTTGTACAAATTTTGAGACGACAAAACAAAACAGTAAATAATGTCTTTTTTTTATTTCAAAATGTAAATAAAACATTATTTTACATTGATGGTGGTTACCACTAAAAAGCTTAAGCTGATGAAATAAAATTATTAAAATTCTCACCTATTTTTTCCCCTTATTAGTCCTCAGATGTACTTGGACATTTGTTTATGTAACGTTTTATTGTCAAAATTGCCTAATCTTAAATTCCCTGGACCTTATTAAGCCGAAGAAAAAAGAAAAATAAATTAATGAATTGAAAGTAATATATAGAGGATGGTATGGAAATATAAATAAATATATAGGATATACAAAGATAGGAATTTTTGAAAAACTTGTGAAGAGTAGCGAGGAACCAAATTATATTTACGGGATATAGTTTTTGTTTTTTTCATTGCATTGTGGACAAATATTAGTGACAATTTTGTGTCAAAAATGGCTACTATAAACAACCATTAATTACTATATACACTATCACATACATTACCATATACACTACCATACTATACACTACCATACTATCTATTACCATACTATACACACCACCTCTCTTTATGAAAATATTTTCTTCTTTTCTTTCATAAATTACTTATGGCTCCAAGCAGATATGTACTCTACGGTATTTTTCAAGAGAAATTTAAGACCATGTGTATCTTTTCCGAAACTTGGGTTTAGGCTAGAAACCAATAGAACTTCAACAATGATACAAGTAGCAAATATGAAAAAGTAACAACAAATTTGTGTACTTTCTATCTCTTTTCTTTAAAATTATTTCTTACAAAAGTGTATAATAATATAATTTGTTTATTGAATATTTGTTTCCTTGCTTCTTGTTGAACTCTAAGAAATTTTGTTTGACTACGCAATTTAATTCTGAAGATTAACTTCAAATGGATATAAATTTTTTCATCACATTGTAATGAATGCTTCAATTTAATTTTGTTTTCATAACATTTTCAGATTTCTTGTGGGCACATTCTCATTAACTCAATCATGGAAATGATATTGTTTATATCATATGATTATGCATACGATTTAGTGGCGTATATGGGAAACTCTTTGGTTATAGTCTTGTATGCTGTATTCCTGAGTATTCATATACTACTTATTAGTGGAATTTATAAGGTAAAGTCTTACAATTAAAAATAAAATTTGAAATTTTTTGTTGAAATTCTACAAGCTTAAATTTATTTATTAATATGAAATTTTGTATATTTTTTAAAGTGCTTTCACGTTTTGGTAATTTTTGGTCTTAACTCAAATCCCTGATACCCTCATATTTAATCTTAAATTTTATGATAAATTTCAAAGGGAATTGCTTAACAACTGGGCAAAAGAGCCATATTTTCATTTCAGGCATATGGTCTAACAATCAACAGCTAATATTTCAAATTTTTTAATAGTTTAGAGAGACCAATAAAGCCAACATAATTATATTCGATGATGTTCAGTAAATTAATTTGAGGAGTTGACGTGTCAATGTAAGTATGTACATTTTGCATTTACACAGACTGTGACCTAACCTTTATTTTGAGATAAGTCTGTTCATTTTTCCAAATCTAAAGTCATACATATTTGTAACAAAGAATGTGTTTATTATTCAAATAGGAGTAGAAAAAATTAAGTAACTATTTAAGAATTTTCAACTATTTTTTAAAATATTACTGTCAGAGTTGCAATTTAAATGAAAAATATTTACATTTCTTTTCAGAAACATGCTTTAATACAATGTGGATTTGATCATTCTACATTAAATGAAAACCCAGTCAGTACTAGTTGTCATAAATACTTTAAAGTAATGAAATAAACAATTACGCTAAGGATAAAAAAAATTTCAAACAAATTAAATAGCATTTTATTATAAACATATATACAATGTGTGATGTTTATGTTAGTAAGCTTAGTAAAATGACAATGTCGTGCAATTCGGGGATCTCGTGATGGTGCGGTGCGGGGATTCAAAGGACATCATGACTATTCAAATCTATTTCAATATGTTCGTATAGTTGCAGCCATGTTTCCATGACATTCTCCACAAATCAAAATAGTGTATTCTATCATATCAGTGTATTCTGGAGCCATGAAATTTATTCGAGGCATTATGAATTTTAATAGTATCTACTTAGAGTAAAAGAAATGCAATTATCTTATTTAACGTTTCATATTCACATTCACAATTAAAATTATGTTCCATTTTCTGTCAATATCACAGTATGTTACAAACAATGAAAACAAAACAATGAAACGAAATAAGGAAATCGAAACAGGGTATGATGGCTGCAAAGTGGATTTTACGTAGGTCCTTTCAGTGTACTGGCTACGTGGAAACTGACAGTGTGCCTGGAATTTTCAATTATCTCGTCACGTAGCACTCTTCATAACAAACAATTTAATTTTTTTTGTTTTTTTCATGCATAATATTAAATATATCATTGCGAGAATATGATAGTCGGTTGCTAATATGTTACAGTCATCTGTATCAATTATGACTCTTATGTCTGCGATTAAGAAATAAAATAATTTTATGGAAAGGTCTGTATGTGGCAACGTATGGCCTAGCGAGTTCTTGGTGAAAATACAGAGTTGGAAATTACAAACTATTTAAAACTATTCCTGTGACTAAGTTAATGAATTTTTTAATTTAATTTTTGGCGAACAGTTGAGAAACACCATCTAGTAAATGAGGATTAATTTAAAGTCGAATGGTCAAATTCACATTGTATATTCAGTTTAATATACAGAATCACCTATATGAATAATAGACACGTTTTTATCTCACCTGTAATGTACCTCAGATATGTGTGGGACATGTCAAATCGAATCCTAATTTTTTCATTAAATTTATAAATCATCATCATCATCATTATATATATTAATACGCTAAGGTTAAGATGTTACACTCCCTTTTTAGAAAAAACCTCACAACTAATCCACATAAATTATATATCATTTTATAGATAATTGCTTGCTCTACCGGCATCCACAACTAAAAAATTTATTATTGCTATTGTTTTTGCAAATTAATTAATTATTAAAATTATATACACAAAACAGCAATGCTGCCATCTAACGGCTCAACGTCAATATGATTGACGGTTGGTAAAATTTTTGTTTAATTTCAAATCCACTCGTGTATAAATAAAGTGGCGCTTTAGCTCTTGATACTTGCGCCTCTATATGTCAATTTTAGTAAAATATTTGTTTGATCTGTCATCTGAGCTTCATAATGGAATAAATAATGCGAAGACTTCGCACGGGTCACGCTAGTATAACTGTAATTGCTCTGTAGTAGTTTGTTGGCATATTGCTCCACCGCCCTTTTATACTATTTTGATATCATTTACAGTTTGAGGGAAATTTTCTGTAGAGGTTATTATATGGTATATGTCTTTATGTTGACATTTGACCTTTTTTTTAGTTACTCAAATTTTATGAATGTTTGGTATTTTGCTTCTTTTTTTAAAATTTATCTCAATTGAAGGTCTGTAAGATTTTATTTAAGATGCATAAATTTCATAATGGGATTGCACTCATCGACAATATAAACACAAATGTGGAATGCGTTCACCTATAGACCACTACACAGTGAGTACCGGAACACTATAATGGGTTTTGTTTCTAAATGTATGTGTCGCAGTAAGGCTGTGTCAGTCTGCACTTGTTATTATAGTATTTAAATGTATTTAAAACATTATGCTGCTCAATTTTGGAGATTCTTGTTCTTAACTTTGTACATTTATTTATTTATTTTCAACTTTTTATGCATAGTACATATTCACAATTAAATGAAACTACGTGATGTAGTATTATTTCTACTTTCTTTAAGTTCTTTACCACAACCTAGGTTTCGTTGTATTACAACATCTTCAGGTGTGCTATTAGCAAACATTAACTCTTAGGAACATCCAACAGTATTTATATGTTTCAAAAACAATAGCGGAATCTGGGTTTGTGTGGGTTTTCCCACTGCTTATGTTAGTGAGTTTATTGTAGGGGTGCGGTGCAGGTTTTATTATATTTCCGAGAGTTATACAATAAACAAGTATTTTAGTGAGTGTAATAAATTAAATTGATGTTATTCTATGAGGTTGTACAATTAAATGCAAATGTTCCAATGTATGTAATAAAATTAAATGGAAGTTATTCTCAGTAATATATTTGTACAAAAGCAAGGGTATCTGAAAGTTAGCATAAGTTTATACCACTAATTATACATATCTCCCGTTTTATTTATTCATATATTTATTTAGTTATTTTTTTATGTATTTGTCTTTTTTTATTTTTTCATTTTTTATTTATTTATTTATTTTTTTCTTTACATTTAGATGTGTAGTTGGGCTGAAACAATTTGAAGAGTACTGTAGTATCAATGTTGTCTAATTATATTATGTTTCGAAGATATTAAGTATGGGTGATGATATTAGATTTAGTTGTTCATTTAATATATTAACCTTGGTGTCTTTTTTATGTCTGTTTATTTCTAATGTTTCTAGGATATTAAGTTTGTTGCCTTTTGCATTTATTTATTTTTAGAGGGATGGTTAACGCTCTGTGAAACATCGAATGGAAGGCTGCAAACTTATGGGACCAAGGGTGTTGTGAGTGACCATTAACTATGGAGTCTGCGAATGTGTCTTTTCTAAATATCCTAAATTTATGTTTATTATTTTTGCGTTCTATTGTGATATCTAAAAACTTTAGTTTATTATCGGATTCTACTTCTAAAGTGAATTTGATATTTTTGTGTAGAGAGGTGGCAAAATTAACAAACTGGTCTATCGCTGTGTACCTGTCCAGTAGATAAGGATGTTGTCCACATATCTATAATAGTATACTATATTGGTTGCTAATTTACTGTTTAAGAGGCTAGTTTCTAGATTGTTTATAAATAACTCGGCTAAAAGGGGACTGAGGGAGGAGCCCATTGCAAGGTCACTAACTTTGTTGAAAATTTTTTTTATCGTATAAGAAATAATTTTGGTCCATGCATAATTTAAATAGGTTGTCTAATTCCCGATGCTTCAATGGGGTTTAACCGTTTCTTTTCTAAAATATCTGAAATAATATTTAGGCAATCTTTGGTGGTATATTAGAAAATAAGTTTACTACATCGAGTGATACTAATTTACAATTGGGTGTTAGGTGTATAATTTGAATTTTAGTACAGAGATCAAGGGAGTTTTTAATACTATATTTAGGTGCAAATTCGGTTCTATTTCGAAAGATCTTATTAAGTTGAATAGCTAATTTTTTTGAGGGTGTATTTATGTATGAGACTACAGGTCTTATGGGTATATTTGGTTTATGAATTTTAGGTTGTCCATAGAGTATAGGGGTCCAGGGTTCATTTCTGTAACTTTACATTTAGCGAATTCCTTAGGAAATGTTATATTACAGGTTTTAATTATTTGTTTTACATTATCTACAAATGTTGTGGGGGTAATAGCCCACCTGAAGATGTTGTAATACTACGAAACCTAGGTCGTGGTAAAGAACTTAAAGAAAGTAGAAATAATACTACATCACGTAGTTTCATTTGATTGTGAATAATGAATTTCTACAAAATTAAACCCAAATATATTGAACATAGTATATATGGCGGCCTTATTGCTACATGAGCAATCTCGTTCAGTAAATCATAACAATTGGTGTTGAAATTTAGTCGGTAGGTAGACTGTAAAAGATTTTACAACGAAATTTCTTTAAAGTACATTAGACAAAAAAATACAAAAGTATAAGTAATACAAATTATTGACATGATTTGGGATGGGAAAGACAGGAAAGGACAAAGGCACAAAGGAAAAGGTTTCAGGAGAGGCAGGATTTTTTCACTCAATCTTTGAAAATGTTTAGGGATCTGATTTTCCTGATGTAAGGATCTAGGTAATTACAATTTTTGCTGCTTAGACAGTGAAGGATTTTTCGTAAATGGTAGCGGTATGTTTAGAAATAAGTAGGATGAGTTAACTTTTAGATCGTAGCCCAAGGCCGTGAGCAAATAAATCTTTGAATTTAGTAAGATAACATGGATTCTGAGGATTTTTTAATATATTAAAAAGAAGTGTAAATATGTGAAATTGGCGTCGATCACGGATCTTCATCTATTTGAGATTGTTTAAAAGAAGAGAAAATATGATCATATTCTGTATTCAGAAATATGATCATATTTTGTAAGGCCGAAGATGTGCCGGATGCATACATTTTGAAGACGTTCAAACTTGTGCAAATATTCTTCATTAAGATTAGATTTTCTTTTTAGTCGGTAGAAAATTTTGAAGACGTTTTAAAGAGTGTAATCCTGTCGAAAACACAACGAGTAACATCATTTACTTCAGGGCGCCATCTAAGCTTTTGATCGATTAGTAGGCCCAGGTTTTGAACGGTTGATGTATATGGTATTATTGTATTATTCAGAACTAATTTCGGTAAACTAGGTAGGTTTACTTTAGAAATCAATCTTTGACTACCAATGATGATAGCTTGAGACTTGCTTGGGTTAACCAAAAGACCCATTTCATCAGCCCACTGACCAATTGAAGCAAGATCTCGATTAAGGATGTCAATAGTTTTTTGATATTTAATGGTTTTAATACATTTACATCATACATGTAGAATAGTTTAGAAAAATGATTTATGTCCTTTATCAGATAAACTGTGCCGTAATTATAGATGAAAATGAAGTAGCTTGCAACAATCTACTTCACGGTTAGAAGATGTGGGTGAAGTGAGTTGAATTTCATTCAACTTACTTCAACCAACAGTCAACATTTTATGATAAACAAACAAATATATTTGAATTTTTTAACTGTGAACTTCTTTAGAACGTTATGCTATACTTGGGCTTGAACATCTCAAAACATTTCTTTTGGTGCAAAAAGAATTTGAGACAACAAACTACAAGGCAAAAAACTAAACCTCCTCAAAACCGGGAATGGGTCATGTCTTCGCTTAATCTTTGTCCTAGAAAAAATCTTTCAGCAGAGATAGTTAACATTGTAAGAAAATTCTATGATGAATTTTATGCACGATTCCAGGAATAATGTCCAGGTTTTAATGTCTAAATTTGCTCAGTTGAAACTGGAAATTGTGTGGTTTCCAAGTTATATGGTATATGTAGTATTATTATACGTGTTTACTATTAAAATGTATTTATAACGCTTGAGATTGAGAAAATTTTTAATATCTAATTAACCACAAATCCTGATATTAATAAAATGTTATAAAGAATCCTTCAAATATATTATGTGTAGATAAACCATAAGTTAGTGCCATTTTAACCAAAAGCCCTCAAGGTTTTTAATTTTCTCCATGTCCAAACATGTTAAAAAAAAAGCTTGTTATGAAAATGATTTTGGTACCAGTGGTGCACAGTGCCTTATAAACAAGTATATGTAACTAGCCCTGAAAATCAGAAATATATACAAAACAATTTATGAATATTTAAATATATTTATGGTATCGAAGTGAAGTCCGTATCGCAGCATATGATCTGTAAACCGAACGAACAAACCAGATGCTACCACTGCGTGCAATTTTAAATGACACATAAACTTCATTTCTGTCTCATGCTATGAAATTACAAGTCATTGCAAAAGATTTCTGTAAGAAACTAAAATTGATTACATCATTTAGAGCAGCCTACTTCTAAGGTGAAGGCAAACTAGCAGTCCTCGGCTTACGGCTATATTCAGAATGAAAGAATCTCGTGTATTGTTAATTGTTCTCAGTGCATCATATACCACACAAACACACAGAGGATCACTTTTTGAGTGTAGTTATGATCTATCCTGTCATTCACAATATTGTATCCATGTTTATTTACAAGATAAAAGATTTTTTTTTACAGACCATGTAGGACTGTGTAGTAAGCGTGCACTTAATATTGCATCTACATTTATGTACAAGATAAAAGAGTTGTTCTTTACAGACCATGTAGCACTGTGTACATGAGCATAGACTTGATATTACATCTACATTTATGTACAAGATAAAAGATTTGTTGTTTACAGACCATGTAGCACTGTGTACATGAGCATAGACTTGATATTACATCTACATTTATTTGCAAGATAAAAGATTTGTTGTTTACAGACCATGTAGCACTGTGTACATGAGCATAGCCTTGATATTACATCTACATTTATTTACAAGATAAAAGATTTGTTCTTTACAGACCGTGTAGCACTGTGTACATAAGCATAGACTTGATATTACATCTACATTTATTTACAAAATAAAAGATTTGTTCTTTAGAGATCGTGTATCACTGTGTAGACTTGAACAACTCTGGCATGCTTAGTGTTTGAATTTATATAGTCATTATTGATTGTGATTCCATTATGAAATTGATATATATTGAAAGCAAGTGATATGGGTTTTAATTCGGCAAACTCTGAACAATAATAAAAAATCTACAACTGTGTTAAAATTTGCTACAAAAAAAGTGGAGAAGATTTTATCTTTTTTTTCTTGAAATTTTTTTAGTTTGATAGTGTTACCTAAAAGAGTGTGAAAAGATGTACAAAATTCGCTATTCATCAAATATTAATAGAAAAAAACGGGTTGTTAAGGCTCAGAATCTCTCTCTTGCTCCCCAAGTTCTTGCACGATAGTTTTGTACGTTACATATGACACGCGATGGCGTATAGTAGAGCAGTCGTAAAATTTTTGCAAAAAACAACACTTTTTTAAATTCTATAACTTGTAATGGTTATAAGTATGAGTTTTATATATCACACCTATTTTAACGTGGTGAGCTCTGTCAAACGCGACCACTCCCGCTTAAAACAATCAATATACTACAGAGTAATCACGAATTAAATATAGCTCGCGATGGTTAATTTAGTTCCTGCACGCAACTGCAGCGCCATTTACGCCAGTGACATTTAGACTACCGAATAATGGCTTCTATCCTCGAAATTATAGTACTAAAATAATGCCAGTAGGTGCTATACTTCCAAAGTTATAATCGATCTTGCCATAAGTTATTACGTTACATATGGTTTTTACAAGTAACCCTCTTTGACCGAAATGAAAGATATTTCACGTCAAAAAGACCCGCTTTGAAATAATTTTGAAAAGACCTGGACATGAAATTTTACTTTAAATTGTAAATTTGTTTATATGAATTTAATTTGCATAAATATCTCATTTACAAACATTGTATCGTATATAATCTTTGATAAGACTTTAGGAAGTCATCTAGTTTCTAGAAGTCTTATTGGCTTTAGAGAGACTGGAAAGTCTGGTTAATTAAGTGTAATTATTTCCTTTTGATTCACAGAAGAAACCTACATATCTGAAGATTTATTTGATTTCAGCAACCCTTTATATTGTATTGAGTTTTTTGACAAGCGCTGCAATGGTCATCTCCAGTGGAAACGCTTTACTTTTTCTTTCCGTAGTTTGTATGGGTAAGTTTGTTATATGATGTAACTTTTTAAACAAGAATAAAAAATGATTCAGAAGCATATGTACTCTATTTTAAAAAGTCGGCAATGAAAATTAAAGAAAATACATAAAATATGAATTAAAATTTACCGAACATACTTTTATTAATTCCTGTTTTATTCATTTTGCAGCAATTCCTGCATACTGTATCTATATTGTAAGCTGCACATATGAGGATATGATAAGGGATAATATAGAGTATTCCACCAGTTCTGTTTTACCTTCTCTTAAATCTGAGTCGACTCGCAAGGCTCGTGTGAACTATATCTAAATTAGTCTAATTGTAATCATATGTGATCTAATAAATTATAAATAAAATTTGAAATAATTCATTTTTTTTTAACAATGAAAAATCTTCTGTAATAAACCTATTCCAATAACATAAATCTCAGTTACGCTGAAGGTATGAACATATGCCTTTTTAGAATTTGGGTATCTTGCAGGGTAAAAGAATACATTTTACAAGCATATTCCAATTATATGAATTTCAACCATATTAAGTGTATCCGTTATTAAGGTTTGAGTATCTTACATGATAACCAAATCCCTTTTAAAGATACATGTGTGAATCATGAACGAATAATTTATCGATCTATCTGTCAAAATACCAATGACATTTCAATAAACTGATTTTAGAAGTTAAAGATAAAAACAACTTACCAATAAAAAATAGTAAACAACAGAATTAGTTAAAATTTCAAAAAGTGTTCTTTTTGAAATTTTTATAATTTCTTATATTAAGAACTCTATCGATCTTTGCAGAAAATGGAATTCGGATTTTCTTGAAATCAATCAAATTCAGAGTTTTAATAACCTCCTAAAGCTTCAATGATGGAAAAAAGTTTTTTTCTAATATACTACCTTAATTAGTTTTAATCCATTTTAATTCTATGCACCGAAAAATTCAATATCCGAGGTATTTACATTTTTTTAAAAAATAATTAATGAAAAATCTTTCAATTTTGAGAAATAAAGAGTTGCAAGAAAAAATTAAAGTCTCTTTAAAATTAGGAGAAAAAATAATTATGTAACAGTTACAAAACCTCGTATATTTAATCTGATGCTGAAGGCCATCCCTTTGTCCAAGACTGGCATGTAAAGCATGCTATTTCGAATTTATATCTTGTATTGCCATCATATTTTTCTTAGTGGTGATGGGATATTTACTTGTATATAATGGTAGTAAAGAAATGGTAAACAAGGATACTGCTGACTGACTTAATACTGAATAAATTAGCTAATAAAAAGTTAGCTACTGACTCGAGAAAATTTATACATCCGTGATGATAATGAAAAATGGTCACCACGATTTTGAGATTTTTTGATGTCGCCTCCTCGAAAATGATAAATAAAACCAACAATAAGTTGATTCGATTTAAAGAATATCGAATAACGTACGATCATCTATAGTATTTCTACTACAGATAGCTAACTAGCAATTTCAAAATTGTGCATATCACGTTGAGATGAACAAATTGTCATTCGTTGATTTTTTATTACTTTCGTTGTGATTTTAGAATTAACTTTGACTAACATTTACTGTAACACTACTGTTTACTCTACTGGTTTTACTAATTCAAGTGTGGTCACAACAATCTTAATGATGATCTACATGAGCGACATCCCTCAATAGCGACATCTGAAGATATCATAACTGCTGTGAGACAAGATAGTAATCTATCAGTTGCTTCAAGTTTGATGTATCAGGAGGAACTTAAAAGAAATTGGAAAATACCTTTTTATTTATTTCGATGTGTATACATAATTCAACTATGAACACAAAGTGTAAATTTATGGTCACAATTGTACTTATCTTTGTTTTATATTTAAAGAATTATGATGTGACATAAAAATGGAGAGACAAATACTGAAACATACTTAACCTTGTACAATGCCCTTGTAAGATCACAACTTGAATACGCTGTTGTTGTCTGGAATCCACTATATGCCACTTATTCTGATAGTATCGAGAACATACAAAAAAAATTTTTGAACGCTCTTCAGCATCGTATAGGTGGCGGTAAATTACCATATAAAATATTACTTAATAATTATAAATGTGATGCCCTCTATCACAGACGTTCATTATTAGAGTTGATGATTATGTTCAACATCTGTCAAATTAATTATGACTGCCCATCTCTACTAAGTCAGATAAAGATTCGAACGTCCAAATTAACTCGTAGCCATCTCTTATTTCATGTCGATAATGCACGAACAAACGCTGGTGTCAGAGCACCGCTACGGCGGTTGTGCGACTTGTACAATAAAGAGATGTTGACACTTCACGTCCTTGCAAGTCCACGCCCCCAGTTTCGATCAGATGTAAAGAAAAGGCTTCGTGAAATTTATGCACAGCAGACGGATCATTAATGTTATTATCATTTTACTTTTTTCATTGTTTGTTCAAATTAGTTAAATAGAGTGCGTCACATAAATAACTTGTAATCCATAGTTGCAGCTTTATTTAATTGATAAGTTAATTACATGTATTTTCTATACTAATTTTATGTCTTAATTTAAAAAAAAAATTGTTTCACTTACTTCAATTAACATTGTCACATTTATGTATTGTTGTATTTAATTGGATATATATTAATGTATTTATTTTTTTTGTTCTTTGTGGAAATGTTAGAACACAAACTTATTTCGTATTTAGTGTTCATAGAATAATTCAAATAGTTTGTGTTTGTTTTTTTCCCTTTACAGAAAAATAAAAAATAAAAATAAATATATATATATATATATATATATATATATATATATATGTATATATGTATATATATACATATATATGTATATAGATATATATATATATATATATATATATGTATATATATATATATATATATATACATATAGATTTATTATTTTTAAAATGCCCTATTAATAGTTACTACCAAAAATATCACCATTAATTCTAACAAGACATAAAATAACAAAATTGTGTTTAACGTATCAATCATCCGATTGCTCTGCTTACTTTTGTTTTAAAGCATACATATCACAGTGTTCAAACTACAATGTTTATATTACACTTAGGCGCATCATCAATTTTGATAGAAGGCTCTCATTATTTCTAGACAGTTAACATAATAGTTATCACGAAAATTGGTTTAACGACCAGATTGATAGTATAATAATGAATTAGACATAAGGAACTTGAATTTTCAACGTATTTCATGACTTGCTAGTCACAAATGAAGTGGCAATGGAGTAACCTGAAAGTTTAGACTATAAAAAAATATTTCAGCTCATTTTCAATTTAAAAAAAAGAATGAATAGTTTCACCGTGAATAAAAGTTACTGAACTGTGTGTTGGTGTTTTTTGATAACCTACATTTTTCCTTAGATATCAGTAAGTGACCTAAAAATTTTTTTGTCACATCGAACAGAAACAATTAATAAAATTAGCTTCTAAAAATAATATTTTTATGTAGTAAAATTTACTACAAAAGCAATCAAACAAAACGAAAGAATATTTGGAGATGGCACTATCAAATTCTACTCTCAGCATTGCTGTCGGTCTAGAGGATTTCGATGAAATAGTCGCATCTACAAATATAACGCTTGCAGATTTCATGCATCATAGAACACCAGTCCGAACAGCTGTTCACGTTATAATTCTGCTCCAAGAGATGCTGGGTTTCAGGTAAGCACTTTTATCTGTAATATTAAATCATTTAATTAGGATTTATTACATGAAAAAAGTAATTTTTTATTAAGAAATATCAGTAAAGTCAACACGATCTGCAGATTCATGATTAAGACTAGGGTATTTTGTGATGTTTTTTCCTTAAAAATACGTTAAATTCAAATAATAATTGAACCAATTTTTATTAAAATTTGAATGGTACTACTGCAATATTTTATATTCTTATAATTCTATTTTTTCTTGCAATTTGACAACTCTCATTAATAGTTGAACTGTGTTATATCTTCAAAATCTTTATAACTTTCACACTACATTTTCAAAATATGAATTTATAACCTTAATCAAGAATTCCATATTAATTGTGCGAATTATTTCATTTTTCCAGAACTACTGTACGAATCTATCAAACTCAGAAGTTTGAGTATTTAAGTATCAGCGAGGCAAAAGATAAATCGATTGATGTATATGCTGGCCATGAAATACTCCATAGTAAATTTCTACGATTTAATTATCCCCTCATTCAAACATACAGTTTGAGGTAAAGAAATATTAGATATATTCTAAGTCTTTATTAATTTTTAAAGGAAAAAAAATATGGAATAAAGTTATAGAGTAATGTACTGGGTTAAATTCCACATATTCTTCCCTACTAAATTTTTGTATTGCTTTAAATATATTGGATTTTATAACACATCTTGCTGTTCAAATATATATGCTATAACAAAGTCATAACATGCCATATAGATTTAAGTGTAAAGAGTAAATTGCTTATATTTAGTTGCTCATTTGCACCTTCCATATTACTATTTCCATCTTCAAAAATGCTTATCACATGGTAGGAATTTTGTGTGCACTATGTCCTTTGTGAAAAAAATAATTATAATCACCGTGATATATTTTTCGTTTTTAATACAACGATTAACACATTATTTCTTATTGCTAAAAGAGTAATCACTTCCATTTAAGCACAATTAAGGAATGCAATCAATTAGTACTGAGGTAAAAGGTTCTATTATTTTAAATTTTGATAATATTTTTTTCTCTGCCATCTAAGTTGGAATTAAGCTCAGGAATGTAATTAAGTTTTTTATGCCAAATATGTAACCGACACATCAATTTTGAAGTCTTTCTAGTTTGTTAAGTAATTGATTCGCAAGATATGAATAGTAATATCTTGTGTCAAGTAATGGTAATAGAAATTTTGAAAGAAGTGAATTTTCTTTTCAAAGGGAATAAACTGTTGGATTATTTGTTTGAGAGTGTATTTTGCCAAAAAATCTACGACTTATATTATTTACCTGGAATTGCCAACTAAGATTTTGATCTATCAATAAAACCAGGTCCTTTATAGTGGTAGAGAAAAGAAGAACAGAATTGTTTGGTGACTGCCGTGGTAAATTATAATTTGTGTTTATTTCAGAAAGAAATCTCTTACTATAGTTAAAACCTGGCAGATGTGATACAAATATAAAAAACAGAGAATAAATATAAAAAAACATAGGTTTGAACCATATTATCAGCATAGCGCCATCTAACGAAATATTATGTACACTATAACATTCCGATAGACTGTCGTGCAAACAGTCAGTATAACACATCTATTGAAATATTCTGCCCTATAACATTCCAATAAAGCGTAAGCTGTGTTTTGATCAGTCAATTATCATATAATTCCATAAAATTTTAAATAAAAATATTGCCAAAAACATTTTATACTTAAAAATAATTTTATTGATAAAAATAAGCTTAGCAATATATATCAAAATTTTAACAACCACAACAATGGTTCGTTGGTCTAGGGGTAAAATTTATGCTTAGAGTGTAAGAGGTCCTGGGTTCAAATCCCAAACGATCCCAACTATATTTTTATAACACTTTTAATGTTTTAAGACAGTTTAATGCAGTACACCCATATAAAAGAGCTGACTGAATTAAGCTGGGAAGAGCCAACAAGATGCGAAGCTGGTCGAATGGCAGACAAGATGTGAAGCTGGCTGAATTAAGTCAGAAAGAGCCGACAATAACTCGAAACTGTCTGAATGGCAAGACGCATCTTGCCATCAGAACATTTTAATTCCCCTCCAAATGCGCTATTAGATGTTTCACATCAATAATAGCACAAGATTTGATTGGATTGTTTAATTGACCCATCTTTTGAGCTTATTGTCCGATCAGATCGAGTTCTGTATGCAAGGAGTTAATTATAGTGTGAATGTTAGTAAAATTATATATTTGTATATGCATACATACATACATATACATATTTATATATATATCTATATATATGTGTGTGTGTGTGGTGTGCATATGTGTGAGTGTGTGTGTGTGTGTGTGTATTATTTAGTTTCTTCTACATAATAAAGCCATTCTAACCTTTAAACAGAAAAAATAGTGTTAATAATAATAATAGAAATGAAAAGAGTGAAAAATAAGTAGGTATTGGTAATAGCTGCATTTCAGTTCGTCTGTTTGGCAAATTCTCTCGGAATAGTAGATTATTGCTGTAGTAACTGTTGATCTTAAAACACTTAAGTATTCTATTGGTATACGAAGGATTGTATGCCGCTCTAATAGGTAGCTCCTCTCAACTTGGCAAAAAACTGCTCTTAAGCTGCTATGAATATTTTTTTGTATTTTGATCGTACTAGATGAAAGTCTGATGGTACTAGATCCAGTAAATCCTGGGATGATTTAGTGTTTCAAATGAAAGGATCCGCCAGAGGAAAATGCATGTAAGCGTAATAACATCGTTTGCAGGGAAGCGATAAACTGAAAGAGGTTGAAGTGATATATTTATTATGATAACAAAACATATTATGACCTCTACAGATAAGATTCTTTTCAATTTTTCTTCAAGTCTTTTTTCATTTATTTACGTTTTATTGATGTAATACTACTTTTAAACTAGTGGACATACAGATTGTAAAATTAAGTTGGGAACTATTACTATATTCATAAAGTCATCACACACCTGCTTACACCAACTGTAAATATTGGCTATTGGTATTCATGGCTTTATTAGCACTTTCTTCACTTCATTATCAGCAAACCAAGCTTTTTGATATTTAATTTCAATTTCTCTTTTCTCTAATATAAAGATTTTCCACTTGCGCAATTCAGATCAAGAAAAGCTGAGTTGAATGACCTGGTTATTATTAAGCGCCTCATGATCTTGATTATTGGGTGAAAAATGTGATCATAGAAGTTATGTCTTCAGGAGTGTATCATCAAGTTCTCATTACTTTAAATACTACTAGAAACAAATGAGAATCATAGACAAGTAGAGAGCAAAAGGTCACAAGATTACATCCTTGAGTCATGATCTGATCAGATGTCAGAAGAGCTAGAAATACCAATGAATGCAGAACTATTCTAATCCGTCCTGACTGTAACTGATGGAAACAGATCGCCTTTGTAGGAGAAGTCACAATCTTCATAGGGAAAGACTAAAGAGGTTACTTAAATTCCTGATTAAAAAAGTCAAAAAGGAATATTTGCTCACATTGTGGCATTGTATGATGATAGTTTTTATTCTCAACCAGTGTTTGCCCCACTACACTCGTGTAGTATTCAAGATATAAGAAAGTTAGTTATGTGAATGATTTTTACATAATTTATATATTTAGTTTTATATTGCAAAGTGTTTCATTTTGCTAATACAATTCTATCAATTGTCCTATCTACCCTTACAAATCATAGTTATATGAACTTAAGCATTACTGACATTTTATGTAGTAATAAAAGAATAAGCTGTGTTGTTTGTTTTTCTTTCGAATAAACATAAAATGCCTTCAAGAGGTTACATACATAGTGCATCCCTAAAAGGAAATTGAAAGGTACAAAAAAATTTATTATGGTTTTTTTACATTAATTTAGTTAATAACAATAAAGGTATATATATAACGCCATAAAAACAACACAGCTTCAGTGCCTGTCTAATAACTTAGTTAAAGGTGAAAAATTTCCAAGAAAATGTTTGAATCTATTTCCATGGAGCTAAATTTATTAATTTAAAACAATAAATCTTTTGATGACTCATTAGAATAACTAGAGGTTTTTATAAAAAAAATTACTCTAATTGTATATATAATTCTTTAACAACATGTTACTAAAAAAACATCTTAATAAACATGGATCAAAAATCCAAGTTTGAACATTTAAACCAAAAAATATTGAGGAAAAAGAAACTGACTGAATACAATATCAAATTATTATGCAACTAGTTATATTAGCTTAGAATACAAAGCAATGTTTTCTTGTCTTTAAAGAGACTTCCTGTTTTTTTGAATATATAAATAAATTATGTATGTTGTGTTAACAAACAGCAGAATGATATTTCAACATTTTTTAAACATACAAGTAAATCTCGTAACTGTATTCTTTGAAAAATCTCAAATAGTCTCAATCAATAAACTATACAGCAAACCATAGCAATTTACTTTAAATAAAATCTAAAGGTGCTTCTTTAAACATACCTAGGTTAATTTTTGCATACAGAGGAACTAATGTAGTGCAACTGTTCTGGAAATGGAGACTGTTTGGTTCAAACTAATATATTCACAGTACAAATTAGTTCATACATGCTCCGAACCAGTGCTTTGTTAAACCCCTTAACCATACTCCCTTAATGTTTTTAACTTTGACACCCGGTTACTTTTATATTGTAACCTTAGCGCCACATATATTTTTTTAACAATTCTATTCGGTAAATTTTGTTTAATACTTAATTGGAATTAACTGAACTTTCTACTCATGTTGCAAACATTCTTTCAGAACCAGCTTTATATTTCGGGACTATGGCTATGCTACATCTAGGTTCTTCTACCTCCAGTTGCTCAAACCTGCTGTGTGGATACTTTTCATTCTCTACCTAATGATGTTTGCTCTGTTGTTTCGTATCTTGCGAAAAACGGAAAATAAAATCCTCAAACCGAAGAAGAAGATCGAGGACGATGGTTTATTCTACGAAGTGCTGTTCATTATTTCGTCATGTTGTCAAATGAGTAAGGTTTTAGTAAAGTTTATTCTGATAATCATAAATCTGAATAATCTGATTCATAGAAAGAGAAGACAAGAGACAGGTACAAAATGTTGAATAAATATTTACGTATTTAAAAGGAACCAGTTTCAAAAATAAAAATATAAAACAAATCATAAAAACGTTGTTACTAAATATATTCGTTTACTTATGAATGTTGTAAAGCTAAATTTATATTCATTTTTTGAAGACACACTTAGTTTTGGAAGTACCTATTAAACATTTAGTATTAAACATAATATATATTTATTTAGTTATAGTATTAAATATTTGATGTGAACCAATTTTTTTCTTAACACAAACTAATTTAAGTTTCGAATTGCCCAGATAAACAAATATCTAATTTTTAAAGTAATTTTTATAATACCAGAATGATTGCATTTTTTTTTCTAAAAAGGTATTATACACCCTAAGTTTATATGGACAATTTGATGGTGAAAGTTTCATCTTGTTCGGGTAAGTCTTTCTTTTGCCCAGTCCTAAAGCTATACTAATAAACTAAATTTCTTCTTATAAATTAGTGTGATAAGTAAATCCAGTGTTTATCCAGTGTAGTTTAAAATTACATCCACCAAATTTCTTTGAAAAACTTAGAAATGACAAAGATATATTGAACGGAGCATAAGCAGTAAAGTGATAAAGAGAAGTCTACTACTAGACCTTTATTTTTCTTGTTTTTATGAAGACTCCTTTTTTTGTCCAGTTTTTAGGGATCCCTGTCAACCCTTATAATTTTGTCATGTCTGTGTGCCTGTCTGCTTGTTTGTCACATTCTTGTACTTTCTAAAGCTTTAAACCTTTGTGTATGAATTTTGTAAGTCAGATAAAGGTCACAATTAATGTGTAACAAAAAAATTTTTTAAACAAGGGATGAAACAAATTTCTTGTGTACCTCATTATTTGAGGTATTGTTAAAATGGTCTCTTAAAATGAGGTTAGGTTCAATTTATAACTTTGTAATTTTTTAGCTCTGATTATGAAATATGAAGCCACCTAAGTAATTAG
The DNA here is from genome assembly GCA_039881145.1 of Druceiella hillmani. Taxonomy (NCBI): domain Eukaryota; kingdom Metazoa; phylum Arthropoda; class Insecta; order Lepidoptera; family Hepialidae; genus Druceiella; species Druceiella hillmani. Next base: position 20,215,165 of record JAYKKI010000034.1, on the reverse strand, counting down.
TAACTAATCTTAAAAGAGTAAGCTTTCTGAATTTAATAGGTAATTTCCTATCAATTCATTATTCACAGAATTATCGCTCCACGAAATTCGGTATAATTTTGTTGCATCGAAAATTTTCACCTGGTTACCAAACTGAACTTATAGACATTTTCACATCAAAAAATGTACAGGATGAAGCACAATAGCAGGTCCAACTGTCAGGATATTAGAATCCTTACCCACCTAGCATACATCTTCATGGGTATGTATGAGAGCTGTGCTCATACACGCTCATGAAGGTTTAGGGCCCGAATTTATGAAATATAGTTTTGTATTTCGTGAAATGACTATTGATTTCTATTTTATGCATAATCCGACATCGCTGGACCTGGTTCTTTATAATACATAGAATCACGATGACCGTGAAGGAGTTAGAGGACCTTCATATGAGCTCAGAATCCAGGAAATTCAATAGGAAAAAGATTTTATTTTCTTCAAGGCAACTTTTTTGAACATTTCAGAAACTGCCATTTCGTAAAGGTTTTTTTTTAATTATTATTTTTTGATACATATTGAATTGACATTCTAATCGTTTGTGAAAAATTAAAAAAAAGAAGTTCCTGATCTTATCAAGGTAAACAAATTCGAAAAATTTCAAAGATTGTTAAAAAGTTTTTTATATTCATTAATTTAAATGCAAATGTAACTGTAAATACTTTAATGTGAAAACTAAATTTTTTCTCTTTCTATTACTTCATTTGCTTGTCAAAAAGTTTGGTCACCCTTAAATTGGTAAGGAATACGATAAAACAATTATAAGTTAATAATACCCATGATTCTAGGTTTGCCTGTTTATCCAAGACTCCTGTCCAGACAGATGGCTTATATCAACTTCTTCGTACTCGTGTTGTTGATCTACATTTCCTACACCTCGAACATTGTGTCTTCACTTCTAAACTCACACAAAGCAACATGGACTTTGCGCCTACTGACTGATAGTCAATATTTGTGTGGCTTGTTGGGTTCAAGCACGTTCATATTCAATCATCAGGTAATTCATTTTGTAGTCTTGGCTGCAGAATTTAGCTGTGTTTGAAAATAATTATTAGTCATATTCAAATGCAGACATTAGATACAGTATATTATTTAATTTTCTTTATCTACAGAAGCAAAAAGACCCATTTTCTTCCGTTTTCAGTCTTTTGCTACTCTCACAGTTTTTATAACAATTAACATCTAAATACTTTATTCCAATAAAATAAATATATATTTTTATTTTAAAAAAATAATTTTTTATTACATTATTAACTGCACTATTTTATCGTTATAAATAAAACTTAGCAAAGTAGAAGTAACACGCAAGTTACGAGGACTCTATGGATTCTGTACACTTGCACACCCACACATACACACACACACATACAAATATATATATATATATATATATATATATATATATATCTATATATATTTATATATATATATATATATATATGTATATATATATATATATATATATATATATATATATATATATATATACACGTATGTGTGATCATATACATATTTTCCCAAAACATATTTATTGCCACATAAATTTTTGGGAATTTGCATAATAGGCATCTGTCTGTATAACAGCTGATTTCCTTTTCTGCATATAGTCTGTAAAAAAAATTCCTTCAAAATCTCAAAACACAAGTCATAACTTTGTATGCGGTCAGGGTTACTGCAAACGTAAATTAAAAATGATATTCCCTGTAAAACTTTTTTCAATAATGCTTCATATGCCTGTGCACAAAATTTAAAGCAATAAAAAACTGTAAAAATATTACATATTGAATTACCTAGAACCAATAAAAATTAATAAGATCTGTGACAATTCATGGCCCTGAGAAAGACAGGCGTGAAAAGCCATGCTTGCCTTAGACAATGCTTAGGTTAAGACTTATTTTATTATACATGTCTTACATAAAGGAATTTAATTTCTAATACGCAAGTGCACTTTTTCCAATCCACCACCCGTGTTGTATCAAGGACCTATAATAACCACCCTCGTGCCACACAAGAGTCCAGTGACATTGGAAGTTCTCCAATAGTGTCCTGTATCCATACCATCACGCACCTTCATCTAACAGACTTAAAGACTGTTCTGCTTAATGAGCCATTCAGCACCTCCATTATTCCTGGAATGCTTTCGTTGAACGCTCCAGATGCCTCCAAGACTGGTCCCCTCTCAATCAAGCCACGGTGACTAAAGAGTCTACATTCTAGGGAGTTGCGTGAATCTACTCTACTATTGTGTTAGACGTATTCTCTCTAACAAAACTTTACAAGCATCACCGTGCTCACTGTAGTCTGAATAAAATGTAAATATCCTCTGTCTCCAAACCGCAGGAATACACCAGGAAAGTGCAAGTTCAGTGTATGTACTTCCAAACTTTTATATTTGTGAATACTTGGTAACTAAATTTATTTTATTCCACAGATAGAACATAATGCCGACTTGAAACGTCTCAGACAGGTAAAGAGATCAAGAAATGCATTTTTTTATGTGAATCGTACGTACGGTGTTAAGAGGTTGAAAACAGAGCCCTTTGCTTTGTTCTCAGAGTACAATTCAATACATAACTATGTTGAGACAGGTAAGACTTCATCTTTTGGTAATTAATTTATACTTGCGGACTTCTTAGCATGGACAAGATTTTTATAATTATTTGATTTTAACTTATTTGTGACACAAGTTTTATATTCTAAGTTTTTTATATCCAATGAGATTTTTTCAATTACTCTAAAACACAATTAGTTGAGTGATGACAAGCACTTTAAATTTTATCTTGAATTTTAAGTAATTATTAATCAAATTTTCTTTAGAAATTATTCAGTATTTTTTGTAGTGAGATAACATTTTATTCACGTATTTAGTGAATAGATGTTATTATTTAAGATTTATAAACTCCAAGATAAATTCTTATTTTACGTAACCGGGAGTAAATTGTGGTTTGATTATTGTACCACTTTGGGAAATGGGTTACTTAAAGAGATGGGCTTTACAACATGATTCAATGGAAAGAAGCAACTGGCTGGTCCTCAATCTATAAAAATTCCTAGTGATAAGTTATAGTCATACTCGAGAACCTACCTTTCTAAATTACTGTTACTTCGTTGACTAGAAATGATAGATTTAAGCATAAGATTCAACATACAATTTTTCAGTAAAAGTTTTCAATAACCTGCAAAATTTTAATAGTTTTGTTCATTGGTAAAGTAAAAAATTAGTAAAGAAAATAAAAAAGTTTCAATTAACATTTATGTAATTATAACAGAAAATAAAAATGTTATTCACAAATATTAATTTTTATAAAGACAATGAAATGTATGGTCATTTTAACTCTAAGCACTTATAATGTTAATGTTAGCTAAAATTAGTATTCAAATAGTTTATAGTGATGCTTAGCCAATTGGAATAAAAATTAAAAGATTTGAATGTGTAAAGTAAGCACACCGACTGTATACCTTTCTAATAGGTTTATAAATATTTCTTATAATAAAAATTCCAATTTTTCTTTCATAATTTAATGGCTTTAGGACTACACATTTAGATATAACGAGAAGATCATTGTATGTTCCAGCATTCAGGAATCAACAATTATTTGTAGTAAAAAACTTTAGGCCAAGATTTATTTTCGAAGTTCTATCTACACTATTTTGAACTACGTTACTTAATTATAGAAACCTATCCTAAATCAAAGATTGTTTTTTTTAAATTTTTATTGAAAATTGGGTTGTTTAATTTTAAATGTGGGACTCTATCTCTTTGATCGGAGCTCAAGCATGTTGTTACTTGGGATTATATTTTTTGTTTGTTTGGTAAAGTTTAAACATTCTGTTGTGTATAACGTAATTGGTTGGTAATATAATGTAGAGTGACTTGAGTAATCAACCCAGTGCTGTATTAAATGCAGAGTGTATGTGGATTTTCGAGATTTATACGTAAAAAGTATAATAAATATTAAAATCTATATTATTAGCAGAAAAATCAAATTGTGTAAATAAAATGCATATTACATTTTACATACATTACAAAGGGTTGCTTCCTAAAATTATTCAGCCAATGATAGTGGACACGGAGACCACAGATCATTGTAATTGAAACATTTTTCAGTCATCATAAATATAGCGGCTAAGCTTTATAAATTAATAATAAACTCATTGCCATTCATAATGTCCTGGGTATGGAACCTTCAGCGCACATATTCTAATAATAAACTCATTTGAATATATTTGGCGTTAATTTTGTAGAAATTCATTATTCACAATTAAATGAAACTACGTGATGTAGTATTATTTCTACTATCTTTAATTTCTTTACCACGACCTAGGTTTCGTTGTATTACAACATCTTCAGGTGGGATATTGGAATCTTTGCTAATATCCCACCTGAAGATGTTGTAATACAACGAAACCTAGGTCGTGGTAAAGAAATTAAAGATAGTAGAAATAATACTACATCACGTAGTTTCATTTAATTGTGAATAAACTCATTGCCATTCATAATGTCCTGGGTACGGAACCCTCAGCGCACATGTTCCAATAATAAACTCATTGCCATTCATAATGTCCTGGGTACGGAACCCTCAGCGCACATGTTGTCATAATAAACTCATTGCCATTCATAATGTCCAGGGTACGAACCCTCAATGCACATGTTCTAATAATAAACTCATTGCCATTCATAATGTCCTGGGTACGGAACCTTCAGCGACATGTTCTAATAATAAACTCATTGCCATTCAAAATGTCCTGGATTCGGAACCCTCAGCGCACATGTTTTAATAATAAACTCATTGCCATTCATAATGTCCTGGGTACGGAACCCTCAGCGACATGTTCTAATAATAAACTCATTGCCATTCATAATGTCCAGGGTACGAACCCTCAATGCACATGTTCTAATAATAAACTCATTGCCATTCATAATGTCCTGGGTATGGAACCTTCAGCGCACATGTTCTACTTGGACTCGGGGTTTTGTTCATTTACTAATCTAATTAATATATATAATCTGCTGTACGATTGATAAGACACCTATGTATGAAACCATTTGATTGCCTCAAATGAAGATAAATTTTGCAACTGGTGCATTTTTCCATATTAGGGTGTACATGGTCACAATTAATTTAAATAGTAGAAAAGTCATTGACAAAGTTAAATATAAACTAAACAATTATGTCAGAATGGGCCTTAAAATAAATGTGGTAATTGTTAGAAAAATTGGGCCCTTAAAGAAATTTTTTTTAAATATGATCGCTTGAGTTTAAGTAAAATATATCTTATGAATACGTCAATAAACTTTACGACTAAACCTTTTATCAGTTGATTTAAGCAGTAGCATTAGAAATCTGAACATTTTAATTAAAACTCATATTTTATATAGAGGGTTTGGCAAATAATCCTCCAGTATTTGGAGAAGCCGCTGTGTGGGTTGTAGTTGGCGTACTGATGTGGAGGGGGTGTTGTTTGAAAGCAATGTAATGCGCCATTTTCAGTGTGCACAATGGGTAGACTCGGTGAGCATCATGCGTTCGTTGTAGAGGAATTTTATATGTAACGGTGGTTCTGTAATTAGTACTCAGCGCGCGTTTCTGATTCTATTCGAACTTCGCTGATATCATCGTGTTCCTGATAGGAAAACAATTCAAGTTTGGATGACAAACATTAGACAAACAGGTTCAGCTTTGAAAAGAAAATCTACTGGCCGACCTCGGACTGCAACAACTCTGGAAAATGTATCGCGTGTGAGAGTGGCTGTCCAAGAATCCCCAAGGCGTTCAGCACTTAAACATTCCACTGCCCTGTGATTGTCTGATCAGAGCGTAAGAAGAATTTTGCATAGAGAACTTCATATGCACCCCTTCAAAATGATGGTTACCCAGGAATTAAGTTGATAGAGATTTTGAAACTCGCAGAACTGTGTGTGAGGAAATTCTTCACTTCTTAACATTCCCCTGGCACTTTGTTTATTTCTTCGGATGAGGCTCACTTCCACTTGTCAGGTACTGTAAACAAACAGAATTTCCACTACTGGGCTGCAGAGAACCCTCGGGAAATTCATCAATGACCACAACACAGCCCTTATGTGACAGTTAGGTGCGCCGTTGCTGAATTTGGTGTGTGGGGAACGTATTTTTTCGAAGAAGATGGCCTAAGGGTAACGGCTGATTCAGATCATTACTGTCACATGGGAGAGACCTTCCTATGATCTAGGTTAAACCAGTTTGTTGTAGACCATGAACAGCAAGAAGTCTGGTTTCAGCAAGACGGAGCAACAGCTCACACTTCTCGGCATTCTATGGAAATGTTGAGGGAGTTGTTTCCTGGAAATCTTGTCTCTGTGAGGATATATCGCCTGGCCCCAAGGTCGCCTGATTTCTCACCTTGTTTTTTTTCTTTGGGGTAAGTGTACAAACATTGTCCCACAACTCTGCAAGCACATAAGAGGTAATCATCCAGGAAGTGGCAGCCATTCCAAGAGAAATGACACGAAGAACTATGGAAAATTTCTGAGAAAGACTGCACCAATGTGTCAACAATGGGGGACGTCATTTATCGGATATAATTTTTAAAACCAAATGATGTAAAATGGTATAGTATTTATTGTTCACAAATAAAAGTATTTTTTCTGTATCTTTCTTAGTTATTTTTAACTACCTTTTAAAATTAGGGATGTTTTTTTGCCAGGCCTGTACAAGTACACCACTTTATATTCTTAAGTATGTTAAGTGTTTGTAGTATATTTTATTTAGTAAACAGACATAAGGTGGCAAAACATGAATAGTTTTGTGACATCTTAGATTATTACATAAAGTTGCACCTATATAATGCTTATTATGATGAAGCCATAAAATTTACTTGACTCAAATTTCAGTTCTGAATCTTCAAGAACTATGCGAGCTGACATCTATGGAGATATATCCAACAGTGCATAAAGCTTTATGGATGAATCGAGCATCACCATATAAAGAAGTACTAAAAAGAAGGTAAGTGATATCAAATTTTTTTTTTATTTAACAATTTAATTTGGAAGAAAATATTAAAAGACCTTTGTTGTTAAGTTTCTTGAGTTTTTGTTAAGCACAGTAAATAACTAACAATGTTTTAAATGGTTCACTGGATTAAAGATACAGAAGCACATATGAATAATTATAACATTTCCAAAAACAAATAAAATTATTGAAATTTTACTTGAACATTGCATACCGCCATCATTTTTAAAAATTTTATTATATTTTAAAATTGATATTTAATGTACATATGTATTTATTTATATATCAATTTTAATGAATACTTAGAAAGCTGTGTACTCAAAACAGACAGGATTTGTTACCATAAAAATTATTTCTTATAACTTTGATATTCAGAAGAACTAATCCCTCCACCTACTAAAAGCAATTTTTCATAGAAACTGTTACATTTTTGAAGTTATACTTATTATTATTTAGGAATGTTATGAAAAAATTATGAAACTGAAATTTTACGATGAGTGTGCAAGATGCAACAAAAATTTACAGGATGGATATGCTCATTACACATGTATTTAAATACGTGCAATGACTAATGCTGTATTCAAAATAATTATTGAGGTATTTATAAAATGTGTTTTATATTCATACAAATCTAAATTAAATCTGTGCTTTTAAATAATATTTTCAGAAATTGAAATTTAATGGTCCATAAAAGAAAAAAATTTATTAATTGTGAATATTCGTGATAGAAATAGTGTCTATAAGGTATTTTAAGATGTAATTATTTGATTGAATTTAGATTTTACAAAATGTATTTATAATCACGCTTCAGTCCTTTTATTAATTTATTTCCATTAATTATTTGTGTGACAAATAAAGTTATTCTCGTATTATGCCAAAGAAGTATGACTTCTAATGCACATAAGTACACGCATAATCTTTTTCCTGTAAACAATTTACTATTTCAATATAAGCAAATTTAGAATGACTTTAGAGACAGAAGTGATAACAGGAGATATGGAATAGAGGTATATAGTTTTTGAGATAGTGAAGAAGTAAAACAGGACTTAACAGCGTAAGTGTACTTAAATAAGCGGAAAATGCTAAACAAGATTATACATAGAAGATCTGACAAAACATATGAAGAATATTCAGAAATATTAAAAAAAGAGATGTCTGAAAACTTATATCAGGCAAGAGTTTTAGAAGAATGTGCTGCAGTGGAGATGTGAGGGACATAAAGCAAACAAAAGACCTTGTGAACGTTTGAAAATATTGTTTTATTTTCTCTTTTTATTTAGACTTAATGAACTCATCAATGTACAAACTTATTAAAAGATAAATAAATTTACTTCGTAGATATTCTTATTTATCAATATATATTTAGCAATATATATATATATATATATATATATATATATATATATATGTATATTTTTTTTTTTTTAGTAGTAGAGCTTTACCTTTTGAACTGAGATTCATATTGTCATAATAAAAAATAAATAAACATATTTCAGTGCACTTTGGCTGCGGGAAACTGGTCATATAAGGAAGATAATGGCGAGAACTGATATAAGGAAGCAAAGATGCTCTTCAAGTTACCATGTCTTCGTTGGCCTGGGCCATATTTATCCGATATTGTTGGCGCTTGCAACCTGCTATTTCATGTCTTTAATGATAATGGTATTTGAAATAATGTTTCATAAGAAACATTTACTTCCTGTTGGCAATGGTTATTATGAGTGAAAATTCAGTTATTGATTTACGTTATTAACAAAAATTTTAATCTTTTACATTTCCCATAAGATTAATGAAAAATGTACTTTTATATTAAAAAATTATGAAAATAGATTTAAGAAGTTCTATTATACAATAAAAATTTTGTTTTCAACATAAAACTGATTTTTTCATGAAGTGATATACAGTAGGTACATGGCAACATCTTTTTTACGCTGGAACTATGAAAATTGACATAACTATTTCATAACTATGGCTTCCAGAAGTATTTTTCTTCATAAATTGGAATTTTGCATGTCATATAAAAGATATATTACATCTAGAAATACATTATGAAAATTTCAATATTTGTAATTGTGGGTCTAATGGTTTTTTCTTTTTTCCATATAATTCGTTATTCAATTTTTTTCACTTTACACTTCTCTCTCGTTCTCTTCTATCTCGTTTTGATTTATTGTTATCATTCGTTATAACTGTTATTACTGTAGAATTATTTTTCAAAATAACAACACAGACTTTTTTAACACTTTCTCTTACTAACAATTGTAAAATGAAGAGAAAAAATAAGAGTTTTACCTATAAAGGTTTCTTGCCATTAGTATTGGCCTGGTATAATGCATCAAAACTGAATATTGGATGATCTATGAATTGTGAAATAAATTCTGACGAATTTGTAAAAATTAAGATAATTGTATATTGCATAAATAGCCATTCGGTATGCATTACCAGTTTACACAACAAATTAAAAAATGAGTCAATAACCCACTACTATTGCATCGCTCATTGTTCAAATATAACTGGCAAGCTGCTGATACAAATTATAAAGACCTACGAATACTTTCGAAGACTGAAAACAACTCTTGTCTTACTGGAACTTTGAGTTATACCAATACAATGAACGAATCTTAGTATAAATTAAAACTAATAATACTCTGTATATTAAATGAAAATATTTCCTTCTAGCAATGACAATGAAGCAAGAGAATAAAAAATATCTATAAAGGTAGAATATACAACGAAGTAGGTACAGTTTTAGTTAACGCTTTTTACTTGACGTTTTGGATTTTTTCGTGGCTCGCGACATAAAAATGGTTAAGAAAAAATGGCTTACATTGTTCAATGTTTTATCAGATGAAATGCTAAATTTGTAGCTAGAACTTTGTTTTTTCCGAATACATTCAGCTGTTGCTAATTATGAAATATTCATTGCACCTACTTTTAATTAATTTGATTATTTATAAAAATATTATGTCACTGTAGTTAGTAAGGAAGAAAAAGAACATTAGAATGTAATACTAAACATATGTTTAAAAGAAAAAAAATGCATACTTTACGCAATTTTTAGGTCGCCACTGCCGCGTGGCTTGTTAGGAAATCAAAGGAATTGTGGCTAAAATAAAATAAAAATAATTTAATACACGTTTAATTTATCATATGATCGAAAAATCGATGTTCAATTATCGATTACGATTTTGATTAGCAAAAAATTTTTCTATAAGTAAGGACAAAACAAAACAAATATAAAATTATTCTTTAAAAATTACAACTTTATATTTTCTCTTGAAACTGACGAGATACTTCCATAATTTTACAAACTAAATGTTGCACAGAATGAAGACAGCTTCTCACGATTGTTTTATGTAATGTTCAATTGTTCCGTATATGTAATAACAAAACTTATTAAAGAATTATCTTTTGTTTATAGGATTCCTTCCGAATCTGGTATAATTATTGATATCTATAAAAATCCTCTTATGCATACACACTTAATTAATGTATCCATTCTAAGGTATACAATATTCAAAATGCAAAGAGATTATGATACAGTACTATTGATAAAAATCTAACTAATATAACGCAGCTTTGTAGCATCTGGTTATTTTGTTTTCCGTAGGCGTCCTGTGGTTTTGTGTCTTAAGACAAGGAATACTTTCTAATTAGTTGGTATCATAAGCGAAATACATCATACGTCATACGCATATATATATATATATATATATATATATATATATGTACATATATATATATATATATATACATATATATATATATATATATATATATATATATATAAGGTCAGGAAACATTAACAAATATACGGATTACAGTCATATTTATAGTAGGTATGATATACTCATATCACCAGAAAAAGCTTTACTTAATAATTTAAGAGACAAGAACCAATAAAAGAATTCGCTAAACTCATATGTACCTCGTGTCGTTGAAAAATTAAGAAAACAAGCTTTGGCATATAATTATGTATCTATAATTATAAAGCAACATCTAGACCGAATTTAGAAATGGTGATTCAGCGGCCGATGACTGCCGATTTTTGTCGGAGAAGGTGGTGGCCGATTTTCCACTGATTTACCGCACAAGCAAAGACTAAATGTTTGCCGTCTCCGTTAGCGCGTATCCACTCGTATTTTCTATCCTTTTTTCCGTTAGTGCATGTGCACTGCTATGTTCTGTCTCTTTTTCGAATCTGCGTGAGTCGATCAGAATCACGCAGATTTGTTTGTAGATTTTTGTAGAATCTGTGCGTTAAAATACTGAATTTCATTTGTTCTCACTGAGGTATTATTTGCATAGACATGCTACACGCGTTTGGTCCTTGGGCAAGTAAAATGCGGTCCAGTGAATAAAGAATTAGTCTTTCGCAAGCTTTTGATGCGATTGTAGCGATTTGTGTAAAGCATTAAAAATGCCAGCGTGTGCGATAAAAATTACGTTAGAAAAATGTCAGAAGGCGACAGAGAAAAGTAAATATTAATTTTCATAGCTAAATTACTTATTGATTATACTTTTTAAATAAAATTTATTTTACTTATTTATTGACAACTAGCTGGTGCCCGTGACTTCGTTCGCGTGGTCTTCCCTTTTGGTTTTATCAGATTTTCTTCTAGTCAAAAGTTATGACGTATTTGTCCATCTACATGTACTCAAATTGTAAGAAAATAGAAATATATAATATATTTACAAACACACAATAAAAATAAAAACTCCTACCAACTTAATAACGCCCTACTTATTATAGCTACTATTATGTAAGAATGAAGTCATTATTACGAACACTGGATTTTAGTCAAACACAATTGAACCAACGAAAGTTATATGTAAAGATTTTTCTAACTATAATAATCTAAGTTACCAAATAAGTATACTTACAGACATACGTTCAGAATAGTCTTCACAAATTATATGAAATTATTTTATTTCCTTAATTATTGTCAAACTACTAAATACCGTAGATAATTCAAGACAGATGGCCAGTTTTGGATAAGCTTGTCGGATTTGTTACAGTATGTCATTATTAATTTTGAAGGATTATTCTATTTGAAGGAGTCCTATAGCTATTTTGGATTCAATGGGTTACATGTTGTTAGTTTTATAGCGAATAAGTTTCTGATTTGTTCAGCTGAGGCTGTGAATGAGACTTCTTGTAGTATTAATTAGAAGTGTTTGTCGTTTTCTAGTAGTCTTAAGCGTTAGTATGCTTCTCTTTACGTCTAGCATAGGTAACCGTTATCAGTTTTGAGATCTGTAAAACTTGTCGGTCCCTGTATTTCGTGTAGCAACACCCTGAAAATAGAAACATTCGCATATGTTAGGAAGAACGGTGTACACTCGGCCTGTTGTGTTAGTTTTCATGATTCCTGGATGATCTTTTACTGGAATTCCTTGTTTTCATCGTTGAAAGATTTTTCTTGTTGTGTTCCACGCATAATAGGTAGGGACGTCGAGATATAGTAATGTTTTCGCGAATGGATCCATTTGGCATAGTTGATAAAAAGCTCTTAATGTTGTGTTCATAGGTGGTTCGCTTGCAATTTTTCTAGCTGTGTCTTTTGTGAAGTAAACTCTCTGTTCATTCTCCAAATGTACTGTTAGATGTTTCACAGTTAGTTCGTGTCACGAACACGGGAAAACCGAAAATCCCCAAGCTGCTTCGTTACTGTTGATGAATCTTCCCATTTGGTATATGAAGATCTCGTCGTTTCTGTTTTGTTGTTCGCTGTTTTTGGCTATTTGAAACAATGCCATATCACTGCCTTTTTTCACATACTTACTGGATTTCACGCAGCATTCTACATGTTTGAAACATTTATAAAGTAGTGGGTTATATGGTACTACCCATTGATTATTTATTTCCATTTCGTCTCTGCCTCGTATTCGTATTTTTGCTGTGAAGCCACCTTTCTTGGGTGATCGTCTTTCGTATTTGGAATAGCCATCATCTCCAATTTGCGTGTCATACAAGTATGGTTTTGGGTATTTTTTGTACATTTTCCATCACTCATATATGGCGAATTGGAGTTTAATGGCCCGCATGGCCCGTGAATCATGTTTTTCACAACTATGTCGTACAGCTCCGGATCTTCTTGTAGATTGGGAAATTCAGCTTGGGTGATTTTGTCGATATCGGTGAGATGAATTCTGTCGTGTGGCCATATCAGATAGTGTGAGTGAGGCAGCCTTCGCTTTTGCCATTCGATTGTGGACATCCAGCATCTAACGGTTCCAAAGTTTTTGTTGGAAAACACGGGCTATTATGTCGTGTCGATCTATGGGGCTTGTCCGTATCTTAGTTTTTCTTTGATTTCTGGCCACGATGAGTTGCATATGAATGTTATGAAGAGGTCTGGTCGTCCATATTTTCTTACGTAGGTCATGGCATCTTGAGTGTATTCGTGCATGTGTCTTGGACTTCCTATGTAAGATGAGGATAAGATTTCCATTGTTCGAATGTCTCAATGTTTACGTCATTTATGATCGCATTTCGAAGGTGGATGTATTCTTCCGTGCGTAGTTTCTTCTGATTCAATCTTATATAAAGCATTCGTTCCTCTTTTACTTTTGCATACATTTCTACCATATATTGTTGGAAAAAACGCCGAGTGTTGAGAATGTGATTGTATATTTCATTGTCTCTGATCATTAAGCGGTAAGCATAGAACTCCTTGGAAGCGACTTTTTTGTTTGTTTCTATGCCTGTTTCATGTTGGATTTTTTTCACATTAAAATAATATCCGTCCTCTCCGTGGAGAAATATTAATGGATATTGGAGGGCATCACATGAACGGTGTGTCCCTGCAATGCATTGTAGTCCTTAACTTCTTCGTTGTTTAATTAAGTCACGGCTTTTGTTTTCATTGCCCACAATTAGGGTGGCGACTTCGTATATCTGAGGTGCATTAAATCATCGTTCGTGTTCTCCAGGTAGTCTCTTGTCGGCTCTAATTATAACTTTGTAGTCATCAGAAATCATCCGGTCTAGTGTTGTTTTCAATAAGTGATTGCATTTGTGTAAGATCTTCTGTACATTTTGGATTATGTCTCGTACCAATCCACTGATGTTTGTGCATCGTTGATCAATTTCTATTTCTTCATATCCGATTAAATATACCCGCAGAAATTTGTAGTGTTCGTTGAGTAGTGGTAGTAATGATACCATTTTGTGAAAGATTTGTCCTTGAATGGAAAAACATAATCGATTTCATCTCTGTTAGTGTTTATCGAAATGACACCGAAAGAAGTCACTTGGAAGCAGGTGTCATACGCTTTTGTATTTTAAAAAAAGCTTTTATATTTTTGATTCTGGAGTTTCCCCGGTCATGTAATGTTAGAGAAATTCCTACATAGGTGCTTCCAGTGGTGGTAATTGAAATTGATCATTCATGAAACAGATTCCTGATATTTCTCTGCTGAATTTTTTCGTGTTGCAAAATTGGCAGATGTTATCCATTTTTTCCGATTACGACGTGTTTGTGTTTGTTATATTTTTTCAACGGGTCATAGTAGAATGCTTCATTTGTTATGTTGTACTGTATTTGTTCTCGTCCACGCTTCTCGTATGGTGATATTTTCATGGGTGGCTTGCGTTTCTCTGCTTCTCCAAGTGCTTATTCTCGATCGTTTTTATTCTTCCATATTCGTTTTTATTTATCGTTCGTTACTTTTTATTAAGAAATACACTAAGTACACTTTAAAGACTTATATTTTCGATTTATATTCAGTCACTTTTTGATTACTCACACTTCAATGTTTTTATTCATTCCCTATACTTCACTGATAAGAAACTGACGTTCGAACCCACGAGGGATCTTGCTTTATATACCCCTAGCAATGAGTAGCCCCAGCCATGGGAAAAAGGCTTCGAATGGTCCACAATGTTCCAGAACATTCCACAACATTCGAGACTGTTCTTGAATGTTCTACAATGATTTGGTATATTCCGGAACGTTCCCGGACGTTTCAGACTAATCCCAAATATTTCACAATATTCCAGAATGTTCCGATATGTTCTGGAATGTTGTGGAATGCTCTTGAATTCTTTCGAACGTTCTGAACTGTTCTAGAAATTTCTAGAGGGCTTAACTTCCAACTTTTAAGTACGCCCTTCAGGTAAAACGGGAATCTTCTTTATGGATAGAGGATAGAGGGCTACCACACATATAACTCTCTTGATCTTACTGGGACTCGTTTCTGAGTTTTAGCGGCACGCACATTGTACACTTATTTTTATAATATATATTGGTGATTAGGTCCATATTACAGATAAATAATTTATTGATAATATAATACAGTAATAATACCGGGATTACGATTTATATACACATTACACAACGAGAATCGGCAATGCATTTAATCAGCTTTCGTGCGCTGTTTTCTATTACAAAAAGGGCTGTAAAATTACGAAAACTGGCAGCTATATCATAAAGCTGAAAATTATAGTGAACGAAAAAAAATTTCCATCATCTTTTCAATCTTTTGTCAGCAGAGCGTAAAATTTTCGGCAAGATGGTAAATTGAAAATCGTTGAGAAAAAAGGAATGTAAAACCTTTTGGCATGAAGAAAAAATTTCCAGGTTTGTTTTTGTTGTTTTTACTAATAATAATTAGCAAGATAAATAAAGCTCGACTGAAAATGTATTTTTCGACTGAGGATGTTTTCAAAACTGAATATTTACACAAATGAAAACGTGCGTCCAAAAATATTCGTAGAAGTTTTGAGACGGTATATTTTTCTCTCTTAAATCATAACCAATAAGGCATGTGCATAAAAATAGGGAATATATTTTTTAAAACTTTTATTTAAACGATTGAATTCATGGCTGTTTTTTTAATACGAAACCAATCAAAAGATGAATTAAATTAAGCCTATAGTTTAATTTTCTTTTTTCTTTAATTTGATGCTATTTTATTTTAATTTTTTAATAACAAACTTACCAAATATGAGTAATTTAATTTATTCATTTGTCGCAGTCTCAATATCAGTTTTATTCATAAACACAACATTATTGTATTCAATGACATTTCATATTTTCGTCAAACTATTAATTCACAGCTTATTTTGTTTATTTAGTTATTAATTTATTATAGTTAATAAGGTACTTGATACAAATAAGGCTTATGTTCTAATAGGGCCTATGCACCCAAAAATTAAGAAGAATAAACCCAACTTCGAAAATAAGGTACTTGATACAAGTATCTTATTAACGAGCTATTTTTGGGTGTATAGGTCTTATTTGTATCAAGTATCTTACATTAAAATAATGTCAAAACTAATCTCATCGGGATTAGTTGTTTCTTTAACACCCAACCACTTCATGCTTTATTTATTGGCTTTTTAGTTCAGTGAAAGAGTGATATAGGGAATAAGAGTAATTAGCAGTACTAGTCAGTCAGATTTATCTATCAGTTTCTAAAATTTATTTTAAAAGCAACATTTTGAACACATTCAGTTCAGCAAAAATGTGAATTTTCTATTTTTTACATGTAATAAAGTAGGTAAAAAACGATGTATTATACAAAAGTACGGCTTGCTTGCGATTATTTTATTTAAAAAAGTGATTTGGAAAAGTTCCCATACAAATCTGCACTTTGTCAATTAAGTTTTTCAACTTAATTGCCATTGTTTGCAAAAACATAGAGGAATGGATATAGGTATAAAAAAGTGGTTATGGATATTTCATAAAGCTTCAAATATACTTATTTCCAGTAAAGTGTCAACTCAATCAAAAGTGGTTATGGATATTTCATAAAGCTTCAAATATACTTATTTCCAGTAAAGTGTCAACTCAATCAAAAGTGGTTATGGATATTTCATAAAGCTTCAAATATACTTATTTCCAGTAAAGTGTCAACTCAATCAAAAGTGGTTATGGATATTTCATAAAGCTTCAAATATACTTATTTCCAGTAAAGTGTCAACTCAATCAAAAGTGGTTATGGATATTTCATAAAGCTTCAAATATACTTATTTCCAGTAAAGTGTCAACTCAATCAAAAGTGGTTATGGATATTTCATAAAGCTTCAAATGTACTTATTTCCAGTAAAGTGTCAACTCAATCAAAAGTGGTTATGGATATTTCATAAAGCTTCAAATATACTTATTTCCAGTAAAGTGTCAACTCAATCAAAAGTGGTTATGGATATTTCATAAAGCTTCAAATATACTTATTTCCAGTAAAGTGTCAACTCAATCAAAAGTGGTTATGGATATTTCATAAAGCTTCAAATATACTTATTTCCAGTAAAGTGTCAACTCAATCAAATCAAAATCCCATGATGCTTGAGAAATTTCAATAAGACGGAGTACAAGTTGACGAGAATCAAAGATGTGTCTGGTCCAGAAGTGCTGCTGTTTCAGTCTGAGAACTGGAACTTTGATTATAGCATATTTGACTATGGTAATTGTAAAATTTACTGATTTTATCAAAAAAAGCAATCGATTAAATATGTATGTACTCTACTTTGGCTTATATCCCATTCCATTCCAAAAGAGAATGTTCGTAATCAAATTAATTTGACACTTAAAGTATGGTTGTCACAAATAATATTAAATCAGTTGACGGCAATTTACAAAATTCAAAATGCAACGATTTTTCCCCCTGATATAATTAAATGATATATTACAATCACTACATTCAATTAATAAACTGTCTTAATAAGTAATGTTATAAATATTTATATTATACCATTATTGTACTAATACAAATAGTGAATTTTAGAAGAGAAAAATGGACAACCCTCGCTGTAGATCACACAAAACTCAGATATTATACGTTATATAAAATTTCAGAAAAACGACTAAATATATTAATTAAACGATATAAATTATTCATTCATAAATTTACTTTATGATAATTTGGAGTGAAATAGCTACAATGAGTCAGTTTCAATGTGACTTGGGCTGTATACAATTATACAGGCTATTAGGTGTAAGAATAGTGAAACAAAAAAGCATAGTAGCATGGTATTTTCTTCTCAAATAAATGTTGGTATTATTTTGGAGTGTAGAATAGCTATTTTAAACACACTATATGGCAGCGTGTTTTTTTTATAATAACAAAGCATTTGCTCTTATATTTTCTATAATTGTTTTTATTGTTGGACATGTATGTTAAAAAAAATAGAAAAACTTTAATGTTAATGTTCACCATTATTTATACCCACTTCGGCATTGTATATATTGGTCCGTAGCACAAAGGTTAAAATGCTAGCGCCCATTTAAAATGTCATGGGCTCAATTTCCGGCAGGGTGTTTAAATATTCATAAATTCTATTTAATCTAATTGAAAAGGATTTACCATACCTTGTATTAAAAAAATTAAAATACTTTTTATTGGTAATGTTACCAATAAAAAAATATTTTTTTAATCACAAATAAATCCGTATTACATTACTAACGTAAATACAAGCAGAAGGTTGATAACACCTTAACCGTAATTTTGCTTTGTTTACAAACACTCTCTTATGGAATGGAATGAAGTATAATGTAACACATTTTATTTCAAAAATCTACGTAAATTTGAGCGTTAACGAGGAAAACATGTAGCTTTCAGCTAATTCTCGCTCTTGATCCAGATATAAATTTAAGATTTGGTTTCACCAAGGCTATAAGGCAGATTCAGTATTTTTTAAGGATATCATTCACTAAAAGCAAATTGCGTGTCCTAATTACAGCCATTCGTTTAAAATAATATCAAAACTCTCCCAGTTTTCTATAGTATAAAAAATTGAGTACGGAGGAATGATCATAATTTAAATTAAAAGATTTTGTACCTATAGCTTTTTTTTAATTGAATGAAAACGGCACAGCACTGTTAAGATAACATTGAAAGCAGAATTTTATGAAAACGTTTTTTTTCAGAATTTTCACCCTAGACGGTACCGGCACGGCACGGGCGCGGTGCCGGTTTTGCTGGCACCGTGTTGGTGCCAGAGCCAGCAAACTTCCCACTAGTGCCGTCTCTGTACAAATGCATAAGTGTTGCGAAATGACAGACACTGTAGTAACATGTCTGTAATTATGTGGATTGGTGCTTCAAACTGCATTTACCGTACCACGCTCACAGTGGGGTAGATGCAGTGTGATGTTTTTTTCCCACATAATTACTACGGTGTTTGTCACATAACTTTCAGTAACATATTTAAAGACCATTAAATACGGCATTATTACATTAATTGAGTTAGAAGAAGGCGTTTTAATTTTTTTTGTTTAGGATTTTAAACTCGTACTTTAAAGTTTATTTACGTGAACTCATGTGAATTGAAAAACTTTCCTGGGTAGTTTATTGACTTTTTGAATTGTTTAATGTAAGCTGCGACTGATTTGATTTGAGCCTTAAGTATAACAGATACAAAATGTCTAGACACTTTATAGAAGTCGCCGTCTAGCAGGTCGTATATGATTACTCTAAGAATGTTCAACTTGTATATTAGTTTCTCCAGTTTCTCATAAGCAGGGCAGCATGGCGACTGACGTCGAAACGTTCTGTGTAAATAAGGCTTAATCCAGCACTGTTCCGTTGACGATGACACCATGCTGTTGCTGATGCCGCTACATGTCGTTGATGCCGTAATAAATTTAGGTTTTCAAACGGTTATGAGGTATTTTACAAACTTGTAGACTAAAATCTATTTGGATCAGCATCATTAAAATTTGCAGCTTACTTATTACATATATACACGGTGTCCGGAAATAAGTGTCGGACAAAGAAAGACATTATTCGTTATTATTCAAGAAACCCTAATCATTTTTTCATTTGTCCACTCTAAATCCATATAATATTTAATATTAACTCAACAGGTCAGAGTGTCTTCTTCCATCCAGAGTTGCTTTAGAAACATGTATGATCCTGTTGTGCTCTCGTTGCTATAACTGACAAACGCAGGTGTGGCCACTACACGTATTAAATAATATGCTAAATCTCTTTGATGTCCCAAAGAGACCACGCCAACGGCCAACATTTAACCGCATTATGAATGCCGTTAACAAATTAGCACGTTAAGTCGTGGCTACACCCATGTCTGTTATTATTTATTGTATTATATTACATTAACCGCATTATGAATGCCGATAAAAATTAGCACGTTAAGTCGTGGCTACACCCATGTCTAGGTCCTTTAACGCGATAATTAACGGCATTAACCTTTAGTGTCGCTCCACAGTTACGCCAACCCAGATGCCTACAATAATCGGTTGAAAATATTTGAAACAAATACGGCATATGGTATTATTTTTTTTTAATATACATATCCAACAAAAATCGGTTCTGCATAAAAAGGGAGCGATTTCGACCAAGTCTCACCGACCGTAACGTTATGTTAAAGGAGAAAAGGATAGAATACTGGATTAAACACGTACCGATGGAGATGAAAGATATTTAGTCGGCGGTGAATTCATCTTCACGTATGCATTAAGTGAGATGGATACGAGGGCCTCGATACAGATAGGTTCTTTGACGAGTCAAAGAACGCAAGGCAGATTCAGGATATGGAAGTTTCAAATAGTAAATAAGTAACATGGGTGTTGTTGCCAAGTCTCGTGTGAACATCGATGAAGTTTCGTTGAGGAAACCTCCAGAGAATTGATGAAAAAGAGTTGTTTATTTTTTAACTTACTATTTGTAGACTACACGTCGATGCATTGTTCTTCATCGGCTATATTGTAATTGTAAACATTTTTTTGCCATGTTTCAGATCAGCTCATTGCTTTTCGTCACGGCCTTCGGAATATTGATATACGACGAAGGCAATGTTTTAATAAATCCAACAATTGAAGCGGCTTTTCACATTGTGTTTCTTCTACCGAACATAATTCTCGTGATTGGTACTCACAAGGTTAATTTCGTTTCTATATCTACAACTAATATGGACAAAATATTTTGATTATTCATAATTTTTCTTTAGGACTTTTCTAAGAAATAGTAAAATATTGGTGGAGCGTGTTTGCAAAAAAGGTGATTTTCCAAGAGTAAAATATTTTCGAATAAATCAAACAAACGATTATTATTAGTGCTCTATAGCAACTAGAAATGTTTGTAATTTATTTATATTCATCTGTCCGTCCCTATGACACAGACTTGTAACTTACCATTTCACTGTCTTCTGCGATAAAATTTTATAACTATGTGCTATTATAATTATAAATCGTCGTAATCTAAATCGATAGAGGCGTCGGTCTTTAAAATGCTATAGATTATATGACTATTAGTCAGAGATAAGCCTTAAAATCTGTTCATAACTTGTCCCTTGCTACCTTACTTTTTCATTCCAATAATCAATGAATTTAAAAAAAAGTCGAAATGATAGTTTTCAACGAGTGTTGAAAATTGGGGCAATTACGAGTAACTTACATTCGCTGACATAGATATGCGAGAAAATAAAGTTCCAAATTTAATTTCTTTGTTTAATTATGCCTTTTCATAAAGGTAGGTTATTACCTAAAAAATAGTATATGATTAATATATTAAGAAAAACTATGATATAATAGAGGAAAAAGAGAAATAAAATTATATAATAGAGGAAAAAAAAAGAAAATTATAGCTCTAATTAGTTTTCTTTTTTTTAAACATAGGATTCAGACTTTACGGTAAATACATTAAAATAGCAAGTATTATTTAGTTATTACTCTACTATCTGAGCACCATTCACTAATTTAGTCATTATCTAATATATATATATCTCCTTTAAAACTTATATAAATTTCAAGTGCAACGGAAGTGCTCTTTTCCATTTCTTTAATTTTTAGGCTTTAGTACCTCGAAAAGAAAAACGTAATCCTTATAAGACCACTCATGTGTCAGTCTGTTTGTCACAGAAGTTATACTCAGAAATCGCTTGACAAGAAACTTGAAATTTGACATAGCAATAAAACATATTAATCCGCACATCTTTTAATATTAAGTTCGCTAGTAAGTTTTAGCCACAATTTCGGGACTTCTCGAAACTTCTAGAATATTTTACTGTAGAGTATAAATAGACCGCACTTTGTTCAGTTGACAAGATAGTATAAATAGACCGCATTTCAGTCAGTTGACAATAGTCAGCGCCGAAGCTTTAATTGAATTACATAAAAGATCGATTTAAATCGATATCAAATACGGATTATATTACTTTACGGATTTCTTCTGGATCATGATGCAGACTGCCATAAATAATATACATCATGCGATGGACAAGTCCACGGTGTCTCAAGCGGCGGCAAGGATTTGGTTCAGAAAGTTCAGGAATGTGGACTACAATCTTGAGGACCGATGATACCGGACGTCCTGTTGAATTGGACGTTCAACAATTACGACGCTTAATTGATAGGGTTTCTCGACTGACGACTGGTCAATTGAATGATGAGCTACACTGTAGTCATGGCACCATAGAAACACATTTGCATGAATTGGGAAAAGTTTCAAAATGCGATGTTCGGATACCTCACGAGTTGACATCATATCACCTTCAGTGGAGAGTTGATATTTGTCAATAGTTACTGACATTGAAACATAACTTCGACTGGCTGAATTAGTTAGTTAGTGGCGATGAGATGTGGGAATAACATACGTTAAACATACACGCAAAAGTCAACGCCTGGGTGTCGGAAAAATAGTAGTTTCAGTATTCAAACTTGAAATAAATGCCAAAAAGGTGATGCTCAGCTGCTGGTGGAATATCAAGGGCATTATTCATTAGGAGTTGCTTTTAGAAGGATCTACAATTAATGCAGATATTTACTGTGAACAATTGGATCGATCAGCTAACAATTTGAGTAGTTAACAGGATCGAGTTTATTTTCTACATGATAATGCTATACCACATGTTGCAAAGCGTAACTCGTGATAAATTAGAGGAGCTGGGCTAGGTTCTACTCACTCATCTACCATTTTCGCCGGATATTGCACCCTCTGATTACCATTTATTCAAGGCTCTAAGTAACCGTTTATGTGAAAAAAAATCTACGTTAAAGAAGATCTCCAAAATGACCTCGTATAACAAGAAAGGCATATCCAAGTATGGATATACAAGTATCGCGGCTGTTCACACACAACACTCACGTCGCTCGGACACTGTGGACAAACGATGTGCGGCAGCAGTCGTAACGACGTGCGTCAGCAGTTTGCGCGCTACAATTAAAAATCCACCTAAGCGAAATAAAAAAATATGGGTCAAACAATTGCTAAATAGAAGAGAAAATTAGAAGCTTATCATAGATTGTTAAACGAATTAGATGAAGATCCCAAATTATATTTTTTATTAACTATTTTATTAGAAAACACTTTTTCTAATAAAATAATTAGTAAAAGAATATGAAATAATATATATTAAAAATGGCATATAGGTTGTTACGACATATTTATTTCAGAAGAAAAAAAAGGAAACCTTATAAGTTAGCTCCATCATTCTGAAAAACCGTCTTCCTCAAAAAAGTTTAAATAAAAACATAGAAATTTTAGAGTGGGGAAAAGGCACAATCCTTTTACAGCTGCTAACCACTTTAGAACAATATGGATATTACTTTAATATTATTAATTTACTAAAACTAATGATGCAAATAAACCACTGAACGCTTTGGTACTAATCGAAAGTACCTATATAATATAAATATATTGAAGCATTTACATTTGAGTGATCTACATTATTATAATTTAAATTTAGCAGTGATATAAATCTTAAATTTTAATTTTAATTAAGTAGTGAAAATATAGGTTTTTATTTAAATTTAAGGGTTTATTAGTCCACTCCTCTTTTTTCTCATCTTTATTTCATTATTTTAGCTGTGTCGTTTGCGTAAACGAATGACATTTTGATTGAACGCGGGTCGCGAGTGTCTGAATAATTTCGAACCGGTTTGAAAATTTGGACGCCGCGACAGACACTCACGACACAACCGATCACACGATGCTCGGTACGACATTAAACGAAGTGACATTACAAAATTTGGAAGCGCAGACAATAATATTTTACACACAGAAACCCGATGTGTACATTGAGTGTATACACCAAAGTGTCTTAGTCTAAACATAGCTTAACCCATAAAAATATTTAAATGAAAATTGTAGGAGTGCGAATTCAGTGCACGGCTTTTTTTTTAATTCTATCTGTAGTGTTGGATATCGTTCGAAAGGACCAATGATAAGAGCCTCAACATTTTTTTTTCATAATTTTACATAGTACTGTAGTGGTCACCCATTGGTCGACTGTAATTCATTAAATTTTTAACTTTGAAAGTTTAAGTTATTGTGTTTGACATAAACAGTATGAACGTAAACAATGAATTTTTTAATGAATTTATAATATATAATTTAATGTATTTGTAACAACTTTCTGCACTCCTTATCTACATAAAGCTTTACTATATAAACTACCAATTCTCATATTCTTCCATACGCGCAATATAGTTAAAAAGGGTAACAAAGTTTTCTCTTCGCGTATTAGTATAATATAGATATTTCAGATATATACTGAAAAACATGCAGAGCAAATATGTTCCACCACATATTTCTAAAATTACTCAACCTAAAATTATGAAAAGTAGGGCATGGATTTTCAAAACATTTAGGATGTAGCAATATTATAGCGATTGTCCCACATCTTTTAATTTTTTAAATGTTCCCCATGGTTTAACGCCTGTGAAAAATATAGTAGTATTTAAGTTGTGAAAAATTGATATTTGTAAATTATTTAATAAAAATATTATTACTCTTTAAATGTTTTTAAGTGCCTAAATTTTCACGGTACCTTCGTAATGCGGATTCATCTCCTGCTTGACAGGTTTTACCTTTTTTACTTTATCCTCTGTATTTGCGTTCAGAAGACATATCATTGGCTACGTTTCGTTATGATAATTTATCATTTTTATGAGCTAAAGTCGTTGAAACAAAAGACAGTGAATGAAATCCTGAGATATACCTGCTCAGTCTATATAATAAAAACGTAAAGTGATCTCCCGTGAAAACAGTATAAGCAGCATAATCTGATACCAAATTATGTAATCGTAACATATCTTACTTTCTTCCTTCCATAAGGCGCTTTGTTCCGCTGGACCTTAAATCTTTTTATAAAAGTAATTAGTTTTTATTAAGACATCCACTTAATAATAACATTAAGTGATCTCCCACATCTAATAATAATGTTAAGTGAACTCCCATAAAAACAGAATAAGCAACATAATGTGATATCACATCCTTTAATCGTAACATACCCCATTTCTTCCTTCACTAGGACGTTCATTCCACTAGGTCTTAATACATGCTGGCCTATTATTAAAATATCCACTTACAGGAAAACAGTATCTAATAATAACATTAAGTGATCTCCCATAAAACAGTATAAGCAACATTATATGATATCACATCCTTTAATCGTAACACATCCTATTTCTTCCTTCACTAGGACCTTTGTTCTACTAGGTCTTAACACGTGCTGGCTTATTATTAAAATATCCACTTACAGAAATACAGTATCTAATAATAACATTAAGTGATCTCCCATAAAAACAGTATAAGGAACATAATGTGATCATCACATCACATCAGATTTAATCGTAACACATCCTACTTCTTCTTTCACTAGGACCTTTGTTCCACTAGGTCTTAATACGTGCTAGCCTATTGTTAAGATATTTGTATTAAAAGTTAACTTAAGCCCCCCATCCTGTCGCGACCTTTTTTCAGTGAAATCAAACGATTTTTAAAACATATTTTTCACATCATAAGTATTCACATCATAGTATTATTAAGGGGGACGTTCGAAAGCAGAAGTTTGCTTAGGTGTTCTGAACCTGTGTGATCAACATCCATTGTGGACCTCCATATCCTCGTAGAAAGTGCGGGGAGTTGACTAGGTTATGTGGAAGCATTTGTTAATGATCAAATGATGTGGTGGCAAATTGCAGCGCTGCGGTTCATATATCGCTGTATTTCAATATAGATATTTGGTCTTTTTAGGGAATTTTCATTGGTGTTTTAGTACTAACAAAGTGAATATTGTAGATATTGACAGTCCCTATAAGCAATTAAATGAAACTACGTGATGTAGTATTATTTCTACTTTCTTTAAGTTCTTTGCCACCACCTAGGTTTAGAACTTAAAGAAAATAGAAATAATACTACATCACGTAGTTTCATTTAATTGTGAATAAAGAATTTCTACAAAATTAACGCCAAATATATTCAATAGCCTATAAGCTTATTATTAATATTTATTTATAACCATTTCTAACTTTAATCCCGAGAAACGGATAAACGGACAAAAACAATTCATAAAAATAGGCGTTTACGTTTAAGAATCGTGTAAAAGAGCTTTGGCATTCCCATTATTAAGTTTCATTTTTACAAATAAATGATTTTAATGGAATATTAATTTATAATTTTATTCCTTAAAAAAGTAAAAGAAAATATTTAAATATCACTTTTTGTTACAGCAATTTCCTATATAAATTAGCTGGTTTAAGAAATAATTGTGACATGTAAGTGGAAATTGATTGTTTTTAATTGGCTTCTTTGATTTGCTTTAGAATTATTATAGCTTCGTTTGGATTGGAGTTATATACTTTACCATAAACGTCATAGTCAATGTTGCGTCAATAATGCAGTCCACTTTGCACGATGACTTCACAATATTAGTCCTGGCAACCGGTAAGGTTTCTTTTTTTTTAATAAAATAAACTTGAATGTACGATTTTATTAAGTACATATCGTTATTATAAAAAAAATGCATGAAAAGCCATGTTTTTTTATTGTGAATTGTTTATATTTAGAATAATGTTATATTTATACTATAGTCATTTTAAATTCTACATACAATAATGAGTATTATTAATAATACGTAATATACACTTTAATTCGGTTGGAGAGAAAATTCTGAGACAATAAAACAATTTTTATTCTTATTTTATATTGTCATTTATTTTCAAACCTTATTCTAATACTTAATCACCACTGGAAGCTATAACTTTTCCGATTGATATGTCCCTATCCAAGACCCAAGTTTCCAAGTCTTACCAGTTTCATAAATGTATGACAAGATCCTGCATTTTAAGCACTAAAGTCGCTTTGTTAAACACTGTGCCGCCAATTGCGGATCCTTTTCAATAAGGGCCTGAACATTGTCGATATCCAATGACCGTGGTCGTCCAGAGTGTGGATCATCTTCGTACTCCTGGTTTCCCTTGTGATGCGATAAACCGACGAGAAACCTTCGGCATGAGAGACAGTAACTTCTTTGATCGTTTGGTTAATTTTCGTTGCAACTATTCATGCAGAAATATTGAAACGATACTCGTGAAGAAGAAGTATTCGTATTGATTCACGGGAAATGTCTATTTTTTCCGACATGTTTGCCATGTCAGTGATTATAATGTACTGAACTCGAGAGTTTAGGCTGCTAATAGCCGAACGATGCACCATTTCTGAACATTCCAGCAAAACCATGCTTTGACTCAATAGTTAAATAAGCAGGCTAGTTATGACAAATTAATATCGTGTCCAGATATTAGTTCAAAAGGTTGTATTATAAAAACTAGCCGTGCCCTGTGGATTTTTAGCCACGTAGATCATGGATCTAATTATTTTAAAATCGGATATTCTGTAATTCTGTTTGAAATCTGTTCCTTATTCTGGACAAGATCGGAGGGATGTCGGGGATATATCAATGGGAGTACTCAGGATGAGCAGTCAATATAAAAGCCAGTCTTTCTCTTTCTTACACCGTTTAAGATGTATTCCGCGATTTCTGTAATATGTCTTTATAACTGATCATATATAACTTTTAAATTCTTTTTGTGTGAGAATGTCTATATTTTTCCTAAAAGCAGGCAACTCACTATTCTTGTATTGTTTTTTCCCATTAGAATTCTCTTATAACACATACAAACGAACAGAAATATTAATTTTAACTTTGTGTATTTTCCACAGCCATCGAAATATTCTGCCTCACAATAGTCTACAGTTATTCAAATCAATTAAAGGAAATTTACAAGAAAAAACTGAAGATACCAATCAACTGTTAGCACTGAGCTTGTAATATGAATTTGAAACGAAAATGTTCGTTATTAGTTTTAAAATTTTTGTATAATGTGAATCTGTAACGTGAATGTGAAAATTATAAATGTCCATTGTAAAAATGTGTAATTCAAGTGTAATTGATATAAATATAAATGTGTAATTGGTTTAAGTAAAAGTTTCAAGTGAATTTTATTGTATCTTATTGTGTATAAATTGAATTTAAATAAGGAATGGAACAAAATGGAATGTTTAAGTAAACGTTTCAAGCGAATTTTATTTTAATGCTGTGCTTGTTTTTACAAATCCGCTTTAATTTACTTTAAAGCGAATTTGTAAAAACGAGCTTTTGGGAAAGTCTTCCCAACTAAAGTTTTCCAAGTAAATTATGGGTAACTCGTCTCAAAAATAAACAAGCACCTTTTGTAATCTTGGTTCTCCATAAACGTTGCTGTTTTGTATGCTGAATTCATAATAGGTCTCATAATGATCATCCATGGATTTTTATGAACTGGGAATATAATAATTCATTTGCACCGTGGGAAAGAACCAAAAATTGTTTTCATTTCTAAGTTTGTGAATTTGTAGTGTTAGGTGTGACGCTGCCCTTTGGATGTTATTTTGGTTACATCATATAGCCAATGAGATAGTAGTTTTAAGAGCCGGAAGGGTTTTTGACCCACGCATTAGAGTATAAACTGAACCTCTGAAATCATAACAGAAACTAGGTAAGTTGGAATTTGTCAGAAGCAAATTAGAAAGGTGTTCGGGGTTATCCAGCTTAAATCATCTCTCTCCTCTTCTATCACAGGCATTTATGATGACCTGCATTACTATTGCAACCCGTGTTAACATTATTCTTACTAATAGAAAAACTCATGTTTTTGGGTCTGCTAATATTCTCCGAGAATCAACTACTCTATTAGTCTATCTCACAACTGGAAGTATCTATAATCTTCGATGTAGCATACGATACAACCTGGTTTCAGTTTCACAATTTTAAAATTTAATCTATTTGAACCATTTAAATTAGTTTTCACCCAGGTGGTGTGCTATTTTAGGGTGGCGCCCATATTTCTTTTAACTTGTAAATGGCGGTTCAACAAGACTATTTAGAAGCATATATTTTTAGTTATATCAATTACTTCAAATTTATCCATAAGTAGTTAAATGACATTCCATAAGTAGTTATATAAAGAATAGCTTTTTTTTCAAAATAACTGAAATTATAGAGTAAAAAAAATTTGGTAAAGTTTGAGATATGTCAAACCAGTCCAAACTCAAGGGTTCACTGTTAACCATTGAGAAGTTCACTCTCCTCTATTATCAAACCTTCCTGATCGCAATATGTAACCAAAGGACTAATTGAGTTGAGTCAAATGAGCCCGAATTTGATGGGTTTACTGTAAGCCATTGAGAAGTTCCCATCATCACCTCCTTATTCTATTGACATATCAACTCAACAGTACTATATGTACAACTTTACTAACTTAGTCATTAGAAATTATTAAGTTGATGAATTTTTAAATTATGTGTGAAATAAGTGAATGAAAATCGACTTGCCAAATCAGTTTACTTACATTGCAATTTGTAAGCGGAGTTAATAAAATTATATTAGAAATCATCCGCTGTGCCGTAGTATCTTATATTCTCTATATGAAAATACGCTTAACTTATTTGTTCATTAAAAAACTATTTGATATACTTTCTTTTTCACTGTAAAAAGAGATTTTTAATTGACCAACGACTGAGTTAATTAGAATAACTTTAAAATCTAGGTATCTGATTTATTTTCGATTCCAAAACCATAAGTATATTGGGCTGGATTTAGTATCTACATAACAAAATTATGTCTCAGTATTAAATAATTATATAAAAATTATTTATGTGTTAATGTCCTTTTTAATACATTCGTGTTAGCATATATTGAACCAATTTATAGTTACAAATTATATAAAAATATCCTTTTTGCTCTAAATTGGCCTTTCAATTTTACTACATTGGCACATCTCCAATATGATAATTTCTTTTTTATATATACTTGCTTTCTTGTACTCTGTCTTTTACATGGAGCCATATTTTTTCGTTATAGATAAGCATAATGTGTTTATTCAGTATAATGTGATAAGGTATAAGAGAAGATTTGTGTTTTGATTGCGGTACTACCGAAGAAAAATAAATTCTTAATATTAATAAAAAAGAGCAAATAATACCTAACTTGACATGTAACGTAGAACGTGGAAGGGTTCGAGGAAAAGGGCATGAAGAAGCGGTAAACAAACAGCTAGTATATGGATGAGATTAGGGACAGGGTAGTTTTTGATTAGGAATTCCTGGAGTTTGCATCCAATTTAATTCATAATTTGGGGGTTAAAATAGTTATTTAGTGTTTAGAGCTAATTTAAAAAAAATATAGAATTCTTAAACTGTTAGATTATAATCTTAGAAATCAATTGAAATTCATATCATGAAGCGACATGCACTTCAAGAAACTGAGGCACATAAAAGAAAGTGCGAAAAGTAGTACTCAATTTATCAATACAAATTATAAAATAAAGTTTCCCGCTTTATACGTTTGTCTTGACGTATGTGATTTATTCAGTAAATATCGAACAGATTTTATTATGGTATTCATAAGCCGACAGATTGATTCACGAGGAAGGTTGAAAATTACCTGATCTGTGAAGATTAATGTTGATGAAGTCGGAAATAAGCATTCATCAGAGAGGTATTTAGAGGTGCACTGCTTAAATTTTTAGAGATACATGGAAACAATGTATGGTAATATTCAGTCCTGTGTATACAATATATTACTTTATGACTAACACAAACGTTACAGAGTTATTAATCTTTAAGCAGACATCCGCATGTAAAACCTTTATTTTGACAACTACATAGTTAAAATGGCGCCTTATTTAATTTTATGTAAAGTAGCTAAAATAGTAGTAGTACACAATTTGCTATCACGCTTAAGCTGCGTATAACTTATGGCGTCATCTCCATATAAAACTCGTGAGGACCTGGAATCAAGTTTACCTATTTACCACGTGTTTATACTTCGCAAATCCAACCTCGAGACCAGTATAAATTACTTTAAAATACGTGTGTAAAAATAAACAGCCCAAATTTTTTTTTAACATTCCAAATTTCTGATGAGCAAAAGTCATTGTTTGATGCGAAAAATCGATCAAGTATAACGGCCTCAATTTTGGACAAACTGATTCCATTGCGAATTGTACTTGTTTTTTAAGGTTTAATAGAGAATAACTTTATCAACTTGACAAAAATTGTTAAAAACTAAAAATTGCTAATGATAACCTGTTATGTATACAAAAATGTTGACTCAGTATATAATCTGTGATGTCAATGACAACGGCCCATTGGTGTTGATATTTAGTCTATACACCATTGTCGATGGGACATAGACTAAACAGAGTTTTGTGAGGCGTGATGTAACGCTTTCTGATTGGTGTTCACTGTCATGTGAGTGAACTCGTAATTTTAAATTTATTTCCTAACATTAAAAGTAATCTTTACTTTAAACAATAAATAATTTTGCTTTTTGTTATACCCATATCATAATTAATCATTAGAAACTACAATCCATCCGATTTTTTCTTAGTGGAAATTAGCCTTTTGCGAAAACACCAATAAATTCTGTACACGTGAATTGAGCTCTGATTCATATATGTTACCAAATAATACTTTCGTAAAATGCTTTCGGTTATATAAAGAAATGACAATATTTATAATTGACAATTTGAGACCAATATTGAAAGTTTACAAAAACATTACTAGAAGGACAACAAAAAATATAATATATAAAAATATTTCTCCTGTTAGCCATAGCTATAGTACAGAACTTTCATCATCGACAAACTAGCTCCGTTTCTTTTTTTTTCTTCGTAAAATTATATGATGCTGTTCCTTTCTGTCAAGCCAACGAAAAATAGCATTATGCTGACGAGCAATAAAATTTAAGATAACACAGTGTGATATAGCCTGTCAATTTTTAAAGTGAAAGTTAAGATAACCGTTATAGTGGTGTATTAACTAATGTATATGAAATCTTAAATGATACAACATAGGAATGATTGTTCTTAAAACGTTCTACAATAAAATCTTAATAGTATATGTATATATCTTACATAAAATTGATAACAAACATTTATTGTTAAAAAAAGATTTTTAACTTAATTTTTTAGTTCTTATTAGGTCTGCCTAATACTTTACTTAAAACTTTAGAGTTAATTTTACAATGATCTTCCTCGACTGATATAGATAAAATTTCACTTTCACACCGTACTTCTCAAAAGAACAGTTTAAAAGTTAGGATGGTGTTATGCATTTAGCAAAATTATACGTGTGGGATTTTATCTTCGGTAGTCAAAGAATTTTGTGTTTAGTAAGAAAAACAATATTTAAATATAAACAAAACATTTAATTTTCTTTTAAAAATAGGTATTAAATATATCAAGATTGTAATAATATAAATAATTACATGATTTAACAACACAAGACACAAAGTACAATTAACTTAAATCTAAATATAACATACACTCTACGACAAAATTCTAGCACCCTATACATTTTTCTTAATAGTTTTTAATGAAATGACAGTTTTAGCATTTGTATTCTATGTTAAATATGTTTAGGCAAAATAGTCATATAAACATTAGAAAAAGACTGTTGTTTACTTAAAGTGCCACATAAGATTGTACCGCTTGATCAGTGCGACAAATTTAGCACACATTCAGTTTTCGGTTAACCGGGAGGGGTTTAAAACGTGTTGTATCGTAGATATAAAATATTGATTTATTCTTTTACGAATAAATGTTGTATGGGAAAAGGTTGGTACAGTGAAAATTAATATATAAAGGAACCTGAAAATTATATAAAAAAATCTAGGAGGTAGCTAAAGGCATAAATGATAGAAATGAATAAGCAATTTTATGAGTTGCTTTAAATTCTGCGTTAACAGCAAACCAAAACGTTTCAGCGGCTGGAGTTAAAACAAATATATGAAATGTTTAACGTCTCCTATACAATTCTAGACATTTAAAATGAGTGTTATAGAAGCTACTTTTAGTTGTAAAGCATAATGAAGTTTTCAATTTATTCAAAATTTAACGACTGTACTGGAGAAAAAGAGGTCATTTATCATTTTAAAACGAATGATAGTGGTTTAGGTATTATCTTGGTTTAAGAAAAGACGGAATGATTTCAGTCGCAGACGGTTTGATAGAGGAAGTGTTATATATTGGGCTGTTACAGGCTTTGAAGGACAGACAGAGAAAAAACTGATTTCTGAAACAATGAATAGTAAGGCTGATATTAAAGTGACCCATGAACGATTAGCCAAATATACAAATTGAAGACAAGAACTATATTTTTGGATAAGAAAAACGACTATTCGATCCTTGAAAGTTGTTGAAGTCTATTTTTTAGAACACAATATTCAAATTATGAAATAGTTAGCATGGTCTCTTGAGTTGATTATTATTAATATACAATTGTTACCGGAGGCTAGTGCTGTGAATTTAAATGGGAAGTATTTCAACAATATTTAACAAGTAAAAAAGTATTCAAAGTGAATGGGGGAAGTTGAGGCAAAATCATGTTAAAAATCTATACGAAATGCTATCAAAGAGACTTATTGAAGTTTTGAAAGATAAAGGGGAGGGGCACCCATTACTAAAATAAAAATGATAACTTGTAACATATTAAATACACAGTATGTTTTTTTTACTTAACTGTACTATAGTTTTACCGTAATATTTAAGTGGCCTGGTTTTATGCAGTACATCTAAATAAACCATAAATCTGTCTATAATGTTCACATGACTACTTCGCACATCACTACTTCGGTTAAGCATCTCGAACTGCAGCAAATAGGTATTAATGTTTCGTTTTGAAAATTTTATAGTAAACTATAGTTTTGTTGCAGAGTGTAACTTCAAAAATTAAATGTTGTTTATAAAGCACTTAGACAACAATTTTTATTCGTGATATCAAAATATCCAAGAAATTCAAAAGGCAGCATTTTTTAAAAAAACTTAATTTAATTAAAGCATTCACTGATCACGACTGTTACTCATACAACTATTACTCATACAACTACAGCAAAAATCAACTATAAATTGTCAATAAAAATTATGAATAAGTATATCCATCAAGATATCCGAAATACACTAAGTAAATAAAAAAATAAGTTTTTTCTTTTTGTGCCAGTCAATCGCATACATATCTTTATAACACAGACCCTAAATATACAAATTGGTCATTATCAATCTAAAAAAAATATTAAGTAGTATAAACAATACAACTATAAACTCACTGTCAACTAAGAGAGTTGAACTCCCAACACCACTCAAATCAGAGAATATGTCCTATTTTATATAGTTTCTATTTGAAATATGACAAGGTATGGTTTATTGTTAAGTACAGTAAATTAATGAAAAGAAAAAGTGGATATAATGCTATACTTTGTGCTCCTGACATAACTCCTAATAGAAAACAAGAATTGATTGATTACACAGACTTCTTAGAGAATAAATGTTTTCATAATAAGATTAGTGGGTACGTGGTTACAATTACAAATTTAAAATAATCTTGAAACATACTTAAAATATTTATGCTATAAATATTATTTTAGTTCCTAATATAACAAATAATTGTTTCAAAAATGTTTTTGGTTTTGTTTTATGAAATAAATTATTGGTGTTTATAAATTTTATAATTTATTAAAGTAATCACTAAAACCTTTCAGGGTTCAAGTTATTTAACTTTTTTTTGTTAGTTGAACATTTTGTTTTTAAGTAGTTAATATATTCAGCGTCCTAACATTAAATAGCATTTAATAGTAAAATTCTTTTTAATTGAATTTCTCCAAAGTTTACATTTTATTTTGGAAAAGTGTAAATTAACCATACCTATCAACTAAATTAAATACAGTTACGGTCATAATATAAAAAAGCGTAATTAGGATTACTAGAACAGAAAAAATGAGATTAGAGGATTTAATGGAAAAAAATTGACTTGATAAGTTTGACAGCTTAAATGGTAATAAAAGAAATACGAGATACAATCTAGTGAGAGTGAAAAGTGTAATAAAGAATAACCAAAGAGATAAGAAAAGTAATTAAGAGGTCTCAATACCCCACGAAGCTCATTTAGCTTTGGTGGTAAGTACTAAACCAATAAGCGATGATACACACCTTCATCGATTAATAAAAACAAGATAGGACTGGTTCTGTCGCTTTGTCTGTGCAAGACATTTTATGTAGGTATTTCCTAACAACAGTAAATGTGAGGATGCGGACCCTAAATGGCTGCATGATAGAAATAGTGTTCTAGTGGTGGGAAGGTTTGAATATCTGATATATATGTACAATTCTATTTTTTAAATCAACTTTATTTCGATTCTGTATAAATATTGAATAACTCATTAAATGGAGTCATTGTATAAGTATATTATATGAAATAAAACTTAACAAATATTGGTGCATGGTAACAATAAAAATGAAGAGTTAATGCTATAGAATTATAATGTAACTTAAAATAGAATAAAATAAACATAGCCATTTGCAACAATAAAATGCTCTTCATGTTAAAGAAAAATGTATCTAGCACATGCTAGAAAGAATAAACATTTTCTATAGTTAAATATAATCTCTAAATATATAGATTTTAAACTCTCTTTGTGTAAGTAAAACTTGAAAGAGTCGAAATAAATTTCGATGCAAATTTTTCATTCGTAAATAAATTTTATTTGGGTGCGTTTTACGATATAATTGGCTGTATTTTTATTCAAATTACAGTAAGTCATATCTTAAAACTATAGGTTGATCAAATTATGTTTTAGACAACTTCAGAAAAAGTTGATTTTTATATTTCTTCTTTGTTCTACATTCCATCTATTGCAGCGCATCAGCATTGAGATTTTACTTAATCCTTTGCCTCCTACATTATACAACTGGAAAGATTCTATAGCAATGAATTAACTGGTTTCCATGTCAATTTGGAATATACAAAAAGAAGTAAATGAGAGTTATTCTTAAATTATAGGAATAGATTGTTGTATAATTTTAGATTTAACAAATATTTATGTTATACAATTTGACAATATACATTTATGGATTGGTATATAGAATATACTTGTATCAAACTTATTTACACATATTAATTATATCAAAAAAGCGAGGCGTTCTGCTTGTTATTTTACTTCATTTTGACAAAATAATATTACATAAAACAACATTTTTAAAAATGCTTATCTGCTTGATGTTTCTTCTTTATCTGCTTTCTTGCTTATAGAAGAACAGATATAAGAATAACTTACTTAACACTCTTTTGAGATATTTTACTATGCATACTAAACAAATACGAAAAAATTTTAACGGTAAGTAAAATATTCTGGAAGCAGTTAAACTATACAACAATTAATCTAGAATTGCTGCTCTAGATAACACTGGTATTAATAAAATGAGACTGCTGTACTCACTGAACCTAGGTAGTGGCAGTGAATTAGCAGAAAATTCACCCGATTATTATATAATTGTGTCATTCGAGTGTGGTAAATACTTATATTTTATTAGCATCTCCAATAAAGAGAATGTTGATCAAAACCATATAATGCAAAAATAGCATTTATTGACTTGTATAAATATATATATTAATCGTTAGCCATTCCCATAAATTGATCCATATACTGAACGCAAAGGAGACTTAAACTTACTATCTAGTTGTTTTAAATAAATACTTGTATGTTCGTAGAATTCTATTGGTATTCTTTCATGCTGTCATCGCTTTTCAACATTTTATAGAAACTGTACACGACTACAACGATATATGCTTCAACGACTGGAAAGGAAAAAAATAAAAAAATGTCATTATTTTGTTCAATGTAAAATAAATCTTATAAATTGATTATCAATCAAATTTATTTATAATATAATATGTGGGAAATAGAGGTATAATGAAAAATGTCAAAATAGGAAAGGATATATCAAATTTTATACACAAATATGTGTTATTGAATAATATTGAATTAATTTCTTCTTCTTCAACAAACAATAACCCATCTGTTATCGGTTTTAATTAATTTTTTGCTACCACAATATTTTTCACATTTAGAATATTGATAAGGTGATATTTTTAGCAGTTTTGGCATAGTTTTTAAAAATATGGGTAATTTTAACTCTTTATGGGCGAAGTGAAAAATAAATGCTCGTTCTCAGAGACTTGATGAATGCTGTATCTCGATCAAGTCTGGCTTGGCCTTTATGGACAAAAAAGTGGGTACTATGTCTGCCACTAAACCAGATGGGGTTTAAATAATGTAATAGTTAATAAAACATAAAACTATCACTTTTATGTTTTTGTAATAGTTTTGATTGAATCTAGTGGTTTTGATGTGTAACAAAAATTATAAACAGCAGCATAATACTTGAGGTCCGTCCTTTGCACACAAAAAATTAAATCTTGATGCAGATGCAGCCAGAAAGTCCAATAAGTGAACATGCATTGTTAAATAACATGCACCATTTAATTGATCATTTTAGTATAACAACGTTACACTAGATGGGATACCTATCTTATATTATATGAGAGAAAATAATTATTAGTTAGTTAATTAGTGAGGTTTTTGTTTATGAACGCACTTAAAATGTAAAATCAATTATACTAATCCTCAAAGAAATATTTAAAAAAAGGAAATGACATACATGATGCCTCTTTATGACTAAATATGTAAAAAAATAATAAAGTATCTTATTCCTTGGCGTGAGTTTTCTTCTAATAATAGGTGGTGGGAAAAACCTTCTTGACAAAAGTTTTTTATAAATATATATATATATATATATATATATATATACACATATATATACATATATATATAATTAAAAAAAATAATTATATATATATATATATATATATATATATATATATATATATATATATATATGAGGGGAAGCCTAAAACTCTGCGGAATGAAGGAGGAGGGTGGGGGAAATCTTCATTTTTGATATCCAGCTAGTTAGGAACAAGGTCGAGACTTGATCGAAGACAACCCCCGCCCAGTCTACTTGTTCACAAATCTGAAAAAAGAGCTACGAGAAAGAAAATTTGAGTATGGCAGTGAGGTGAAGGAGGTAATTTTAGCTCATTTTCAGGACAAAGACAAAAACTATTTTTTTATGGTTTAGAAAAATGAATTTTCAGATCTAATAAATGTACTGAGCTTAAGGGAGATTACATTGAAGATGAAAAATAGTTTCATTATTTTATTTAACTTTCAACCCTTCTGCTTCACGGAATTTTGGACCTCCCCTCGTATTTATTGCTGTAACATGAGTGCTACATCTAGGTCTCATCTATAAGCAACTGTAGCAGTGTTCTCCAACATATACAATAAAGACAGTTTTATGTTGAATCTGTTTTGAACTAACTTTAGTATATATTTTTTATTTTCACCAAAAGTTCACTATTTTAAAAATGTAGTTTGGTTTTGGTTACCTAAATAGTAGCAGTGAAAGTATAGTTTGATGTCACATTTAATAAGTTGGGTTACATAAAAAGTATAACTATGAATAGGCATGAAGCAAAGTGAGTCTTTATTAATTATATTTTATTTAAAACATTCCACATACTAACCAATCATGACAAGGCCAATTATGAATTTAGGAACAATGTCTTTAGTTTGACCATCAGCCTGGACTGACTGCACCAATATCACCACCACAAATATTAAAGAGACTACCAGGATCGCAGCCATAAAGCATAACCAGCTTGCCAAATATTTTGTATTTTTCTGCAAAAAAATATTATTTTTATGTGTGAATGTAGAAGCTATTCGATATCATATTACCCACAAAATTGAGACAAATAAGGAGTATTAAACTGTATGAATTGACGTAACAAACTAAACTTAATTTATCAGGAAGCTGAACATTGATATGACAAAACCTACACACAATTGGAAATAAAATTAAGTACATTTCATTGATGACAATTAATTAATTTTGTATTAAGATTTGTATCATGCACATTAGTAAAGGACCTTTTTAAGAAAAACAATATATAATGAAGCCGTTGTAGATATTCCCAATAAATTTAAATGAAATTGTAATTTTCTTCTTAACACAGATAAACTGAGTACACTTTTTCAAATTTAACAGTGAAAAAAAATATTAAAATATTTAACAAAGCACAAAACGGACTATATGCACACTCTACACGATTACATGACCCATTTCGAACCATTTTAACCATTATCACGCCATATTGATTGTAGCCTGATGTCTTATTTCATTAGCAAACTTCTATGTTGAACTGGACTCAACATTATGGCTACATTCCACTAGCCATGTGCAATGCTCACACCCGTGACCGTGATCATTCCCATTTTACAAGATTGTCAGGGTTCAAATACAATCAAAATTATCAATATTAATACAATCAAATTCAAATGTTCAATCCAAGTGGAATCGGTTATGAGCAATGCTAATTTATCATTTATAAATAATTGACATTTTGAATATATTTGGCGTTAATTTTGCAAAAATTCAATATTCACAATTATATGAAACTACATGATGTAGTATTATTTCTACTTTCTTTAAGTTCTTTACCATGACCTAAGTTTCATTGTATTACAACATCTTCAGGTGGGCTATTAGCAAAGATAATAGAAATAATTGACATATATTGAAAAACTTGAAGAGGTTATAAATATTTTTATTTTTAAAAATTTTAATTTAATTTCTATGAGAATTTGACAATTGTTTGCACCTTTTGCATTTCTAGTTTAATATCTACTTCTATGTCTCTTTCTTAATTTTCTTTCTTAATTAATATGTCTCTTTCTTAACTGCATAATGTGAGTCTCTCTCTCTATCGCCATGTTTAATTGTCATATATCAATGTGTCAAAGTCAAATTAACAAATGAATGACCACGCCGACCTACTGCAATACGTGGGTTAGCTTGGATTCGAAGTGGTTGTGAACAATGATGTCATCAGTGACATTTCACCTATAATCAAGACATTGGTCGCCAAGTCGAACGATCATGAGAACATTTTGATAAAGATGGAGCATTTTGAGCTGTGTTCTTGTGATCGGGTGGAATTTTTTTTTGGATTGAATTCTATATGACGCAACTTCTAAATTAAACTAAAAATATTAAGCAAGATTTTAATTCTTCTAAATAATGTATTTA
Organism: Druceiella hillmani; assembly: GCA_039881145.1. Classification (NCBI taxonomy): domain Eukaryota; kingdom Metazoa; phylum Arthropoda; class Insecta; order Lepidoptera; family Hepialidae; genus Druceiella; species Druceiella hillmani. The sequence continues at coordinate 20,174,928 of JAYKKI010000034.1, read as the reverse complement.
TTATTATTATTACTGTAATTGCATCAATACCTAATTTCTAATAATACTTATTAATCACAAACATGTCTAGTCATGAAATAGATATTAGTTACAAACTAGAAATCCTAATTTCATTCATAATTGAAATGACATGGGAACAATTTCTATAAAATCTAAAAAGATTTAGAACTATTAGGTAGAATTTTATAGATATAATAAACAATGAGTGGATGCAGTATAATTATATAGAGGCTACATTTGTAGATGAAATTTTTTTAAAAATACGCGCTCAAGGATTGAAAAAAAATTGAAATTTGGCAGGCTTTCAAAAATTTTATCAACCAAAGTACAAAATCCAGATTCTAATTCGTGCACTGAATAAAGTAAATTTTTTATGTACAAATGTTCCTGTTATGTATCTCTTAACCTCTTAAAAATTTCCACAATTGATTAAACTGTACACATAATAAAATCGTAAAAAAACTGAGTGTGTACATTGAATATAACTGAGTATAACTGAGTGCTAATGACTAAAGACACGCTAATAGACCTAACACAAAAGTTTTCAGAATTTTTCTCTGCTTGTCTGTTTGTACGCACTTTCGTTATTTACGCTAATCACAGCAACGGCTCAACCGATTTAGATGCAGTTTTTAGTGTTGTATTTAGATTAGCTTGAGCTAACATTTAGCTGTTTCTTTTCAATTGGTTCACAAATAAAAAAAATACGCCAGTATTTAGTTTACATTCATTGTGTACATTAATATCAGAACCGGCAGAAATTATTTGGTTTCAAATTCATCTATTAGCGTTTTTAGTAAACTTTATGCTCAAGAATTTCGAGATAAAAAAAAATCCTAACAACGAAAATACTGAATTACAATGTCTTTAATTATGCTCATTTAATTCTACGAGCAAATGAGAAATCTTCACCATTAAATTTAGAATCTCAAGACTCACTATTTTAAAATAAATTTTTATAATTTAGAATATTTTCCCTATTGGTATATAATTAATTTTATACTTTGTTAGATTCCAAAGAATTATTTGTTGTGTTTTTATCACTTGGCTTATTCTGGCTTGTTAATTCTAACTGATATTATGAATACGAAACTGAATTTGTTTATTTATTTGTCTCTCCTTTATGTTGCAAGTAATCAACCGAGCTTTGTGAAATTTCAAATAGTCATATGAACATAAGATATTTTTGTATAGAACAGAATTTATTTTTGGCAATTGAAATAATCATCCCATTAGGGATTAGACTGTCAACATACTATTTATTTATTTATTGATTTTATTGTGCACAATTGATACATATGGCGGACTTATTGCCATGACAGTCATCACCCAATGAGTGGCCATCACCCAATGAGTAGCATAATCCAAACTGGGATCTCACGTTGCACCATGCCATCAAAAGCAATAAGCCTATGATCGACTTGACTATCCAAAGTGAAAACATAAGTAAGACTGTGAACACGAGTATGTAGTAACACATCATGGTAATAAGTCACTCTGTGACTATATACTGTAGAGTACGAGTATCTTCTTTTAACGCTATTTTTTCAATTCTGTGCACCAAAGCTACTCAGTTATTTCCGACGCTAAGAGGCCAATGTTTTTCAAAGACTATTTATTATTTTTAAATTACAATCCTGTTTTTTTCTTTTCCCCATGAGGGGGTGATAATATAATGTTAAATGCCTAAACATTTCTTCGAAAAGGAATCAAATATCAAAATGAAGTAGCAAATTAAAAATGGATATTGAATGAGTTTTTATGGTTTATTAACGTTATAAACCTACTTAATACAACAGTCCATTGGTGTCAGTATACTTACGTTGTGGATACCGGCATAAAGAACGAAACCAAATACAACATGGAGAGCTGATACCACTGCTGCAGCCACTGCAATTTTGTACAGACCCCAATGTGGATCCGAATCAAAAACCAATTCCTTCTTGATTGCAGCAGCCAGGTATGACTTGTAGATCATGGATATGGCTCCCAGAATCTGGATGAAAATATTTACACAACAAAAACTATAAATAACAATTTAAGCAAGATGATAAATATATTTAAAATGTAATTTACAATAAAGAGAGCTCAGTAATAAGAAAAGGTGTGAGTAGTATATAAGCAGTTCTCCCACTGATGGTTTTTCTGTAATTTGAGATTTCTTCTTTTCGTTACTTAAAAGTATTTACGAGTAGGTCTAAAAAAAGAAACTTTCTTCGTAGTTCAAATTTACAAATATTATAACCAAAAACTAAATATCGCTATTTGAATATATATTATAATTTAATAAATTTTATTCTACCTAAGCTTATGAAGCATTATTGAAAAAATATTTATTATTAAGTAAAAATATTTATTTTCTTTTAAACTAAATATCGCTATTTGAATATATATTATAATTGAATACATTTTATTCTACCTAAGCTTATGAAGTGTTATTGAAAAGAACTCTTATTATTAAGTAAAAATGTTTATTTTATTTTATAACCAAGAACTAAATATCCCTATTTGAATATATATTATAATTGAATAAATTTTATTCTACTTAAGTTTATGAAGTGTTATTGAAAAAATATTTATAATTAAGTAAAAATATTTATTTTTTTTTAAACTAAATATCGCTATGTGAATATATATTATAATTGAATAAATGTTATTCTACCTAAGCTTATAAAGTGTTATTGAAAAGAACTCTTATTATTAAGTAAAAATGTTTATTTTATTTTATAACCAAGAACTAAATATCCCTATTTGAATATATATTATAATTGAATAAATTTTATTCTACTTAAGTTTATGAAGTGTTATTGAAAAAATATTTATAATTAAGTAAAAATATTTATTTTTTTTTAAACTAAATATCGCTATGTGAATATATATTATAATTGAATAAATGTTATTCTACCTAAGCTTATAAAGTGTTATTGGAAAGAACTCTTATTATTAAGTAAAAATGTTTATTTTATTTTATAACCAAAAACTAAATATCGCTATTTGAATATATATAATATTTAATTTATATAATATTTAATATTTAAGATAGCAAATGGCTTTGATAATCAAATATGATTTTGGTTGTAAAGTTGCTTCTCTAAAACTTGCACAACTTGTAGTTTGCACCTTCAGTCGATGTATATAAATTTTGATGCAATTTATTCTACGACGTAATAAATTTCTCTGAGAACGTTAGGTAATATATAAATTTTAACATTTGCTTGCCATTTTAGATTCATAATACATGAAATTTTTTATTTACATTAAAGTGAAATTTAATTTTGATAAAATTGTAATAACCAAGTTTGTGGAAATTTTAAATTAAATTTTTACTTGTAGAGTCTTCTATACCAAGTGTGAAATGCGTATTATGTTTCACATTTTTGTTACTTGTCGTAAATAGTTGTAAAAGAGTTAGAGATTTACACTTCTACAACGATACTATTCTAGATTTTACCCAAGGTGGTAAGTAAAAATATGTTGTAACTGAGTGGCCATAATTTCTTACTACCTATTTCTTAATTTGTTCCATGTCCATTCATGTTAAGTGGGCAACATTTTCTCCAGAGATTTTTCTCGATATTTACTTTCCCGTTTCTTTTTTATCTTATTGGTTTTTCTGCTCTTTTCTTATCTCGTTCAATTTAAATTAAATTATTATATCTATAATTTGACATTAACTGTAATAATGTAAAATGGTATTTTATACCAGCACCGAATATAACTTGATATTACATATGTATGAAAAAATTTCTAAAGGCATAATTACGATTTGTAAAATAGCTGTAATAGTGGTTCCTCTTTGGAGCCCTATGCAACCACAGCATGAAGACAGGTAGACCATCTTGTTTGTTGTTGGTGTACTGTTCGAAATCTGAAAGTATATATTAAAATAATAAAATTTTTGTTCAAATAAAAAAGTATAGCAATTACATTTTGCATGGGAAGTCAAACTCTGGCAACATAATCATTTGAAAATAGCACCAAAATCCTGGTGTAACAAAAAGTATATAATGTATGAAGTATTGTGATATACTACTGATTTCTCCATAATGATCAAAATATTATTTTCAGAAAAAGTATATTTTCTCTTGCAAGAGAAGGTTTGTTGGAGTCTACCCCCGATTACTTTGATTTTAGGATATTTATAAATAATTAGGATTTATGATATGTTATAATGGATCAATAAATAGAAACATCTGTCAAGTACGAGTAGAAATCACACTACGAGGGTTCCGTACACACTAGGCACTTATAAACATTTAAGGGTTACATAGTATTTATATTAAACGATTTAAAAATTTAATTTTTCATACTGTAAATATATTGTCTACTATATCTTTCGTAGGTTTAAAAAAAAAGGTGTATATTTCAAAAATTATAAGTTCCAATACAATCGCTATAGTTTTCCTGTAATCTTTTATTCAGATTTTACCAATTCTGTTTTTTTGGGATTTTGATTTAGTATTTTTGTATTCCACATAACAAGCCCTTTCAAATGATACTCCACATGATAAATAAAACTAAAAAAATTATCTATTATTTCATTTACCTCCCCACTAATACTTATATGAATATTTTAACAGTTTATTAGTGCAAAATATGTCAGCTAATAAGATGTATTACTACGCCAAACTTAAAATTTCTAGGTAACATAGCTTTTGAGGAAATTGGCTGTGACAGAAGGAATGTGGAGACAGACATGTGATCATATAAAGGTTCTGTTTTTCAGTTTATAGTATGGAATCCTACAATTATGTGTATTTTTATTTTGGCCCATTTTTATATCTAGGGGCTAGACCGCTGCTAATTGTTTTAAAATGAATTATGGATATGACACTGTTAACATAAGGAGAATAAAAAAATGGGTATAAACTTAATTTGCATCATAACTAGTCGTATGGATGATTTTCCAGCTGTCAGTCATCTTCATTGCTATTGAATTAAGCGTAGGAACATGGAAAGATTATTTTATTATGTAAGCCATTAATAAGTACTTCTTCCACTTACAAACTACTAATTGTCAACGGGAATAAATTTCATCTAAGGTTTACTATATATGTTAATTAAGTTTTAATATTTATTAACGCCTTAAGTTTTATTTTTTTAATGTCAATTACATATTTTATTAAAAAAATCTAAAAATAATTCATTTTTATTCCTTAGAAATATAAAGTTCTGGATAAGAAAAGGGAAATTTGTGGAGCTATCGGTTATCCACAGGATAGATCAGGGCTCGGTTTTCCTACAGTTAATACAATTTTATATAGGTTTGAAAATCTTTTAAATACACATTTAATCGATTAGGATTTGTTTATCTCTTAATTGATGATATGCAGTACATAACAATCTTCAAGATGACCAAGTAATATTTTGCATCTCATTTCAAAAAATTTAAAAGTCGATTTCATCCTTTAAATTAAAAAAGAATAAAATATAAATATACATATTTTTATTTTTGATTCTCCATAACGTATCTGAAAATCAAAATAATTGGAGGTGGTCACTTAAGAACCTTCCATTGTTAATGCTTTAAAAATAATGTGAAAACTAAGAAATTGTTATATTTTTATTAGCCACCAAAAAATTATAATTTGCTGTACATATTATTGATTTCGTTGAGGACTATACTGAATCCTGTAATAGAAAGTACTTTTTAGGTTTTTAAAAACCTAAAAAGTTATGCTTTTAATTAATTATATATTGCTTCTCTTTTCTTGTGTTCGCTTTTCTTTTTTCTTTCGTCATTTGCCTTTGTGTAAATTGAATTAGGTATTGGGACAGAAATACTAATCAAACAATACCTTGTATATATAGAATGAAATTATATATTCAATAATTTAGTAACATTTCTCTTGACGTTTAAATGTTATTTCATGTTTTTTTTCTTTTTACGTAAATAAAGGAAATATAGTATTTGAACATATTGTGCTACCTCAACATTAAGCGCCTATAGATACAGTTGGCAAAATAATGTATATATCTATATATATTTAAATACACATGCTAATTACGACATAGAGATTGGACAATGGAACCCAGCCACCCATAACCACACAGAGGTCATGCGTCGAAAGTACATGCTTTAAAATGGTATTGGTTTATTGTATATATTTGGCGTTAATTTTGTAGAAATTCATTATCATTTAATTTTTATTAACAATTAAATGAAACTACATGATGTAGTATTATTTCTACTTTATTTAAATTCTTAACAATGACCTTCTTAACCATGGTTTCATTGTATTACAACATCTTCAGGTGAGCAATTTGTAAAGATTAAAACCTAAGTCGTGGTAAAGAATTTAAATAAAGTAGGAATAATACTACATCATGTATATTAACAATTATGAAATATGGAGTGTAAAATTTGGTTTTCATTTGTTATTGTTTTAAAACAAGTTGCAATCTACAAGTTCTAATATTATATATCTTCTGAAATAAAAAATAATAAAATATTCATTTACGAATAATTTTTTTTTATTGCTTATTCAAAGGTTATAATTGGCACTTGGTAAAATGTAGCTCTGATGTTATTCACGATTAAATGAAATTACGTGATGTAGTATTATTTCTACTTTCTTTAAGTTCTTTACCACGAGCAAAGATCTTTGCTAATAGTCCACCTGTGTTGTAATACAATGAAACCTAGGTCGTGGTAAAGAACTTAAAGAAAGTAGAAATAATACTACATCACGTAGTTTCATTTAATCGTGAATAACATCAGAGCTACATTTTACCAAGTGCCAATTATAACCTTTGAATACGCCAAATATACTCAATATCTATATTTTAAATAAGAAAATATCTTTCTTTAATTTTTACATAACTTATTGAAAACGGACTAGGTAATAATGTTTGAAAGTTGGTAATTCTTTAAATTATTTATTAAATTTTTCACAATAAAGGGGAACGAATCGCTAATTACGATTATCTTGGATTCATAATTAATATTTTCGCGGGTTTATTTAGAAAATAACAAATAAAAATGCTTAAAATTTGTTTTCTCTTTCTATTTATTCCTATTGGTAAGACTATATTTTGTAACTACAGGTATTAACGATGTAAAAAATACGACTGATACATTAGTTATCAATAACATTGGTTATCAAATTAACTGATGAATTCAGTCATTTAAATTATAATTGGTGAATAGAAAATACTGGTTGTCATTCAGATATGGAAAATTTGTAAAAAAAACTATAAATAGTATCGAAATAAACTTTTATTTAAATTAAAATAGACAATCGGAAAAATTACTTTTTAAAAATTACATCACCCAAGTGTGAACCATCTAGACGCAAAAACTCTTCAAATCTGGCCCTTAAATTTGTAAAAACACGCTGGCACATTGCTCGAGGAAGTGTAGCCATTTATTGTCGGATATTTCTTTTCAAATGGGAAATTGATGTTGCTTTGTTGATATAAACTCGAATTTTCAGATATTCCGAAAGAAAGAAGTTAGGACGTGTCGGATCTTGATTCCTGGGAGGTCAGGGAATGTCCTCTCGGTGTGACATGAATTTTCCTGCAAACATCTCGTTTACAACTGCCATTGATTCGTTAGTCGTATGGCATGTCTTTCTGTTTTTCTTAAACCGTGCCCTGCTATTATAAGCTTCAAAGGAACTGGCAAAAATGGACCCAGGCCAGAGATAAAACATAATTTTTGAAAAAGATGTTTTTTTTATATAAAAAACTAAACAATGCAGTAATTGACAATCGGGAAAGAGCAAAAAATAGAATTACAATTTCTAACCATAATACCAAACAAATGAGGTATCTGCATAAATGCGCATATATCATATTTTTAAAATATAAAGAATTATTAATTGGAAATAAAAATAACAAAAAAAAATTAATCAGAATACAAAATAACTTTTTACAAAGGATTACTAAAAATAATTAAGGCCTCTTACTTTCTTTAACGTGTAGCCATAGCTTAAATTAATTAAAAATAAATTGGTAACAAACATTGACAAAGTTCTCTTGCTGTCAAAATGACAGCAAGAGAACTTTGTCAGCTTTGACAGCAAGAGAGCTTTTTCGATGACCCTGTCGTGCCTGTGAGCATCATGGATTAATATGGTATATCTGTGGATGGAGGATATAACGAGACACAATCTGCGCTTTGGTTTTCTCGCTAGTTCAAAGAATCCTGTAGAAATTACATTTACAATCTGTTATGAAAAACAATCTAACTTTTCATAAAAAAATATAAGATTTCTCTTTTGTCTGATTGATGATTTGATAAAATTTATAAGCTTATTTTTTACGATAGTGTAATTTTTATTCTTGTAACACCTGGGCCCAACACTGTATGGACCTTTGCCGGTCTTCTTTATGCAATTGTCGGAAAAAAATCATGTGACATTTTATGTACCGGTCAGAATTACGGTCAAGGATTGACCTCACTGATCTTCAAAGAAATAGGAATCAATGAGTTCTTGGAACGAAATGGCTGCCCTAAAGTGTAACTTCTGGAGAATGTAAAGGTTATTCATATTTTGATTTTGGATTTTCTGCTGCGCAATAATGGCAGTTTTGTTTGTTGAAGTGTCTATTTAAGTAAAAATGGGCTTCGTGCGAAAATAGAAAATTGTTTAAATTCTGAAAGCGCTCCAACATTGTTTCGACAAAAGCACTGCGTAAATTGTGACCATTTGGTTTCAGTTCCTGCACTAATTGAATTTTATACGGGTGCAATAAAATTCGCTGCAAACTTGTTTATGGACAACTAAGCTGATCTCTTTGGACTCGATAATCCTAAATGTTCTACGGATGTTCTAATTTCACTGATTGCTTCCTATGTTCTTGTTGACCTTTGGCGTCCAGGTGGCGTTTGATTTAGAGTTGAACATCACACTTTGGCTAGGACATTATTTAGGTCATGTAAACCATATTTACAGCGAAATAGAATGTAAAAAAATTTGACGCAAAATGCACGCTGCTCACCTGTAAAGCGCTCCATAGCGACTGAATTTCCCACCTCTCAACCACCCGCGCACCGTTCCCACATATGAACGCAAGATATTTTAAAATTCGTACATCTGGCCCACTTGTGTAAGGGAAAAAAATTATTCAATTCGCTCAATTGGAATGACTCAATTCTAATTGATATTAATATGTACAAAACTGAAAATCTATTAAAATTAGATTATCTGTCAAATGTTTCATAACATATTTCATTAATTTGTTTTCATTTATTTCAACCCATGAAGGTACATTAGTTACAATTAAAATGATCTTTAGAATAAAATTTCAATGCTTACTCTTGATTATTATTAATCTGTTTTATTTTGAAACAGAATTGGTTATATAGAAATATGCACATAGAGGCACGAGTTAAATTATACTGCATATTGTGCTGTTATGTTAGTTTATTATTTATTTCAACCCATTTACATAGATTTGTTACCATTTAAAAAAACATATCTAGAATAATATTTCAGTATTGATTAAAAAAAAATCCAGAAAGTTCACGAGCATTCCATAAACTTTCTAGAATATTTGAGAAGTGAATGATTTTTTTCCAGGTTTAAGGTAATCATTTAATTTTTTTTTCACATTACAGTAAATTAAATTTAAGAAACCAAAAAATTGTGTACAGTGAAATTTATACTACAATATTATATAGGTCTTGTTAAATTGATATAGCAAGTCGGTTTTTATTCGTTCTTGAGTACAAAATAAGACTATTATAATCAATATTATTCTTACGTGTCTCGCCATGTTCTTGAACGTTAATATGAGGTTAAAGCATTCTACAAAGAACGCACATCGAGCGCGGCGTCACTTCATCAAACAAACACGATGCGACGCGATGAACCTCTTATTAGATTTTAAATAGTGACGACACCAGTATCATTTGGCAAAAAAAAAAGAAATCGATTATACATCTAATTCAAAGTTTTTTTAAGGTCTTTTTCCATCGAAATTCTGTTTATGATGATAAATGGTTTAAATGCGACGGCTATGGTTAAACAATTGTTGAAAATAAAAAAATATTTTTATATTGAAAAGCAAACTAAATAAAAACCGAAATCAAAACAATGTGGTAGATTATTTTCGTTTTACATTTTCATGAGGAGTTCGAAAAAAAACTTCTTGTTTGCTAATTAAATTTAGATGAAACGCAGTACCAAAATTACTAGCGTTTGTTCGCTGCTTTCGCTAGCGTGAATTTTTATTCATGAAATGGAATTTTTTTATCGGTATTTACACTCAAAATAGTAAAAGATCAAAATAAAAATTAATTACCAAAATAATCAGTGTAGCTATTAAATAAAGAATCACTATAGCACTGTTTTGCAAATTTCTATCTATCAAATCTTAGTGTTCTCGTATGCTCATTTGTTATAGCTGTGCTAGTAACTTAAAACCCCTTAAGATACATTCGATTAAAATTTTTATCTGAATCTCTAGACTACTTTAAGTTTTTATCTGAATCTCTAGAATTATCTCAGTAAACTTTTCACTTAAAATTTGTACAGTAATTTTAGAGTGATGTTTAAACCAACAGACATATGAATACAGAAAATAAAACAAACATCAATCATAGCCTAGATTAATCTGAAGCTCTAATATTTTGTCAGATAAAGTTCCATTCAAATCGGTCCAATAGTTTTTGCGTTCTGCTCTAACAAACAGATGGACAGACAAACAATAATCCAAAAACGGTGGCTTTCATAAAAATTTTCCAAAAATATTCAATGTAAATAATCGTTCCTCCAGACTATTTTATATAATAACTCTATGAGGAATTATGATTTTTGCAGATATTAATAAAATGTCACAGGTAAAAAACCTGCAAAGTTTCATTAAAATTAATCTAGAGGCTTTTGTGGGTTGCGCGCACATCGTTATCATCTTATGATATGTATAAAAATAATGCAGTGTTATCAAAAGTAAACTAAATCGAGGGAAAGACCGTTCCTACGTTTATTACCAAATACGTCATTTATACAAATCGTCACGAATAAACTACGTGTTACCAAATACGTCATTTATACAAATCATCACGAATAAACGAGGTGTTTCCAAATACGTCATTTATACAAATCGTCACGAATAAACGACGTGTTTCCAAATACGTCATTTATACAACTTGTCACGAATAAACGACGTGTTACTAAATCCGTCATTTATACAAATCGTCACGAATAAATGACGTGTTACCAAATACCTACGTCATTTATCCAAACACGTTCTTGAGTTCAAATTAAGACTATTATAATCAATATTATTTTTTTGTATCTCACCATGTTCTTAAACGTTAATGCGAGGGTTAAGCGTCCTAGAAAGAACGCACACCGGGCGCGGCGTTACTTCATCCAAACAAACACGACGCGATGTTTTTCTCTTTGATCGATTGTTTCGCGAACGATACAAATATCATAAGATTGTATGAAAAAATACAGGTGTAGAATAAACAGGAACAAATAATAGACTTTTAATAGATTGCACGTAACTTTTTAAAAACCTTCCAAGTGCGAGTCGGACTCACGCACGAAGGTTTCCATAGCGCCAAACGATACTAAACTTATTTCGTATGCAAAAATATGTGTGTACTTCTCAAAGACATTGAAAAACGATTTTCAATTTTCAAACCAACGTTTTTTTTCCATAATTCCACTGTTTCATTGTATAGCGATCCATAGAAGACACCTACCATCCAAATTTCGTTTATATAGTGCCAATAGTCTCCAAGTAAAATGATTGTGAAATACAAATAGATAGACGGTCAGGACGAATTTATAAGGGTCCCATTTGTGCCATTTGGCTCTGGAATCCTAAAAATCGACTTGAATATAAAATATGTAAATATGCAACTGTAGCCATAGGCAGTTTTGTCTGTCGAAATATTTGCTAAATAATAAATAAATAATATCCGATTGGAAGAGGAAAATATAAAGTGACGTGGAAAACTATTTAACACCTCAAAGTGTACATGGGCGTATTTCAGCTGTCCACCATGATGAATTGGTAGTAAGTTAGAGAATAGTTCATTGAACTTTGGAGGGTAATTTTATTCTTTACATATTGCGAGGGTGAGTACCGAGGGTGCACTTAATTGAAATTATGTGATTTGAAATTAATTTACTATTTTTGGATAGTTTAGTAGCTTATTACCTTACAATTGTTTCAGTTGAAATATTGAAAGACGAAAATACAAATCGACAATGGATAACTATTCGATGCATTAAAAATATATCCAAGATATTTCTAGAGTTCATCATCAAGAAATATATAGAATTTTGTGGGATATTGCATCGAAGATATAATATGGCCCCGTATTAGCACGAGAGTCTCGTATCTAGGGTAAATTAGGTCAATTTAATTACCTCAAGCGGAACTAAATTGATATTTTGGTTTTTCAATCGTTTTCGCTGTTCCGAATAGTCTATATATCTCAACTCTTGTAGTTTAAATATGGCGCCTTCGACTTCCTAAAATCCCTCTCCTGTTATTTTCTGTCCTGTTGTTTAATGTGAAATTAATATCGATGCAGCAGCTTGTCCTTTACGCGAGGTTGTATAAACACAATTGAGTGATCACCCTCTCGAACGACTGTTTATATACAAGTTCGAAATTCATGACTCACGACCTCGCCTCACGACGAAAGTAGATTGACGTAATGGGGATATCGCGAGGCGTTCTACAGGTTTGACGTCATCGGTATATCTATACGTAATAAACGCGGCGTGGATCATCAAAACAACAGTTACTTGATACCGGAATACGGGTAGGTGAGTTAAAAAAAGTTAATTAACGCACCTACTTGGGTAATGGCTTTTAATACTATAGCAATAATAAAGGAAAATTCGAAAAGAGTTAGGCCAAAATGAGCCTTGGGATACAAAAATAATATATACTTTAAAAAAAGCTCAAAGGTATGAACCGTCCAACGATTTACAATAAGAAAACGGTAAATAATAAAATATAATGTACGATCAGAGTGCAAAACAAAGAAAAGCTCTCTTCATAAAAGCACATATCTATTACCTAATTTATTTTTAAAATATCATAAATTGTTATCAAGGAAAAACATGTAGTAAAATCCTAACGGGATACATAATAAATAACTCTTTAGAACGATTACAGAATATATCAATATCGATCGCTTTTAAATGTTTTAATTACCATGGTCAATATGAATTTAAAATAAATTGTTAATGATTATACAATAAACTGTTTATAATAACGACAGTGATATTCATTACGTATTTTCGTGCGAACGAATGCATTTCGAGTTTAACTCTAGCGATTTTTGGCTTTGATTATCTCTGTATTCATTAGTATTTGAATAAACTGTTTGCTGATAGGCAAAAACACAATTTTCAGTATAAAAAATAAATAGATCATTAATCCTCTGTTATCTTTATATACGACAGTATGGTCACTTCCCCTTTCTATTTCCTACCGATTTTCTCTTGGGTACGCTAGGTTTCTATTCCTTGCGACTCAGAACAGACGTTGCAGTTATGGAATTTATCTTCCAGCTATAAAAAGGGAAAATCTATGCCCTGTATTATAGAGTAAGCTTTCGTTCTTCTTACCTGACAATTTCCTGTGCTTAAGCCATCATCACTTTTTGCTATGTCACCCTCTAGAATCTAATTGTATTGGAAATCTCCGGTTTCCTGCGGTATTTAACTGTTCTATCATTTGAGCGCGGTCGAATCAGAGTTGATATGTTTACGAAGAGTGGAAGTAAATTGGTCGATATACATAATCGTTATCATCTTTCGTAGTTTTTGTGTACTTTTGTATTCATAAACTAAAAGTTTAATCTTTGTTATACGATAATTTTTTTATAGTTATAAGGTTAACTATATAGGTATATGTTACCTCTAATATGCCGACAAAATTACGTATGTAAACAAATAAATAATAAAGCAAGCTATTTATATGTAAATGTTTCTCGTGATTTTTAGGGGCTCGCTCATTACTTTTATTTTCCTTATGTAAGAGGGTTATTTTCATTTTTTTAATACACATGGCCAGCACCAAAGGGACTTTTGCAGTCCCCTTTGTTACTTCTTAATTAATAAATATCCATCAACATATTAAATTGGCAAAATGCGCACTTCAAATGTACGTTCAAACGTAAACAATGTATAAGTTTTAGGGGTGACTTATTTGTTTATCTGCACCGGTTATTAATTTACTATAGGTATTTCAAAAATTTTATAGTTAGGCTTTGTTATCCCACAGAAAGCAATAAAGTTGGGAAAAAGTAAAATTTCGAAGTAAATAATGAAAAAATACATATTTGTTTATATATACGACACGACTACAAAAATAAAGCTTTTCATACGGTGAGGAATATTCAAAATTCGTTAGAAAATTTTTCTTACAAAAAAGTGATAATAGCTGAAGAGAATTCTGTTTGACATAGTATATTTTTTAAAACTGGTATTATACTCACCATTATGTACGGCAGTAGAACAAATTTATTTAAAAGAATGGAAGCAACGTGAAATTATCGTAATATAATCATTATACAATTTTATGTACGGTTTTAACTTTCACTTATTTGAACTTTATTGATTTAAAGAAATAAAGCTCATAAGAGAAGCTCGTAACCGAATTGTACTTACATGGATTGCAAAAGCCTAACAGCAATCGCTTCGCATAAAAAATAAGCACCCCAATCAATTCTCTTGGATTAGATAGTGGACCCCGTTTAATAGATACGGGATAAAACTAAGCTGGAATGCCATAGGGGATCGGGATAACTTAAATATTAAATATACAGAAGTAAATGACAGTTTTGATAATATAGTGATAGTTTTGTATCAAAAATTAATATTCCGGCCAAATCTCTTGGGTCAGACAGCGGAGCCCGTTTAATAGATAAAAGATAAAGCTAGCCGCGGTACCACAGAGAGCTGTGATGGCTTAAATATTAAATATATAGCAGTCACTTCGTATAAAAAACAAGTATCCCGTCCAAATCTCTTGGGCTAAATGGCGGACTCCGACTAGCTGTCGGTTTGTATAAAAAATCAGTACTCTATCCAAATCCCTTGTGTTAAATAGCGGTGTCCGATTAATAGGAACGAGATAATGCTAAGCCGTGGCAATATAGAGAATTGTGATACCTTAAATATTAAATATATAGCTGTCGGTTCGTATAAAAAACCAGTACTCTATCCAAATCCCTTGGGTTAAATAGCGGTGTCCGATTAATAGGAATGAGATAATGCTAAGCCGTGGCAATATAGAGAATTGTGATACCTTAAATATTAAATATATAGCTGTCGGTTCGTATAAAAACCAGTACTCTATCCAAATCCCTTGGGTTAAATAGTGGTGTCCGATTAATAGGAACGAGATAATGCTAAGCCGTGGCAATATAGAGAATTGTGATACCTTAAATATTAAATATATAGCTGTCGGTTCGTATAAAAACCAGTACTCTATCCAAATCCCTTGGGTTAAATAGCGGTGTCCGATTAATAGGAACGAGATAATGCTAAGCCGTGGCAATATAGAGAATTGTGATACCTTAAATATTAAATATATAGCAGTCGGTTCGTATAAAAAACCAGTACTCTATCCAAATCACTTGGGTTAAATAGTGGTGTCCGATTAATAGGAACGAGATAATGCTAAGCCGTGGCAATATAGAGAATTGTGATACCTTAAATATTAAATATATAGCTGTCGGTTCGTATAAAAAACCAGTACTCTATCCAAATCACTTGGGTTAAATAGCGGTGTCCGATTAATAGGAACGAGATAATGCTAAGCCGTGGCAATATAGAGAATTGTGATACCTTAAATATTAAATATATAGCTGTCGGTTCGTATAAAAAACCAGTACTCTATCCAAATCACTTGGGTTAAATAGCGGTGTCCGATTAATAGGAACGAGATAATGCTAAGCCGTGGCAATATAGAGAATTGTGATACCTTAAATATTAAATATATAGCTGTCGGTTCGTATAAAAAACCAGTACTCTATCCAAATCACTTGGGTTAAATAGTGGTGTCCGATTAATAGGAACGAGATAATGCTAAGCCGTGGCAATATAGAGAATTGTGATACCTTAAATATTAAATATATAGCTGTCGGTTCGTATAAAAAACCAGTACTCTATCCAAATCACTTGGGTTAAATAGCGGTGTCCGATTAATAGGAACGAGATAATGCTAAGCCGTGGCAATATAGAGAATTGTGATACCTTAAATATTAAATATATAGCTGTCGGTTCGTATAAAAAAATCAGTACTCTATCCAAATCCCTTGGGTTAAATAGCGGTGTCCGATTAATAGGAACGAGATAATGCTAAGCCGTGGCAATATAGAGAATTGTGATACCTTAAATATTAAATATATAGCTGTCGGTTCGTATAAAAAAATCAGTACTCTATCCAAATCCCTTGGGATAAATAGCGGTGTCCGATTAATAGGAACGAGATAATGCTAAGCCGTGGCAATATAGAGAATTGTGATACCTTAAATATTAAATATATAGCTGTCGGTTTGTATAAAAAAATCAGTACTCTATCCAAATCCCTTGGGTTAAATAGCGGTGTCCGATTAATAGGAATGAGATAATGCTAAGCCGTGGCAATATAGAGAATTGTGATACCTTAAATATTAAATATATAGCTGTCGGTTCGTATAAAAACCAGTACTCTATCCAAATCCCTTGGGTTAAATAGTGGTGTCCGATTAATAGGAACGAGATAATGCTAAGCCGTGGCAATATAGAGAATTGTGATACCTTAAATATTAAATATATAGCTGTCGGTTCGTATAAAAAACCAGTACTCTATCCAAATCACTTGGGTTAAATAGTGGTGTCCGATTAATAGGAACGAGATAATGCTAAGCCGTGGCAATATAGAGAATTGTGATACCTTAAATATTAAATATATAGCTGTCGGTTCGTATAAAAAACCAGTACTCTATCCAAATCACTTGGGTTAAATAGCGGTGTCCGATTAATAGGAACGAGATAATGCTAAGCCGTGGCAATATAGAGAATTGTGATACCTTAAATATTAAATATATAGCTGTCGGTTCGTATAAAAAAATCAGTACTCTATCCAAATCCCTTGGGTTAAATAGCGGTGTCCGATTAATAGGAACGAGATAATGCTAAGCCGTGGCAATATAGAGAATTGTGATACCTTAAATATTAAATATATAGCTGTCGGTTCGTATAAAAAAATCAGTACTCTATCCAAATCCCTTGGGATAAATAGCGGTGTCCGATTAATAGGAACGAGATAATGCTAAGCCGTGGCAATATAGAGAATTGTGATACCTTAAATATTAAATATATAGCTGTCGGTTTGTATAAAAAAATCAGTACTCTATCCAAATCCCTTGGGTTAAATAGCGGTGTCCGATTAATAGGAATGAGATAATGCTAAGCCGTGGCAATATAGAGAATTGTGATACCTTAAATATTAAATATATAGCTGTCGGTTCGTATAAAAACCAGTACTCTATCCAAATCCCTTGGGTTAAATAGTGGTGTCCGATTAATAGGAACGAGATAATGCTAAGCCGTGGCAATATAGAGAATTGTGATACCTTAAATATTAAATATATAGCTGTCGGTTCGTATAAAAACCAGTACTCTATCCAAATCCCTTGGGTTAAATAGTGGTGTCCGATTAATAGGAACGAGATAATGCTAAGCCGTGGCAATATAGAGAATTGTGATACCTTAAATATTAAATATATAGCTGTCGGTTCGTATAAAAACCAGTACTCTATCCAAATCCCTTGGGTTAAATAGTGGTGTCCGATTAATAGGAACGAGATAATGCTAAGCCGTGGCAATATAGAGAATTGTGATACCTTAAATATTAAATATATAGCTGTCGGTTCGTATAAAAACCAGTACTCTATCCAAATCCCTTGGGTTAAATAGTGGTGTCCGATTAATAGGAACGAGATAATGCTAAGCCGTGGCAATATAGAGAATTGTGATACCTTAAATATTAAATATATAGCTGTCGGTTCGTATAAAAACCAGTACTCTATCCAAATCCCTTGGGTTAAATAGTGGTGTCCGATTAATAGGAACGAGATAATGCTAAGCCGTGGCAATATAGAGAATTGTGATACCTTAAATATTAAATATATAGCTGTCGGTTCGTATAAAAACCAGTACTCTATCCAAATCCCTTGGGGTAAATAGTGGTGTCCGATTAAAAGGAACGAGATAATGCTAAGCCGTGGCAATATAGAGAATTGTGATACCTTAAATATTAAATATATAGCTGTCGGTTCGTATAAAAAAATCAGTACTCTATCCAAATCCCTTGGGTTAAATAGCGGTGTCCGATTAATAGGAACGAGATAATGCTAAGCCGTGGCAATATAGAGAATTGTGATACCTTAAATATTAAATATATAGCTGTCGGTTCGTATAAAAAAATCAGTACTCTATCCAAATCCCTTGGGATAAATAGCGGTGTCCGATTAATAGGAACGAGATAATGCTAAGCCGTGGCAATATAGAGAATTGTGATACCTTAAATATTAAATATATAGCTGTCGGTTTGTATAAAAAAATCAGTACTCTATCCAAATCCCTTGGGTTAAATAGCGGTGTCCGATTAATAGGAATGAGATAATGCTAAGCCGTGGCAATGTAGAGAATTGTGATACCTTAAATATTAAATATATAGCTGTCGGTTCGTATAAAAACCAGTACTCTATCCAAATCCCTTGGGTTAAATAGTGGTGTCCGATTAATAGGAACGAGATAATGCTAAGCCGTGGCAATATAGAGAATTGTGATACCTTAAATATTAAATATATAGCAGTCGGTTCGTATAAAAAACCAGTACTCTATCCAAATCACTTGGGTTAAATAGCGGTGTCCGATTAATAGGAACGAGATAACGCTAAGCCGTGGCAATATAGAGAATTGTGATACCTTAAATATTAAATATATAGCAGTCGGTTCGTATAAAAAAATCAGTACTCTATCCAAATCCCTTGGGTTAAATAGCGGTGTCCGATTAATAGGAACGAGATAATGCTAAGCCGTGGCAATATAGAGAATTGTGATAACTTAAATATTAAATAAATAGCAGTAGCTTTATTTAAAAACCAGTACCCCGGTCAAATCTCTTTAGTTAAATAGCGGATTCCGATTAATAGATATGAGAAAAAGCTGAGCCAAAGTACCATAGAGAATCGTGATAACTTAAATAGTTATGTTTGTATTACTTATAACTAAGTAGTTGAATGTAATCTTAGTGTTTGTTAAATAATAACAGGATATTTGCCTAGATATGAAGGTTGTCAAGATAGATCCGATACTTTTGTAGATGGTGAGTTGGCGCCTAATAATTGCTAATTTTTTTCGGAGGGTTTGTTCGAACCTTCGGAGATTCGACAACTGTAGACTTTTGTCGGAGATCGGTGGCCGACTTTTCATCCAATCAACTCATACGTCAAAAGTCTAAATGTTGCCCGTCACCCTCAGTGCGTGTTCTGTCCTTATCCTCGTTAGTGAGTTTTAACTCGTAACGTTAGGATCGCCGATAGTCGGCTAGATTTGATCCGACTTTCAGGAAGGTCTGAATTTTTCAGGAGGTGTGCGTTACAGTAACAAATATCATATAAAATAGATATGATACTTAATTCTCCTAGTATTGTCATAGTCTGCATTGAGCGTTACTCTTCCAAAGGAGCTCTCGTCAATGATACCCTAATCATCTACGTGGATAATATCTTTTTCGACATCTTCTTGAAATAAAACTTTGCATAATTTTAAGTACGATCTCAGATGGGTAAAATTTAAGTTTATAATTAGTTCATTTAGAACCAAAAAGTCTGTTACTGACGGATACATAAACAACATTGTCATAGTCAATGATGTTGTTACATAAACATTTCATTAGCATTATAAAAGTAATGCTCATAAATTTACGTAATTTGTGTCAATTTCAGTATCACTATATCTTTTATATTAATGATTTCGTTGATTCTCTGTCCTCTTCATCGTTTCCCTCATAATTTGCGTGTGGCGCTAATATGAGGCCATGTTTTTTTGTTTATTTTATATTAATGATTTCGTTGATTCTCTGACCTCTTCATCGTTTCCCTCATAATTTGCGTGCGGCGCTAATATGAGGCCATGTTTTTTTGTTTATTTTATATTAATGATTTCGTTGATTCTCTGACCTCTTCCTCGTTTCCCTCATAATTTGCGTGCGGCGCTAATATGAGGCGATGTTTTTTTGTTTATCTTATCCTACTTGTTAACCACAATTTCACTATCGAGACTATTGTTACTAACATTACTATGATTAAATACGCTAATAGATGTCGTTGGCAGAACCATCATCGTAATGTTTACAAAGTCAAGGTTTTTTTTAAATCTGTAATATCTAGATAAAAAGTATCCTATATGTTGCTAAAGTGTATCAACTATGACCGTATCAAATTTGATCAAAATTGGTTTGCATGATTGACGAACAAAGTCGCAATTAAGTACATACAAAAATTGTAAAAACAGGTTTCCTGGCTTCTGTTTTCATTCTATACGCTAAATCAATCATTCTTTTAAAAACATTTTCCATATAAAAATTCACTCTCCAACAATTTTATTACATGTATAGATGGGGTGTTTATTAAGTATAAGGTCATTGGAAAAAAAGTAAGGTTCCGATCGGAACCGTGGGGTATAAAACCCTTAAAATAGATCAGATAATAATATTGTAGAATCTTATACAATCGAAGGATCGTAATAAAATTCAAACGAACAACAGTGTCATATTTTTTATACACAGCCAGTGCCGTTGTAGTTCTAACATTCCTTTATACCATTTTTATTTTGTCTAATGCAAATGATCCCAAACTTTTTTTTCTCGTAGACCACTTTCAAAATTTTACTGGTTTCGGTGTACCCCTTGCTGACACATTTCTACCATATTCCCAAACCCAAACTTTTTTTTTACGCCAACATAGACCTCCGTCGATTGGGTCCACCTGGACCCACTTTGGTAATCACTGGTCTAATGTATTACTAAATAAATTGATAATTCGACAGTATTATGTTTAGATACGCATTTTTTACCTAGTGTCAAAACACATCAAATTAAGAAGTACACAAGTATATTAAAAACCGTACCGGATGACCGAGCATTGCTCGGTGTATTTCGAGTTTCCCATAGAAACGTGAATTACTTGTTTCATGGTATTAAATTTAGTACTAGATTTTTTTCCTTTTCCCCATCCCTTTCATCTTCCCCTTTGCCTTCGCCTTCGTATTTGCCTTCGCGTTCCCTTCGCCTTCGCCTTCGCCTTCGCCTTTCCCTTATTTTCCCCGTCCTCTTTCCTTCTCCTTTATCTCAGAAGTTGGTCGGTTGTTACTCTTTAACTAGTTGAGCCTACTTGGCTATGATAATTTTCCTTTTAATTTTGTTACTTTTCAAATATTAAAAAAAAGGTTTTTAACTGGTGTGGAGGGGGGACAAGTAAACTCAAACAAAAAAAACCACTTTAAATCTTAACATGTGGTAAACTGATACCTGTATCGAAAAAAACTGTTCAAGATATACCCCCAATATTTTTGAAAGACCTGTTAAACAATATCCCTCGATAGTGGGGTTTTCGAATAAAATAAAATTCACCTAAAGCATTTTTTATAGAATTGATTTTATAAGTTTGTAGGCGTTATAAATATGTATAACTGTGCCAATGCATTTCAGCTTTATATCACTAATAGTCTGCAAGCAAAACGGCTTTGATCTATGATGGACAGACAGATGGGTATGGTGAAAGTATAAACATTCCTTATTTAGGTATGGAACCTTACAAATATTTTTGATAATCAACTCAACTTAAGATACGAACGAGTTAATATGTTTTAGCAAATTTCAAGTTGCTATATCAAATGGTTTCTGAGTAAATTTGCTATGCCACAAAAACAGCGAGGTGGACACTTGAGTGACCTTGCTGGTACGAGGTTGAGCGGGATGGATCACTATGATGAGGCACATACATATATAATCATTATTTGTATAAGCAAAAATATACAAATATTTCGCAATGTTTTATATTGTGTTTTATTAAATTGTTATAGCAAACTGGGTTCTATGAGTGCCTGTGCTAGCAGAAATAAAAAGCCGATCCATTATGGGACGACTGGCAGATGTGAAATGTCTAAATTTCATAAATATTTACCAGACGCAGATCCAGAGAATAAATATAAAAGACGTATGTTTGAACCATACATCAGTATGGCGCCATCTATCGAAATATTATATGCACTATAACATTCCAATAAACCACACACTTTGTTTCGGTAAGTCAATTATTTAATAATTTATAAAACCTTAAATAAAAATATAGCTAAAAATATTTTATACTAATTTTATTCATACAAATAAGCTTAGCAATGTATATCAAAATTTCAACAATCATAACAACGACTCGTTCTTGTGATTGTTGATTAGAGGTATGGAAAGACATACTTATGGAAGGTATGATTTTCTCTTAGAGTGCGAGAGGTCCCAGGTTCAAATCTCGAACGAAGCCAACTGTGTTTAAGTATCGTTTCTAATGTTTACGAATTAACTCAGAAAGAGCCGACAAAATCCGAAACTGGCTAAATGGCAAGATGCGTCTTGCCATCACGTCAAGGTGTTCTGTTAATAACAATAGATTCTTATTCTATTATACAATTCAGGAACTCTATATCTTTTAGGATAAGACGCGTCTTGCCATCAGAACATTTTATCTCCCAGCCAAACGCGTGATTAGATGTTTCACATTAATAAACGTTTTACACATCTCCTTCCATTCTCAATATATACGATTTCAACGTTAACGCAAGGGTAAAAATTTTTGCCGGACACGCACACCGGGCGCCACGTACCATCATCAAAGCGAAATAACGCGACACTGTAAACTTCTTGTGTAATTTTTAATATTGAACGATACGAGGATTATTTCGCAAAAGAAAAATCGAATGTACTGATAATTTAGGGTCTTCCTTAAGTTATTTTTGTCAAGGTGTTCTGTTTATAACAATGAAACCTTTAAATTTATTAATTTGGAAATTGAAAAAAAAAATTTTGGAAATTGAAAAAAAAAATTACTGGAAAATAAAATCTATCTGTATAATAAGGACCCAAATCAACTTATATTATAGATTATTTTCATCTCATATTTTTGGGAAAATACCGAAAAAATTAACAACTATTAAATCCACAATTCTGTATTGTATTCACATTGGTAAACAATTAGGTCGTTTTTGGAAATTAATTGGTGATAATGAAAATTAAATCAGCAAATTAGCAAGAAAGTTAGGTTCGTACTTTATAGAAGGTGTTAGAGCGCTGAGTACGAGTCTTCTCAATAATTGCTAATAATGATTAAACACGGCTGATATCAATCAAATTCAATTGAGTTCTATTAGTGAGTTATAAAGCATGCTGGTGATAATAAAATCAACCAAGTACATTACTTATAAAGCAATTAGTAAAAAAAATTACACTTTGCATCCGTAGCAACCGAAAATATCAATCTAACCAAGGTCACAATTACATCATTGCTCATTTTTATAATCACGAACCGTGACTGGGCTCTGATGTATTTATAATTTACCTACATAGAAAAGAAGTAAAAACGAGTGGGAATACTTGATTGTGTGAAAACAATATTCGATAAAGTTTTCATCCATAAATAAATGTGTAAAAACAATATTCAATAAGTTTTTCATCCATAAATAATATGCAAATATGACTTCCATTACATTCCATAGAAATAGAAATATCAACGAGAAACTTTGATTTCATTTCGTGTCGATCAATGTAATCCAAGACAAATTGTACGGCTAACTAAACATCTATGGTGGTGAACAAGGGCATCTTTCATAAAGTTTCAATTTTTGTAGAACCATAAAGCACAAATAAGTTTTACTACAGCCTTCAAATCCCTGAAGTGATAAGTTGCGAAGTTGATCAGTGATGGAGATATATATTATATTCGTTCTTATACAATTACATTCAGTCTTTAGACCCATATTTCCTTCTTTAAAATGTCTTTTTTTGGTAGTTTCGCTGGTTGGAAGAAACTTTTCGGAGAAAACATTTCTTAACGGTTGATAGGTTTTTCTTTTAAATATCTGGTTATACGTTGTTCCTAAAATAGTAATATTGTCTAACTCACTGTTTATACGATTCCAGACTTTCATTATACTATACAATTCAGGAACAGACCTAGAATTTTGATTCTTTATTTCCACCTATTGGCAAGACATGAAGCTTTCTGTGGCCACTTGTCACTCAGATTTTTGTGTGACCTTTTCAGAGCTTGTTTTCATTTAACTTGCTGATACTTGTAGTTTATAAGGACTCAACAGGTTTCTTAGGGAAGACATTTTTAATTGCGTTTGCGTGCTGCGCTGACGTAAGTCAATTGTCGCATGTTTATTTAATGTTAATGTGGCTGCTGAAACGTTATCAAAATAGAAGAGGTCGCAAAACTGTATAAACTGGTAATCTAAAGTTTCTCATGTAAATTTTATAATATTCTAACATCATTCTATCTTCAGGCAAGGCAGCGAGCGATTTAAAAACGGCACTAAACGTGTTCTAGGATTATCTTACTTTTATTCTTTATAAATATACAGGCTCTCATACTACGTCTGTTACCACTGAGTCTCTTAAAAATAAATTGTTTTTTAAAATTGATGTGCATTCCAAATATTCTAGTTCAATGAATGTTATCAGAATTCTAAAATTGAAAAATCTAAAATTGAATTCCAAAAAACGGACAGAAATAGATAATGGGTGGTTCTCATATGTTCCCATTTTTTCTTTTGTTTGATGAATGGCTTTGATTATTAATGAATGAGTTCAAGTTACATTGCAAAAGCTTTTTCGCACTCTATTTTCAATTATAATATTTCCTTGTAAAACATGTGCTGCAAGTAGAAAA